>CM076846.1:178166866-178702073 GCA_039519185.1 Astragalus membranaceus | reverse complement strand
CGGCATTTATCCGGGTTGGCTTCAATGCCCCTTTCCGTGAGATAGAAACCCAGGAATTTTCCAGCCCGGACCCCGAAAGTGCATTTTTCCGGGTTTAACCTCATATTGTTTCTTCGGATTTCAGTAAAAATCTCTTCCAGGTCGGATATGTAGAGGTCTTCCCTTTCGCTTTTTGCAATCAAATCGTCGAGGTAGACTTCCACATTACGGCCAATCCGATTTCGGAATACCTTGTTCATCATCCTTTGATAAGTGGCCCACGCATTTTTTAAACCGAATGGCATGACCCGGTAGCATAAATTACCGCGGTCGGTCATAAAGGCCGTCTTCTCTTGGTCGGGGGGGAACATCGGAATTTGATTATATCCGGAATAAGCATCCATGAATGACAGTAGACGAAAACCTGAAGCATTATCGACGAGCCGATCAATGCTAGGAACAGGGAAGGCGTCCTTAGGACAGGCCTTATTAAGATCGGTATAGTCAACGCACATTCGCCACTTTCCATTGCTTTTCTTAACAAGTACAGGGTTTGAGAGCCAAGTTGTATACTTGACCTCTTTTACAAAATCAGCTTTAATTAAATCTTCTACGACCTTGGCCGTAGCAGCTGCTTTTTCCTGGCTTTGAGCTCTTTTGCGTTGGGCGACCCATTTTGCCCCGGGGTTAACCGCTAGCTGGTGACAGGCGACCTCAGGGGGAACCCCGGGCATGTCTTTTGCTGACCATGCGAAGAGATCGACGTGAGATTTTAGGCAGAGGGTGAGCTTGGCTTTTACTTCGTCGGGGAGATCGGATCCGATCTGGACAGTTTGGGTCGGGTCCTCTCCCAGCTGGATTTGCATGAACTGTCCATCAGGTTGAGGTCGCCTAATCTTCTTTTTTAGCTCCCGTGCTAACTCGTCGTCGCTTTCTTCCTCGGAGCTGTCCGGGTCGTACCTTGCATCGAGGTCTGTGACATTGACCTCGGCCGCCGGACCGGTTCTTTTCTTCTTTGGGCTTTTCTGAGTCCTTGCTTCTATGGGGGGAACCCCCTCCTCGGAGGCCCGTCTATCTGCCTTGACGTGAAGATAAAAACATCTCTGGGCGGACTCTAAGTCGGCATCAAGGGTGATGATTTGGTCACTTAATGAATAGAACTTCATCTTGAGGTGGACCGTTGAAGTTACGGCCCCGAGCCTCCCAAGGGTGGGCCTCCCGATGATACAGTTGTAGACTGTAATACCCTAATTTCGTCCGTCAGACTAACGCAAATGATTTCAATTCGCACCTAGCGTGTGCGGGTCGCTTTTAATTGTGCACGCATTGTCGTTCTCGTTGTGCCACATTTCTCTCTTAATTGTGCACGCATTATTGTTCTCGTCGTGCCACGTTTTTTTAATTGTACGCGTGTTATTGCTTTCATTGCGTGAGCGTGATTGTTTCTCGTGGCATACGAGCCTTTTTTTGGTACTCGTTTTTTTTACCGCTATTAAAGTCATTTGCTATTAGTTTAATTATCATTATTGTTATGAAAAAATCTAATAAAAATCAATTTCTGAATTAATGTTTTTATTATCATAAACAGTTTTTTTTACAAATAAGAGGTACAACCTAAGTCAACTTTGATGTAGGTGAAGACAAAAAAATTAATTACAATTGGTACAAAAATTAATTAAAAAGCAAAAAGAGTACAAAAAAAAATAAATAATAAAACCAAAAAAAAAGAGACAGCAGCCTGCGACTTGCTGCCTTCCCTCTCCATGAAGCTACAAGCCCAACTTCCTTCTTCTTGTCCCTTTTCTTGCCTCCCATTTTCAGCAAAAAAGCATGGCAGCATTGGCAGGCACCACCCTGCAAGCTGCTGCTCCACTGCTCCACTGCTCCAATCTGCTCCACTGCAACAGCTTGGTCTCCTGAGGGTTTTGATTCCCTGCTCCAACACCACCCCTACACCAGAATCCCCAGCCTATAAATACAATGAACAGAAATCAGTTGAGGACAGACAGATACACAAAAAAACATAATACTGATATCAAGTTGATGCTAGTTCAAAAGACATTCAGAATCAGATATAAAGAGTAGCCCAGAATAAAAGCTTGGAACTAGGTAAATTCCTATTTTCTTCAGCTTTTCCTTCCTGTCTTTTTTCTGTTATTCAGCAACCAACAATATGTATACATGACTATTATGCTTAAGTATGTATGCGTAAGTTTTTTTTCTGCTCTGTTTACAATGACCAACAAAATGCAAGCCAAAAATCATCAACTAATGCTTTAACAGATAAGAATGCAAAATGATGAAATTGTAGCAGAAAGAGAATACGAAATTAGAGGAACTAGGGGGAAGGGTATAAGCTGTTTTCATTTCAAAAAAAAAGAGAAAGAAAAATAAAAAATTCCAAAGCAGAACCGAAATAAGAAAGGGAGAAGGGAGAGGTGCGGTGGCCACCACCGTAGCCCCACGGCCAGCCTCCACCAAACGGCCACCACTGTCACCGATAAACCCTTCACGCCGCCGCAAGACACCACCGAATATACTTGTCTCTTCACACAACCCTCCATCCTAAAGCCACCCAAAATCACCACCGTCAAACCCTTCTGTCCACCGCGTCCACCCTCACCAACAGCCACCACCAACCGCCTTCTCGCCACCGCGCCACCAAACACCCCCACAACCGACCCATCTCCCAACCAACGGCCACAGTAGCCATCACCCCTTACCTCATTTAACCACCACCGCCTCGCACCGAACACCCCCCACAAACGATCCGCCTCCCCAACCGAACACCGAGCTATCATCCACGCTGCATGACCGCCGTCGAACAACACCACGACCCATTTTCGCCGTTAGCGGCGGTGAGTAGGTAGAAAGCGAGATGAGAGTTGATGGAGGGGAGAGTGAAAACGGAAGCCCCACGAAGAGAAAGGGGGAGATCGGAGTGAGAGGAAGAAGAATCGGAGTTGTTCGTTTTGAGAAGGAGAGCCGTGGAGAGAGGGGTGGATCAGCCGCGGCGAGGAGAGGGAGAGAGATTAGGGTTGGAGGCGCAGCGCTGTGGACAGAGAGAGAGAAATTTTTTAGGTTTTGGACATTTGGGGAAGGGGGCGCCGCGTGAGGGAAAGAAGAATTAGGGTTTCCCATTTTGGAGTTTTTGCTTTTATACTAGGGGTGTGAGGGCATTTTTGTCCTTTCACATTTTATTTTATTTTATTTTTCAGACTTCTATTAGCACCCCCTGCGTTTACTTCTCGCGCCCCTCTGAAGCCCACGAATTTTTGAAACGGATCAGCCCAATAAAAATGAGATTGGGCTGTTATCTACACCCCAGTTTTAATAATACAGCCCTCTTTTTATTTACACCTTTATTTTACCACTGCACCCCCTGTTTCTTTTTTTAAAAAGAGGAAATCTCTTTTCCCTAAATAAATATTTTCTCTCACAAACCTATTTTTTTCCAAAATAACGAATAAATGTTTTCCTAAACAAAAAATTGGTTTGTTATTAATGGTCACTCTGAGCTTAGCTTGTTTGACCGTTGATAACAGCTTTGGTTTTCAACTGGGCTATGAGTGACGACCACTCAGAGTTTTACTTGTTTGGTCGTCTCGAGTACCTCTCCCGATTTCAAAAATAAATAATAAAAAAACATCAAACGCAAACATTTTCTACCCGAAGAACTACGTAGCTTTGATTTCTCCATCGCACCTGGAGATACGTAGGAGCGGGGGCCCACTCCTGTCAAGCGCAAAAAACTAAAATTTTTATTAAGTCTTCCTCTTCAAATTTTGCAAATAATAAAAAGGTAAATTAAAGTATTTTCTTTAAATTAACTTTCTCTCTACACATTAAATTAAATGGTAACATTTCTCTTGAAAGGATGCTGTGGGGTGCTAATACCTTCCCCGCGCATAATCGACCCCCGAACCCAAAAACAAAGGTTTTTTTCAATGTTTTCCTATTTAATAAATATTGATGGCGGCTTCATTGCAAAAATGACGAAGAATCCCCTCCTTCGGATTTTTCGGTCGCTACATAGACCGAGGGGCATGGCAGTACCAAAAATTTTGTCTTGGCCGTCCTTTCTAGTGGCTCCTCTCCATAGGTGACCATCATTTCCAGATAACCGAGAGGTTTGGTCCGGGACCCGTTGAAGCCCGACAAGTCCGATCCTCGGTAAGGTGTGAAGTCGTCTTCTGAGATCTGTAGTTTTCTCACCAGGTCGATAAAGATGATATCAGCGGAGCTCCCTTGTGTTGCACCCCAAAAAATCCGGTTCGGACTTCTCATTGTACAACGTGGAAAAGGTATAGAGCCGCCACCAATATTTTAATTTTAAGACCAAAACATTGAAAAAAGGTCTTTTAGACAAGGCAGATGGTCTTTCGAAAACTAGAGATATGGGTTCGGGGGTCGGTTAGGCATGGGGAAGGTATTAGCACCCCGTACCTCCTTTCTACCGAAAGGGAACCTTTAATTAAATGTGTGGTTTGAAGTGTTGATTTGAAAATGCTTTTATTTTGCCTCTTTATTGAAAAGGGAGTGAGAAGACTTAATGAAAATTTTTATTTTTGGCGCTTGACGAGAGTTGGCCTCTCGCTCCTACGTATCTCCTGGTGCGATGGAGAATTCAAAGCTACGTAGTTCTTGGTTGTCCTAAAAAGGGTTTTTATTTTTTAATCTTTTTGGAGTTTTTCGCAAAGGGGTTGAGCGTTCGCAGTGACCAAACAACAACGGTTTAGAGTGGTCGCACTACTAACTCTTATGAAAATGAATTATCATTAACGACCAAACGGCAACAGCGCGAGTGATGATTAATGGTAATCAGCTTTTACTTTGAGCATAGAAAAGGTTTTCGCAATTGAAGGAGAGCGTTTGTGAGGACCAAACAACAACGGTTTAGAGTGGCCACACTACTAGCTCCCACAGGAATGAAATCATCACCCACAATCAAACGGCAACGGCGCGAGTGATCATTAGTGATGATTAGTTTTGATTTCGACGTTTGAAAAGATTTGTTTTTGAAAAGTGTTTTCGTTGGTTTTAATTGGAGAGAACGTCGTGATGAAAGGAATTTGCAATTGGATTGATTTTCGTTCGGGGAAATATTTATCCATCATAAAAAAGGTTTGAGGAAAAAAAATAAGTTCGTTTAGGGAAAAGAAGATTTATTATTTGGGAGAAAAGGTTTTAAAAAAAACGTTTATCTTGGGGAAAGAAATAAAATTTGAAAAGAGAAACAGGGGGTGAAATAGTAAAATAAGGGTGTAAGTAAAAGGAGGGCTGTATTATTAAAAGGGGGTGCAGATATTGAGCCCAGCTTGTTTTTGTAAGCTGGGCTGCGTTTTTATTTTCTGATGGGCTGGGCGTTTTGGAAACCATGGGCTTGCGAGGGGGAGGCGCGCGGAGTAAACAGTGGGGGTGTAAATAACAATCTGAATAATAAAAACAACGTGAAAAGACGAAATTACCCTTGTCTACCTAATATAAAAGCTTAGCCTAAAATGGAAAACCCTAAAAAGCTCTCCCTTCTCCCACGGCGCCCCTTTCCCCATATGCTCCCAAAACCTAATTTTCCTACTCTCCCCCTCCTTGCGGCCGCATCCGCCTCTCTCCCCCCTTGCGCCGTCGCACACCTCCATCACCATTTCTCACCTCTCTCCTTGCTCCGTCCCCTTCCCTCTCTCAACCGTAGCCTCTCTCTCTCTCTCTCTCCTTGCTACGGATCCACTCCTCTCCGTTTCACTTCTCTCAATCGAACGGTGGTCGCGACGTCGATGACTGTGGTTTGGCTCGGTGGTGGCGATGGGTGGCTCGTTAGGTGCGATGGGGTTACGGCGTGGTGGTGAAGTGGTGATGTGGCCGACGGTGGTTAAGGGTGGCTGAGAGGGTTCGGTTTGCGAAGTAAGGGCGAGACTACGGCGGTGCTTATGGCGGAGGCGACGACGCCATGGCAGGATGGGTTGCGATAGAGGTGATTTCGACTTCCCTTCTCACTGCTCTTCTCTTTATTCATACTTCATTTTTTCTTTTATCTACCTTTTTAGTAATACAAGATGGGTGATTGATATGGTTTTGGTTGGGGAGGGATGAATGGGTTCTGTTGTTTTGAGTGAAGGTTTGGATTGAAAGAGGGTTAGCGACAACAGTGTTGTGTTGTGGGAGAATGGCTTAGATATGGGGTTAATAGTGGAGGTAGTGTGAGAGTCACGGCTGAGGTTGGGAAGTGATGATCTTATTGCTTATTCATGATGCATTGTTCCTCAATTTTGATTTTCCCTATTCCCTTTTTGATTCTGTTTTTTTTTTGTTTTCTTTATCACAGCACTCTCCCCATTAAAAAGAACTATACTCTATGTCCTTTACATAACATAAATATATAACAAACATGAATATGTAGCAAACAAAGAGGGTGGGTGAATGAGTAAGTAAATTTAGGAACTGACCTAGTTCCAACCGTGCTCTGTGTTTCCAAAATCTGATTCCTTTCTCTATTATTTTTGTGTGCTTCAGTCACTGTGTGTATTGCTCTTCGTGTACAGGGCTGTGTTTGTTGCTGTTTTATCTTTCTTTTTTGTCCCCTTAAACTGATTTTTGTTTATTATATTTATAGGCAAGAAAACATGGTGTAGGTGTGGTGTTGAGCAGGGGATCAAAAACCCCCCAGGAGACCAGTTTGTTGCTGCTGCAGTGGAGCAGCAAGGAGCAGCAAGGATGGCAGCAGGGGCAGCAATCTGTTTTTGCCCAGAATGGGAGGTGAGCAAAGGGACAAGAAGAAATAGGTTTGGGCTTGGCTCTCCAAATAGAGGAGCACCTATGCGCTGCTGCTGCTGCTGTCCTCTCCCTCTCTTTTCAGTTTTTTGTTATTCATTTTATTATTTTGTACAAATTTGCTTTTGTTTTGACTTTTGTACTATTTGTATTAATTAATTTTGTTTGTATATGTAACAAATATAAATAAAAGGGACAGCTGAGTAAAATTCATTTTATTTTTCTATTACTATTTATTATTATTATTTTTTATTTTTCTTTATGATAATAAAAGCGGTAAAAACAACGCGTACCGACACAACGACTCGAAATGAAACACGCGTTCGCCTTAAGACTAGGAACGCATACGTGATTTGAATACGCACGCGCGTAAAACGGTAAAACTAAAAGCGCACCGACGCAATTGCTCACACGACTCGAAACAAAACGCGCGCTCGCGTTGTTTATTATTTTATTATTTACATTTGGATTCCTTTTTTTGAAAACAACGAGCGCCAAACAAAATTGTTGCACGAGAGTGCCAAATACACCCGCATTTAGAATAATATGCGAAGCGATACAATTTTGGGATTCTTCGATTAGTCAGGACAAAATTGGGGTATGACACCTTGGTCGACCAGAATCCTTCTTATCTCATGGTTTGCCATGACCGCCCTGATTATGAGGGGTATGTGCTTGTTTGGCTTGCCATCCAATAAGTCTCGGTCGCTGAATGCCAGGGGTTGGCGCTCCGGGCCCGAGCTAACCGCAGAGGTGGAAGCGGCACACATGACTTCCTTCCATTTCCTTTTCATCGTTTTGCCCGACGCCTCGTCGGGGTAGCCCCCGGATATCATCACCATTACAGGTCGGCCCTTTGATTTTCGAAAATCGCGCTCGTCTTCTGAGCTCGCTTCCCGTTTTTGTGGGGCTTTACCCTTCCGTTTTGGATCGGCCTCCTCTTCCTTAACCTCGGCCTCATGTCTGGGTGTTTTAGCCACATACTGGCTCAATTTTCCTTTCTTAATCAGATCCTCAATGTCATCCTTCAAAGCATTGCATCGATTGGTGTCGTGCCCTTTGCTCCGGTGATACCGGCAGTACTTGTTGGATCTCTGCCCCGGCGTGTGCGGGAGTGGATCGGGGAACTTTACTTCTTTGAACTCGGCATTCATACATTCCGCCAGAATCCTGGCCCTTGTTTCATTCAGGTCGGAATATTGCTGGTGTCGGTTCCGGGGTCGGAGCCTATTGTCGTTCCGGGTCTCCCTTTCACACCGGGCCTCTCCTGTCTGACGCACCGGAGCCTCTTTTTCATACCGAGGCTTGCTCGTTCCGGGGTCGGCGTCTGACTTTCTTGCAACAGCGCCTTCTTCATGATCAATGTATTTCTGAGATCGCTGGAGGAACTCGGCAAGCGATTCAGTTTGGTTGATACCGACATCAATCTGAAATAGACTTCCTTCCCGAAGACCGGCTTCCATGAAGAACAGTCGAAACGAATCGTCCAAGTTCTGGACCTGAGCCGCTTCTTTGTTGAATCTTTCGATGTAGTCTCGGAGAGACTCGTTCTCTCCTTGCCGGATGGCTTGTAATACTTTGAGACTTTGGTTTCATTTTGGAGTGGGCGAACTGGGCCGAGAACAGCTTCGCAAGCTGGTCCCAAGATGATATAAAGTTTGGCTTGAGGGCTCTGAACCAGTCCAAAGCCAATTTCTCAAGGGTAAGAGGGAAGATTCGGCATTTGATCTCCTCCGGGACATTCCGGTATTGCATCATCGTGTCGAAGTAATCTAGGTGCCGGTCGGGATCGCCCGTCCCGTCGTGCATCTTTAAACCCTCCCGGGGCTTCTCTAAGTGCTTGGGTACCGGGAAATAGCTGATTTCCGCTGTAAAGGGTCCCTTCCGCGTCGTGGCCCTTTCCCTCGGAGGAGGCCTCCTGATAGGGCGTCGGACAGGGGAACTGGGAGACCGAGGGCGCCGACGTTCATGCCTCGGGGGACTTCCCCGGCTTATAGAATGCCGCCTTGGGGACGAAGATGCTAGTGATGAGCTTTGGTGAGTCGAGTCCTCAGGGTAACAAGTCTCATCCTGGGTCTCGGTTGGGGGAGTCCCAGATCCTCGCCTCCCTCTCCGGCGCGGCGGCGAACGATGGTGGTGCCTCCTCCAAGCATGGGATCGGTGACGTCTTTTACTGGAGGTTCTTCTGCTAGGAGAGTAGGTTTGAGGGGAAGTACGATCCGGGATATCGCGGGCCCGTACTTCGGCCATCTCGGCCTCCAGCTAGGAGTAGCGCTGACTCCTTTGATCAGCCTCGGCCTGCCTTGTCAGCAGTTGGATGAGCTGTTGGACAGCATCGATCGGTACCGGGACAGTCGGGGCTGGAGGTGGAAACTGGTTTCTAGTGGAGCTTATAGGGATCATCGCCTTGGATGAATTCCGGTCGTGGGCCGAGCTGCGAGGGAGAGTAACCGCTACCCCCTCGGGGGTTTCCTGTTGCTGGTCGGGTCTGACCACGACGCTGGATACGTTTCTCCGTCGTAATTCCGGAGCCATTGCTGATCAAGGAGGTTGGGGGAAAGACTAGAGAATCAGGCTCTCCCACTGTGGTCGCCAATGTTCGGTACCGTATCTTCGGCTATGTATCCGGTCTTGGATAAGTAGTCCGGTCTGAGATAGTTGGTACGTATATCCTTGGTCAGTCCGAGTTGGTTCTCCGATCCGAGGTGGGGTGGTACCTGCAATGACACTCCGACGCTCAAGTCAGTGAGTGAGTCAATTACAAGTGAGAGTATGTGAGAGATGAGTACCATTAATGTGGGCAATCAATGCTTATTTATAGGTGTCTGGAGTGGAGGAGGACTGTTGGATCTAGGTCTGCAATCTCCACCGTTGGATGAGTCAGGTCCTTTGTTATTGGGCCTTTTTGGTGGATTGGCCATTGGGGCCCAATCCATAACAAGAACAAATACGGTGGAAGATCAACCCCAGGCGCACTACATGGTGGATCTTGAGGCTATTTTTGGGTCGGAAATAGAAGAAAAGATGCATAGGTTTGCTGTTATGTTTCAGAAGTAGGCAACCCAAAGATAATGAGAGATTACTATGAGTTTGAAAGTAGAAGAATGTGATCAATACAACTACACCCTATTTGAGGTAAGAAGAGTCTCATCTCTCTAGTTATAGAGATTTTCATGTTAAGGTTTGATTGTAGGTACAATAGAAATCTTGCTAAGCCGTAAATATGAAAGTAGAATAGTTTAGATTATTTATATATATCTTGAAGGTGTAGGATCAGTAAAGGACATATACATTTTATTGATATTTCTTAAGGTAAAAGTTGACAATAAATTATGTTAGTGAGTTAGAAATATTAGAGTTAGTCAAGTAAAGTAATAAGAAGCTTTAAAGGGCATAAATAAAATTTATTAGGACCAAAGCAAAATAGAGATAATTCATAGTTGAGGATAGGGCTGAAACAAAAATTCCGACTCGCCCGCGACCCGGTAAAACCGAGTCCCATATTGCTCTCACGGGCGGGTCGGATGTGGGTGTCGGGTAGGAAGTGTAAAAAAAAACGGTTGTTAATGGTTATAAGTGGGCGGATGCGGTTGTCAAAAACATAACTCATCTAAAACCGAAACCGAACAGTTAATAGACAATAGAGATCAGTCTCAACTATCAAGGCTGCAAATGACTGTAATCAACAGTAAAAGTGGATTTCTCTGTCCACTCATCTTACTTTTTACTATTTAATTTTCTCTCTCTCTCTCTCTCTCTCTCTCTCAATTCACTCACATCAACTCTCCCTCTCTCGATAACTTCATTTTTTACTTTAATTTGTTTTCTTTCTCCAGCCTCTGCAACAGCAAGATCACACCCCTTCATCTAGCCTTTGAACAATATCTGCAAGTGAAGAATAAGCTTCTTCACAGACCCCAGATCGTGAAAAAATACGCTAAAAAATCGTTTGAAACCCACTTTCTGATATTCTCTCCCACTCTTTGCTTTCTGATATTTTTTTATTTGATTTTTCGTCTCTCTCAACCGTGAAAACTCGACCGTTGAGCCCGCCACCCGCCACACCCGAACCCGCCGCACCGGCCATCTCCGGCGGTCGGAAGTGGGCTCTTATTTTCCCACTTCGGTTTTCCACAGATCTGGAAGTTCGAGACCGAGTCCGGAGAACCCGACCCGCTGTCCAGCCCTAGTTGAGGACTAGTATGTTTAAATTATATTTGAATTCGGGTAGTTATTAAAACTTGAGTTAACAAAAATTAGGAGTTTAAAATACGAAAAGGTACCAAAAAGACATAAACTAGATGCCTTATCAAATTATAACATAAATACGGATTAGCAATGGATTAAATTTTCTATATCTTTTCTAAAATACTAGTTTAATTTATCGATGTTTAGATTTCGTGAATCCATCCTAGCGATATCGGTTCTCGACTTCTCTCTCAGCGGCTTAGGAAATTGGTGAGTAAATAATGGGGACTATAACAAGTCCTATATATTTCTTTTCACTCATTTTATACCTATTTGACGGCATCTTTCTCTTTTGTTTACTTGAAACACTTTGTTGTCTTAGAGGGACATGGTATTATCATCATATGGTTTGCAAAATTTAAATAAATGGATTTTGTTGGACATTTGGTTTGAAATTTGTGATTGAGACATATTTTTATATATGAGTTATTTTATTTGAGTTTCGAAACGATTTGGGGTAAAACTTTGTCAGAGCACTGCATGCTAACAGCAGTATGTGTTAGCCTTGGTGCACCATGATTTATCTTTAGGCGGGGAGCCTACTTATATATTTCCAGGCGGGGAGTCTATTATTGATATTTTTGGCGGGGAGTCTATATTTGATATTTCGAGGCGGTGAGCCTATTATTGATATTTCGAGGCGGGGAGCCTATTGTTGATATTTCGAGGCGGGGAGCCTATTATTGATATTTTCAGGCGGGGAGCCTATTTCAATTATGTATTAGTATTACCCAATTTTTACGAGTTCATACGTTTTACTTTCTTACTTATGGTTTTCGTGGAAATCACTTTATGATTGATATTATCGTGTCCCGCTTGTTATTCTTCATTATTTGCCCACTGAGTGGTGACTCACATCGTCTCTTTTATATGTTTCAGATTCCCAAGTTCGTGTTTAGCCGAGCTCCTCTGCGAGAGTCTAGTCTCTTACTTCTTGGTGAGGCCCATTTTGGTTTTAGAGGGCCAGTGCTCATGTTAGCTATATTATCTTTTGTCTCCATGTGTATTTAACTTGTACAAATCCTTAGAGGCTCTGTTGCATTATGGGGTTGTCTGATAGTAGTTAGATGTCACTCTGTTGACCTCTGTGAGGATCTATGTTGGCTGGTATTTTGTGTTGACTTGACAGGTGTATATATTATTTTAGGATGTCCATATTTCAAAGGAATTTTCGGTAGAATTTTCTTAAAGATATAGGCTATTATATGTTTAATATGATGACAGTTCTTCAGGTAGACTTGAGTTTGTTGAGTCTTGCCAGATTAGTGTAGTAGTAGTAGTCTGTGCGCCGGTCATGGTCCATTTCGGGTCGTGACACGGGAGGGCCAACGTGGATGCATATTTTACCTTTAATGTCCAAATACATTATTATTATGGATCAATGTAATTCTGATTATCAACGGGGATGCATATTCTACTTTGAATTTCAAATCATATATTTTGGACATTGTTCACAACTTATCAATATCTTTTAAATTACTATTATGACTTCATGGCAATACACCGACCATACAGTATCACCCTTGGATACGCACGGGTAAGAGAAATACTATATGGATATTTTTTAGAACTATTGACATACATTTAATGGTAGATTTTGGGCGGTGAAAAGATCTGCCTAGCATGGCTTCAAACTCCCAATCAGGTTACTTTCTTTGCTGCGTAATCTGGATCCTGGATTTCGTGTGCATGGGCATAAAAACTGGAGTATCAGCTTCGGAACGGTGTTAGATCAGATCTGGTTTGCGCGTAATAACATGGTTTTTATTCAACAATCCATTTCAATTCAAACTATATTGAGGAAGAGCCTCAAAAAGCCGATCTTCCCAAATTGAGAAGAAAAGAAAGAAAATGATGGATTTTCAATGTAAATTACCAAAATACCCTATTATAATATTCTATTTTATTTATTTAATGAATGCTTTAAAAATAGAATAATTATTTTAATTATCTTTAATTCCCACTAATTAATCATTTTCTCTTTTTGTATTGGTGAGGGTATATTTTACCTTTTTGTTATTTATTCTTTTTATCCATTCAATTTTATTTAAGGGTGTTTTTGTCATTCTACAAATATATCATTTCCTCTTAACTTTTCTCTCCAGTTTCACTCGATCTAAACAACTCATCATCATCTCATTTTTCAGTCCTTTTCCCCTCCATTCCTTTCCCTTCTTTCCCTCTATCTTTCTTTCATTATCCAGCAAACCATAAGAGCTTAAGTTATTTTCAAAGAACTCTCACAAACACTTGTAAAAGTTTTATAAGTCATATAGAATAAGCTTTTTCAAACATTCCCACTCTACTTATAAAGGTAATGCTCAATAATGCTCCTAACCCCTAACTATTTTTTTTGACAATATAACTCATAACTCTTATATATGGTTAATATTAAAAGATTATTCTCGAATGTTGACCATTTCCCATGCGATTTGCACCTTTTTTTACAAGGCACTGACCTTTTTTTTTGTTAACGTGCAATATATTTAGGGTTTACTTTGAACTAGTCGAATAATTAAAAATGAAGCAGTTGCTTTTTTTTGACAATTGTTAATATTAAGGAAAAAACTAAAGTGTAATTCTATAAGTGTGCTTGAGGATGCTTATCAATCACAATATGACTAGTAGATTAATTATTTATATTATTTATAATTTTTTAGTTATTTTTTAGCAAACTAATTTACGTGTCATAATATGATTGGAAAACAGCACCTATAACTATACTTAAGTTTTGCCCAAATATTAAGTGGCTTCTAGAATTAATTTAGAGAAGAATCAGTAAAAAGAGCTAATTACCCAGTCAAAACCATGCATTTTCCTAATCAAATCGTGCTCCTAAATGCTCTCCCTCTTACTCGTTAAAAAAACCCACGTATTCAACATCAGAGGTATCTTTATAAGTCCAACGTTATTAGCAACTCAAAGCACACTTTCACTTACTTGCAACAAGAGGAAGAACTCACTCACACTCACTAGAGCACCCTAGAATTAAGTCCAAAACAAAAATGGCTGCCATTTTGAAAGCCTCACATCCACTTTTCCTTTGCTTGATTCTTTTCTGTGCCTCCCATTTTGTGCTCATCAATTCTACTGAGTTTGAAGTTGGTGGTAAAGATGGTTGGGTTGTCCCCAAATCAAAGGACAATGATGAAATTTACAACCAATGGGCATCCCAAAACAGATTCAAAATTGGCGACACCGTTAGTAAGTGTTACTCCCTTCGCCTCTAATTATAAGATTTTCCCGACACTTTTGCTTTCCCCTAAATATAAGACTTTTTATAAATATTTAGGTACTCTTGTTATTCTTTTTTCAAATATAATCCTTATATTAATACTACTAAATTGTCTTGATGTCAAAAAAAATTGTCTTGATATATGAAAATTTAACATTGAATGTTTCTATACACAAAGATTAATTTAGTAATAATCATACACAAATCGCACACATTAATTACATTAATAACTTTTCTTAATACGCGTAAAAAGTATCAAAGTCTTATAAATAGAGATGGGAAGGAGCATTTTTCTAATAACCAAGTGTTAGTATTTTGTTTGATTTTGATAAAAATGTTTTATTGCTTCTAAAATTGAGTGTTTTTTTATTAAAATATCAATGTTTCTTACATTTTTTCAAAACTCTGAATAACACCTCTCATGTTTTATTACATTAATTAATAAAACCATTTCTCATCTTAACAAATGTATTATAAATATCCTTATATCTATATATAATATATTCACATACACATGCATACATGCAAGGTTTTATTTATTTTATTTTTGTGTACATTCCAATATATGTAGAAAACAAAAAGAGATAATATGAAATGAAGGGTTTGATTATTTCAAACTACCTATGAATAACAGATTTCAAGTACGAGAAGGACTCAGTTTTGGTGGTGACAGAAGAAGAATATGAAAAATGCAAAGCATCACGGCCACTATTTTTCTCAAACAATGGTGACACAGTGTTCAAATTTGAGAGGCCAGGATTATTCTACTTCATAAGTGGTGTTCAAGGTCACTGCCCAAGAGGACAAAAGATGATCATTAAGGTTTTGGATATCGAGCAAATTCCAGCAGCTGCAGCACCTTCACCTCAAGCTGCAAATGAGAATGCAAAATCTAAAGCTGCTCATCAAATTACTCCCATTGCAACTTCCACTCTCATTCTACTCTCGTTTTTCTTCACCATGCTTTATGTTTGAAGCTATCTATCATTCTTTTTGTGTTATCAGATTAGGGTTTAGAAGAGTGTCCTAGGTTTAGGTTAGGTTTTAGGTGTTTAATTTGTTTTTCTCGAGTTTTATTAGGTGTTAGTTTCTTTGATTTGTTGCTTAATTTGGCCTTAATAGGGTTGGAAGGTCGTTAGTTTCATGGTGATGATAAATAAAGTTTCCTTCTTAGTTGGTAGTATTGACTTTTTCTATCATTCAACGTGATTTACATTTGTCATATTCCATCTTATTTATTTATTTATTTATTTATTTATTTAGTGGATAGGCATTCTCATTGTTACTTAGTTTTGTACAAACATTTTAATGAGATAAAGACATTCTCAAATCTTTCAACATCTCGTGGGTTTAATATATTCTTTTTTCTATTACCAAAAAAAATATTCTTTTTTCTAGCTAAGAGCAAAATTTGTATTAATATCAAAGTACTCGGGACAATTCAACCCATATACACAACTAGCATATGTTTTGACTAACAACTTGTCGGGGTATTTGACTTGCAAGGAATAGCGCTATCTTTAAGAATGAGGAACCAAGTGTCGAAGCAGTAATAACCCGCATCAAAAGCTTAACTTGGAGTTGGTGTGTTTATCGTTTGAATTGTTGCTCCTCTTTTTCAATTTCAATGTGGTGGTCTAATCCACTACAATGTTTGAACAATATATAATCTAGTAGGGGGAGAAACAGTGGGTTAGGTTGGTTGTCTTCACGGTAGTGCAGATTGTACGAGGTACTCTTTTTCCTCCCCTGAGTCTTTTTCCCAAGGGGTTTTGACTCAGGGAGGTTTTGAGGAGGTCATCCCCCCTTTTCTTTTTCCCCATTGTAAGGGTTGGACTGTTGGAGCCAAAGAATGATGGAAACGTGATTTCTTGTATTGCATAAGAGTGATAGAATCTACATATATAGAAGAAGCTTCAACTGATTCTGTTGAAGTTCAGTACAAGTACAATATCAAAAAAAAACTAACTTGTGATTGACTTAGTGGACTGGGCCGTATCCACTATACAAAGGCCCATTACAATTATACCAACAACTAAAGCTAATACACCTCCCCTTAGGTCCAACATATCCTCCCTCAAACTAGATGCCTATGTCAATCAGCAACTAGAGTTTGTCTCCTTGAATTCTGTCAAGCCCATCCAGTCTCTGATTTGTTCAAAATCCTTCAGTTTCAATGCCTTAGTCATAATGTCTGCAAGTTGGAGTTCACTTCTGCAGAATTTAAGCTCAATGGTTCCTTCTTTCACAAGGTCACGCAAGTAATGGAATCTCACATCAATGTGTTTGCATCTACCATGCAACACAGGATTCTTAGACACTTTAATTGTGGAGCTATTGTCACACATAATGGAAGTGCTCTCAGTCTGTTTTTGTCCCAGATTATCCATAATCTTCCTCAGCCATACTGCTTGTGTGGCACACATAGCTGCTGAAATAAACTCAGCTTCGGTTGTTGAGAGTGTAACTACTGCCTGTTTCTTTGAAGACCAGGAAACAGCTCCACTTCCAAGCATAAACACATAACCTCCTGTGCTTTTTCTGTCATCTTTATCCCCTGCGTAATCACTATCTGCATAACCAGTCAATACTGTATTTCTCCCTCTGTTGTACTTGATGCCCAGACCAAAAGTTCCTTTAAGGTATCTCAGGATCTTCTTGACAGCAAGTTGATGTTCTGTGGTCGGGTTTTCCATGTATCTACTAGCAAGGCAAACTGAGTACATTAAATCTGGTCTAGTGGCAGTGATGTACATCAAACTGCCCACTATCTGTTTATATCTAGTACTATCTACTGCATCACCACTTCCTGCCACAGTGAGACAGTTTCCAGGCACTATAGGAGTCTTCACAGAGTTCACTTCAGACATGTCAAACCTCAATAAAATCTCTTTTGCATATTTTGATTGATTAATGAAGATGCCACTATCATTTTGAATTACCTCTACTCCTAGGAAATAAGTCATTTTTCCTAGGTCTGTCATATCAAATTCTCTTTTCATGGATGATTTAAAGCTATCAAACATGCTATCATTATCACCAGTAAAGATTAAGTCGTCAACATACAAACTTACAATTAATGTTCCTTTGCCAGCCACTGTTTTCACAAACAGTGTGTACTCTGAATGACATTTAGTGAACCCCTCCTTTGTGAAGTAGCTTTCCACCTTGCTATACCAAGCCCTTGGGGCTTGCTTGAGCCCATATAGGGCCTTGTGAAGCTTGAACACTTTATTTTCTTGTCCCTTCTTCACAAACCCTTGAGGTTGTTCTACATAGACTGTTTCTTTGATCTCTCCATGTAGAAATGCGCTCTTTACATCTAATTGATAGATAATCCATCCTTTAATGGCAGCAAGAGCAATAATGGTGCGGATGGTATCCCAGCTAGCTACTGGAGCAAACACCTCCTTGTAGTCAACCCCTTGCCTTTGAGAATAACCTTTCGCCACAAGTCTCGCTTTGTGTTTCTCAATTTCCCCTTTCTCATTTAGCTTGGTCTTATATATCCACTTAACTCCAATTGCCTTGTGATGCTTTGGAAGTTCAGTTAGTTCCCACGTATGGTTCTTTTCTATAGCTGCTAGCTCAATTTGCATAGCTTTTCTCCATTTCTCATCGTTTTCAGCTTCCTCATAGCTCATAGGATCATCACCTTGAGGGAGAACAGCAAGGTTAAGTTCATCAATCTCATCATTGTTTGTAATGTAATCTTGAAGATATCCATGTGGCCTCCTTATCCTCCCTGCAACTGGACTATCTTCACTGTTATTTTCCAGGTCAGTAGCAGCAGAATTCTGTCTACTAGTACTGCATTCACCTGTAGAGTCATTGTTATCACTTCCAGTGTCACTTGAGGGTTGTTCTTCTATTGCTTCAGTATCATCATCAGTATTGGCTCCCTCATCATCAATTTCACAACTGTTTTCAACTGTGTTTTCCTCCCAATTCCACTGTTTCTCTTCATCAAACACCACATCTCTACTAACAAGTATCTTCTTTGAAATAGGATCATACAACCGATATGCTTTGGACTCCTCACTCACACCAAGGAGTACGCATTTCTTGCTTTTGTCATCTAGTTTTTTCCTTTGTGAGTCATGTATGTGAACATAACCTATGCTGCCAAATGTTCCAAACCAGTGTACTGCAGGTTTAGAGCCACTCCAAGCTTCCTCAGGGGTCTGGTCTTTCACTGCAACTGTAGGACTTCTGTTCTGAACAAAGATGGACCAGTTCACAGCTTCTGGCCAGAACTTCTTAGGTATTTTCTTTTGAGATAACAAGCATCTCACCATATTCATCACTGACCTGTTCTTTCTTTCTGCAACTCCGTTCTGTTGCGGTGTGTAGCTTGCTGTCAGTTGTCTCTGTATCCCATTAGTCTTGCAATATTCATCAAACTCATGTGATGTAAATTCTCCTCCTCTGTCTGTTCGTAAGCAGGATATTTCTGCACCAGATTCTTTCTCAGTTTTAGCCTTGAATTGTTTAAAACATTCCAAAGCAGCAGATTTTTCTGTGAGAAAGTAAACCCAGGTTTTTCTGCTGAAGTCATCAATAAATGTGAGGAAGTATCTCTTCTTGCTATTGGATTCAGGGGTTATAGGACCACAGATGTCAGCATGTACAAGTTGCAGCTTTTGGGAGGCTCTCCAAGTGCTCTTCTTTGGAAAAGATTCTCTATGATGCTTACCAATCACACAATCAGAACATACCTTTGTTGATTCTTCAATTCTAGGCAACCCTCTTACCATTCCCTTCTTATTCAACAATTGCAGACCTGTGAAGCTTAAGTGACCATATCTATTGTGCCAGAGTATACTTGTATTTTCTACATCAGCAGAAACTTTAAAACAGTTTGGTAGTATCAATTCAACACTAGTTCTAAACATTCTATTAGCTGACATTTGAGAATCAAATAATAGACCTCTAGTTGGATGCACAATCTTGCAAGTATTGTTCTCAAATGTAACTTTCAACCCCTTCTCTTGCAGCTGCCCTATACTTAATAGATTGTTTTTCAAAGATGGAATATAGTATATGCCAGTAACTAATTGAATTATTCCATTCACCTTCATCTTGATACTACCCTTACCCATAACAAGTACTTTGGAACCATCTCCCAATCTAACAGTTGTTCTATAGTTTTCATCTAAACTAAAGAACCAATCTTTAACCCCACACATATGATTGCTACACCCCGAGTCTAGGAACCATACCTTTAGGTTAGTGGCTTCGTTGCAGGGTGTTTGTGCCATTAGCAATGCTTCCTCAATCCAGTACTTCAAGTCTCTTTCATCATCATGATCTGTGTGAGCCATCAGCAGCAATTCTTCTTCATCATTGTTTTCAGCATAATTCGCTTTCTCCTCTGTGTTGGGACACTCATATTGATAGTGTCCCATTTTTCCACAATGATAACACTCAATGCTATCTTTGTTGAACTGTTGTCTGCCCCTGCCTCTGTTACCTCTGCCTCGTCCCCGTCCTCTTCCTCTGAACGTAGTCGTAGCCTTTAGAGCATGATCTTCCTCTTTAGGTTTCTGTTCATTAATCAATTGTTCATGAACTAAGAGGCTACTCTGCAGTTCATCAACAGTGAGGGTAGAGATATCATTTGCTTGAACGATGGCACACACCACGTAGTTGAATTTCGGTCCCAGAGAGCGGAGAACTTTCTCAACAACCGTTTCTTCGTCAATCTTGGAATCACCATGTGCCTTCAGCTTTCCTACAATGGCAAGAACTCTGGAGAAGTAATCGGTCACGCTTTCACTTTCTTTCCGACCTAATTGCTCGAATTCACCGCGTAGGGCTTGCAATTGCGCTCGCTTCACTTTGTTTGAACCTTGGTATTTCAATTTCATCGAATCCCAAATTTCCTTTGCCGTCTCCTTCTTGAGAATGGTTTCGATGATTCCCCTTTCAATTGATTGGAAGAGGTAATTCTTGGCCTTGAGATCTTTCAATTTTGCCTCTTCTATCTTCTTCAATTGCTCCGGTGTCGTTGTCTCTGTAGCCACCGGAATACCGTGCTCAACGACTCCCCAATACTCCTTAGATCGGAGCAAATTCTCCATTAACATTGACCAGTGGTCATAGTGACCATCAAATTTCGGAACCGCTGGTTGTGAGAAATTCTTTTCTTCTGCCATTGATGCGAAACGAAACTTCGATGATCTTTCAACGATTTCTTTCTTCTCGGAACAACAATTCGTTTAGGAATGGTGCGGATTCAGTAACAGGCCCCAATCAGAGCTCTGGTACCAATTGTTGGAGCCAAAGAATGATGGAAACGTGATTTCTTGTATTGCATAAGAGTGATAGAATCTACATATATAGAAGAAGCTTCAACTGATTCTGTTGAAGTTCAGTACAATATCAAAAAAAACTAACTTGTGATTGACTTAGTGGACTGGGGCCGTATCAAAGGCCCATTACAATTATACCAACAACTAAAGCTAATACACCTCCCTTAGGTCCAACATGGACACCCCTTGCGCTCCCTTTCAATGAAATTATTGTTTATAAAAAAAAAACCCATATACACAACCGATTAATCATCAATAATAATAGTACATTCAAAAGAATTATCCAACTACAGAAATATCTACACTCAAGAAAACTATCGTATTGCTTAGCAATACAACCCACCGAATCAACAAATCACTCATCTTAATCTTAATCTTAATCTTAATCTTATCTTAAGTATACACATTTGAGAATAAATCCACATCAGCGTCCACATCATTGTCCATGTAATTGACTCCAAAAAAACACATGAATTCCTATTTAATGACGTGTCACTATTGTTGCCTAGCTGTCCTTCACATTCACGTTAATTTCCTTCCTCTCTCATTGAATATATAGAATTTCGGTTAACCTTAAAAGGAAATATAATTGTATGCAAAATTAAAACCATTATGCGAATATGCCATTTGGAACCATTTTCCGTAGCTGAGAATAATTATCAACATTCCAAATATGCTTCTCTCATTCCATAATAAAAGCGTGGAATAATTACCAACATTATGAGATTTACACTAGAAGCAATATTTCCAAAGAATTTGAATATTTGAATTTCAATCTCAAATGTACCGCTAGAATTTGTTGATCTACCTGAATCCAAAATTTAATTTTTTTTTTATGAATTTGAAATTCAAATTTTGATTCACACGTAATTCAAGTTTAATCATTAGTATATTCATTCAAATTGCCCACCTAATATAAATCTAATATCTAATTTACCAATTTGGATATCTTATTAACAAGACACATATCTAATTTAAGGGTAAAAATGTCATTACTCTCTATTTCTTTCTTTTTATTCTTACACTCTTTTTATTCTTTTTTTCTCTTTCTTTTTATACTCTCTTTCCTCCTTTTCACTTTTCTCTTACACCCTCTTTTTTCATTTTCACTTTTCTCATACACTGTCTTTCTTACTTTTTTACCCTTAAATATGAGACAAAAGAATAACAATGCAATTAAAATTTGCATGAGCTCAAAAGGCATCAAGAATTATCTCCAACTGGTACGAAGCAAGCATACATAACATTATCAGTTGCAATGCTGTCAGTCAATCAAAGAAACAAAGAAAATGTACAAACTTTAACATGCTAACATGTCACTAAGGTGCTAGTAGAGTTTGAATAGTCCCTCCACTATCAAGCAAAGAAAATTAACTATCGAAACATATCATATGATTTCATTCTAGATTGTATGCATTTATAACTTCGGCAGGTAGCTGATTAAATAATTTTATCATCCAGAAGTATCCAATTAAGTCTCGAATATGACCAATCAATTGATCTCCATTTTGATAGGTATTTAATAGCCTTCCAGCATTCTCTTCAGGCGCAGCAGTAATCTTCTCAATGAAGCCATGAAAGTCATATGTGTACATGACTATCATTTCTTGACTTGGATTATCCCTAACCAATTAAAGTGAAAAAAAATTAAAAAAAAGACAAAGCATTTAGAAAAATAAATAAAATGAGACTCACTCTTCTTTTCTAGGAGTTGTGCCCAAGATCTCAAGTATCAAAGGTCGTTCAACATGACCAGGCCTTAAAAAGGCTCTTCCAGCATTCCTTGGAACTTGAGCGTTAGCGGTTAAGCTATGTATCTCATCAAGTCGAACAGCTCCAAAGCGCTCTGTATAAAACCTAACTGGCCAACTGAAACGGCTATGTCCTACCAGCATCAATTACGTGACATTTGAAAATTGAGGAAGTATGGCTTGGGTAACAAGTTTTTTGTTGTAAGAGTCCAAACATACCCAATTTCACGCGAAAACGATGCAACTCATGAATACCATCTGCATCGACCTCCATAGGTGCTCCATTCAAAGTTACAACTTGTATGAATCTGGCAAGCGAGTTGTCGAAATATATACACATAAGTGAATAGCTACTGTTTGCTCTGAACAACCAAGAAAAGGTTCAAAATCAACTCAAATTAAAAATTAAAAATAAAAAAAATTAAAATTTTAATAATTTTAAAAAATAAATAAACAAGACTTAAACTTACTGCTGCAGAGGGAGATCAGTCTCCTGAATCTCAATGATGACTCGAGTTCCAGGCATTCTTAAATATATTATGTAATAAAAATTCATATTTTGAGATAAACCTCTAGGTATTCCTATCTGGTGAATAGGTATAGCACCAAAGAGATTCACCAAAAATCTACTTGCTATGCGAGCTCTCTTGTGAATAGGTATAGCACCAAAGAGATTCACCAAAAATCTAATCGCTTAAATCTCAATAATTGTTTGCATTTATAACTTCGGCAGGTAGGTATCGGTTTGGGTCTTTAATACGACCAATCAACTTATCTCCATGTTGGGAGGAATTTAATAGCCTTCCAGCATGTTTAAGAGGCGTCTATCATTTCTTGACTTGGATTACTCCTATCCAATTAAAGTGAGAAAGATTAAAAAAAAATTTTGGTAGTTGCTGGTGTCGGAAAAATGAAGAAAATGTTGTGAGTGGGGGTGTCGCTCGTGAAATGGAGAAGATGTCCGCAGAAATAATACTCCTCTGATCCTAATTTTTAATATTTTTGGTTTTTACACACAAATTGAGGTATTATTAATTTGTGTTAGTTAAATACTAAAATACGCTTTTTGTAATTGTCTTGGAATAATTGAAGTCAAAATAAAAGAGTTTTGAGATAATTAATTCATAATTTAAAATTCTAAAAGACTCAATAAATATAAATGGTGTAATTGGAAAAACTGTGTGAATTATACCTTGAATTTTTAAAAGTACTATTATTTTGGAACAAAAATAAGAGGTTAAAAGTACCAAAGATTAGGAATAGAGCGGGTAACAAAATATAAAAACAAGATAGAAGAAAAGAAAAAACCAGAAAACAAGTAAAAGGAGAGTAGGGGGAGTTCAAGAGTTTAAAAGGAAAAGGGAGAATGAGAGTTAATAAAATACTAAAACGAAAGGTATTTAATGATATTTGACTAAAGAAAAGTTAATTTTCTAAAACTAAAAAAATTGCTCAGCAGCCAAGAAGAAAACAGAGGCCAAGCGGCCATGAAAAAGATACCAGCGAGAGGGCGCCACTGTGACGATGGAGGAGCCACCAACGGTAAGGTTGTGGGAAACTACTTATTCTACTTCCTTAATATTTTTTGTGAGTTTTTTTTTCTCTCTAGATTTACATCTCCGGTTGATTATGCTCAACCTTTTTTCTCTTTTTCTAATGGTTTTTCTTCCTTTGAAAATAGTTGGCTTCTTGCCTCTTTTCAGTTTACTCTCTCATTTCTTTCTACTGATTTCATGGTTGCTACTCTGATCTCCCCTTTCTTTTATTGATGTGTGTTGTTGTGGTGTGAGCTGTATATAAGTTGTTTATAGGCTGAGAGAGAGAGAGAGAGAGAGAGAGAGAGAGAGAGAGAGAGAGAGAGAGAGAGAGAGAGAGAGAGAGAGAGAGAGAGAGAGAGAGAGAGAGAGAGAGAGAGAGAGAGAGAGAGAGAGAGAGAGAGAGAGAGAGAGAGAGAGAGAGAGAGAGAGAGAGAGAGAGAGAGAGAGAGAGAGAGAGAGAGAGAGAGAGAGAGAGAGAGAGAGAGAGAGAGAGAGAGAGAGAGAGAGAGAGAGAGAGAGAGAGAGAGAGAGAGAGAGAGAGAGAGAGAGAGAGAGAGAGAGAGAGAGAGGGTACATGCATGCTAGTACTGCTCTGTGGGAGATTTTGAAAATGGAGATTTGAAAATAGTTATATTTCCTTTCCACAAAATGGAAAAAGATAGAGTACATGTAGAAAGCACCTCGGCTCTAAATCCGGAAATACAAGCAAGGCATCCAAGGCAAATTTACGGTAGCATTATTTTGGTTTTTATTAATATACTAAAAATAAAAATAAATTAGCATCAATCCAATAAAAATATATAAATTTTACATTATTTCCTCTTAACTATTGAATTTTTTGTCAAAAAGAAAAGTATTGAAATTTATTGTTTTTTGAATTGGTTACTTATTTGAGGCTCTTAAATATGTCTTTAATCATTTTTTTTTTGTAACTTTCGAAATAAATTGGTTTGTAAATTATAAACTTTATTTGGACATCGGTTTTAATGGTTTATTTTTTTCAAAGCAAAAGCTATATGTTAAGGGATACCAAATGAGTGCACCAAATGAGTGTAAGAAGGAGGTCTCAGGTTCAACTCCCGAAAACTAACATTCCCTCACTCTCACTAACATCGCTTATCAAAAAAAAACTTATAAATTATTTGTAAATTGTTGTTTCACGTAATTAAGCTATTGTTCATGTACGAGAAAGTAATTAGTTACGAAAATTAATAAATAATACGGTTAAACACATTAGGTGATGTTGTTTACCGCCAAGGTTTCCTTTGACTCATTGAGTGTGAAATTTTGTAGGACAATTACTTAGTTTTAATAATTGTTTCACATCCACCAATAGTAAACATCCAAAATAGGTTCCTCTGTACTTCAGTCAAAATAAATTACAGGCTAAATTATAGTTTTAGTCCCCCTATTTTCAAAAATTCAGATATTTGGTCTCCCTATTTTAAAACTCAGACATTTGGTCCCCCAATTTTAAAAAATCAAATACATTTAGTCCAAAGAGGGACCAAATGTCTTTGATTTTTTAAAATTGGGGGACCAAATGTCTTTGATTTTTTAAAATTGAGGGACCAAATGTCTTTGATTATTAGCCATAAAAAACTGAAAATTCTTCTTGGGACTAAATGTCTTTGATTTTTTAAAATTTGAGGACCAAATGTCTCAGTTTTAAAATAGGGGGACCAAATATCTGAATTTTTGAAAATAGGGGGACCAAAACTATAATTTAGCCTAAATTATATGTTCTATTAAAAAAATTTAAAAATAAAAAAGTACTACCACATGCCTTTAATTAAATGAACTGTTTCCATAAGTAGTCTCGTTTTGAGCCTTACTCCACATGCAATAGTGATGCTGATTATTAATTTATTTTTTATTTTATAAAAATCGTAATAGGCGCTTTGTCAACTTTTTTCCGTTAAATCCTTATGTAATGTTGTTAATTTGTGTGATGGTTTAATGGTTTATGTTTTAAAACAAATATTGTGTTAAAAGAAAACAATTAAAAAGTTGTAAACCCAATTTGCTGGCTTATTTTTGTTTGTTTTCAAAAACAAGTTGAACCTATATATTGTACTAAATTAGTGTTGGCACTGATCTAAATTAAGTAGTAAACCGAATTTTTTGAATTAATGGAATTTAAAAAAAAAATTAATGTATTAACCGATGGAGGCGAAAAAAATATTACGTACTAAACATGTTTAACTAATAAATAAACTTCTTTAATATTATTCTTAAATGTTTTAACCAATGGAGACGAAGAAATATTAGTTTTTTTTTTTGATAAAGAAATATTAGAGTTTTTAAGTTGGTTTAGATAAGTTAATGTATTAATATGTCTTTGGAAGAATATAAAGTAATAAATTCAAAAATATTTAATAAGTTGGAATAATGTAGGTACAAAGTCATGATGTTATGGTTTTGTGGCAGCAAATGATGGCAAATAAAATTTTTGTCCCGTAGTCCAACTCTATCATATGTTTTGTTTTGACTGTAAAGTAGTTTTTGAACTTACTATATATATTACACTAATTTTTTTCTAACAAACCTTTGAGGTAAGTTATTTTGCTTGGGCCTAATATAATATGCATTAGTTTTGTATTTTTTGCAAACAATTCATTGTGGTTAGTTGAGTTATTGTTAATATTATTTGAAATTTGTATTAATTAATATATACAAGCTAATTTGATATGCAAACCGTAGAGTCCGCCAAAATTTTAGCAAATTGAAGTGAAATTTTTTGGGTTGGCCCCCATTTATTTGCCAAAATTTGAATGTTTATCTAGATTTGTTATCATGATAAAGAAGAAAAAGATCAGCCCAGTGATGGTGGTAGTATACAAATAGACAAATAAAGAGTGAAAGAAAATTGAAAGAACGCAAGGATATAATAGTAATTTATTAATGGTTTAAATACGTTTTTACCCCCTGCAAATAGGGGGTGTTTTGCTTTTACCCCCTGTAAAAATTTCTTTTTTTAAAAACACCTTACAAATATCACTTTTTTGCTTTCATTCCTTATGTTAAGATGGACGTTACAAAAATGCCTACGTGGCATTTTTTATTCTTTTCTAATTTTTTTAATGTTGACTGGGCTGCCATGTCATTAGTTTTTATTTTAATTAATTTTAATTAATTGAAAGAGAGAAATCTACGGGGGAGAGAGGGAAGAGAGAGAGAGAGAGCCCAACGAGAGAGATGAGTATTGAGAGAGAGAAATCTGAGGGAGGGGAGTATTGAGAGAGAGAGAAATCTGAGGGAGTGGTTGTGATGGTGGTGATGCTCGCCGCCGCCAACGTCAAAAATGGAGAGGGGGAGGGAGGTGACGGTTTCGGTGGTGGTGAGAGGTGGCTGTGGTGAGATCTTCTTCTCCCTTTTTCTGGGTTCGTTTCGTTTTTATGGTGGAAGGGTTACGGTGGCAAAAAGGGGACGAGGCTTCGCGAAAATGGTGGCTGTGGTGAGATCTTCTTCTCCCTTTTTCTGTGGTGGTCGTGGTGGCTTGCGGTTTCTTGTTTCTTCTACGAGAGAGAGAGAGAGAGAGCGAAATTTTGAAAATTTCGTGGAGAGAGAGAGAAGTTTCAGGGAGAGAGAAAGGGACGGTGATTGGGGAAGAGAAGTGGAGGACGAACGACGGTCTGAGAGAGGGAACGACAGAGAGACGGTGGTGTGGGGTGGTTGATGATGCGAACGGAGACGGAGGGACGATGGGGCGAGATTCGTGAACGGAGGGAGGGGAAGACAGTGACAGCGAGGGTTTGTGAGAGTGTGGAAGTGACATTGAGGGTGGCTGTGAGAGAGGAGGCGACGGTGATGGCAGATCTGGTGTGAACGGAGGGAGGGGAAGATAGTGACGGTGAGGGTTTGTGAGAGTGTGGAAGTGACGATGAGGGTGGCTGTGAGAGAGGAGGCGACGGTGATGGCAGATCTAGTGTGAAGATGGCAGATCTGGTGTGAACGGAGGGAGGGGAAGACAGACATCAAGGTGTGAAGGGAGCGCATGTGGGTGTGGTGGTGGACGGCAAGTGTGGTGTGGTGAAATGTCCCAGTCAACATAAAAAAAATTAGAAAAGAAAAAAAAAGCCAACTCATATCTGTTAGCCACATAGACGTTTTTGTAACGTCTCGCTAACAGAAGGACTGAAAGCAAAAAAGTGAATTTTGCAAGGTGTTTTTTTTTAAAAAAAAATTGCAGGGGGTAAAAGCAAAACACCTCCTATTTGCAGGGTGTAAAAACGTATTTAAACCTTTATTAATTGACAAATAAATCAACACATGATCCCATCCCATTCCGCCCAATTTGAGGGGTAAGAAAAATGGTGTTAAGTGACAAAATGAGATGGAATCGATACCATTGAGTTCCATTCAATCCCTAACATTACACGATTCCATTTCATTCCAACTCATTTCATCCTATACCTCCAAACATACCTGATAAGTATGCGTGACTTGTGTTTTGTGGAATGTGGAAGATGAAATGGGGAATTGTGTGATATTTTTTTATACATTAACTTTTTCGATTAAGTAGAGAGAGAGAGAGAGAGAGAGAGAGAGAGAGAGAGAGAGAGAGAGAGAGAGAGAGAGAGAGAGAGTGAGTGAGTGAGAAGCTGAGCTGTGATGTTGGTAGTGGCGTAGTGGCAGTTTGGTGGTTGCGATGGTGGTAGTGCGATGGTGGTTCATTGGCTGTGGTGGAGGTGTTCTCAGTGGTCCTCTTTTCTTTTTCTTCTCCTTTTTTGATTTTTTGTTCATTCTCTCTTCATTTTGCTTTTCCGCTTCATTCCTAAGATCGATCAAACTAGTGAGCGATTTGTTAATTTCTATAATTTGAAACTTGTTCAATATCTAGCCATGCTTAGAACATCTCCAATGGTGAATCAATAGTTGATTTTTAAATAGAGTTCACACATCCACATCACTTTTAATAACTACACTCAATATTTACCGAAGTAGTGAATCTCTTATGAACTCACTTTGGATCCCACAAATTATCCAAATTTTAACATTTTTAATCACATTTAATTTTCTCTCTCCAAGAGCACAACAAAATATATTTTTTGAACTTAAGAACTTAAATTTGGTTTTCCAAATGTCTCTCCTCTATGTTGGCAAATTCAACCATGAACCCAATAAAAGTGGGTTCTTAGCCTTATGAACCCAATAAAAATCAACCATCGGCTCTTAAAAAAGCTAAACTAGCACCACATAAATTGAAAACTCAATATGCCTCAGCAAATTTGATGGATAGGACTTAAAATTATATTTCTAGAGCAACGCAATATAATTTAATATTATATATTCAATATCAAATTTAAAATGTAGAATATAACATTGTCGTTTCATCCATTCAATTAATATTATTTTATTATGCAAGCAAATAAAGATCATAAATCATTAATAGTTTTATTCTTCATATGTAACGTCCCATATTTTCCACCAGTTCACAGTTGAAAATAATTTAGAGATTATTAATCGGTATGGATTTGAGATTTTCCTTGAACTTTAACTTGGAAATAAACTTAAACTTAGTTTATTGGGGTACAAGTACCATAATACACATGAACATTAAGTACAACTTGACGAATTCTTGACTTATATATGAACATGACTCAAATTCATAATACGGTTGTCCTACAACTTAGTCTTTTGATACAACTATCAAAATACAACTCAAGATACAGAATGGTCTCAATGAAACACCGCATAACATGACTAGATCCCTGAGGATCCTACAGGAATCCAATGAAATATACCCACGGCTACTTCTCTTGGTCTTGTTTGCTCTGGCCCTGTATATCAGGAAAACACCACATAAATAAACAATGAGACTACAGTCTCAATGAGTTCCTTCATGACCCCTGACCTTAACCTCTCGGTGTTTTCTTTAATTATCTTTTCACTTGTCCTGGTAGCACAACCCGAGAGATTATTTTTCAATCTCAACGGAGAACTCCAACCCAGCAATCACTGCTGAGTAATGCGGGAGCCTTGGTTTTCGGGCTCATGACTTCCCTCCGCCAAGTATGCCATTAATTTAGGATCGTCATCCCCATGGTGTTTTATGCTTTTAATTGACACTTTGTGTTTTCTCACTCGCATTTTCAAAAGGAATTTAACTCTACACAAAACCGTCAAACTGCGACCTCCAAACTCATTACAATCATTGAAAATAAGTTCAAACAATTTCAATTGGTATCTCATATGATAAGGGTTGGATTAGGGTTGAGAAATAATGCATTTGAAGGTGGGGAGCTGTGTTGACTCCCAGTCATATGATGTAAGTTAGGCATTTTTAGGACCAATTGTGCAGGGTTTTTATTGTATAACAGTCATTATCTGGGATTTAGTTCAGTTTTAGATCATTGTAGTAGGAAGTTCAATTGTAAGTTATTCCTTCACTTTTGGAGCTAAATGGGACTTGAAGACCTCTTAATTGGTTGTGGCATCTTTCGGCGAACCAGACACTTGCCCGGAAATGCAGCAATCTGGAGGAATTTGCAAGCCAGAACTTTCTGTCATTCTTCGCGTCGCGACCAGGAGGGTTCGCGACGCGATCTGGAGGAATTTGTACAAGCCAGAACTTTCTGTCATTCTTCGCGTCGCGACCAGGAGGGTTCGCGACGCGACCTGGAGCAGTTTTGCGAGACCTGAAGTTTCTGTCATTTGTCGCGACGCGACGGCCACGGGCCGCGTCGCGATGGTGCGTAAAAATTAGGGTTTTTAAAGCTGTTTCAGGAATTTTGCAAAGGACTTCGTCTGGGGAACGGAACCACACTTTGGAGCAACAGCTGGGGGCGTTTTTGGGAGCTTCTAATCACTTGGGAACAAGGTTTTGAAGACTTCTCATGGATTCCTCTATGTGTAACTTCTCCTTATTTTTATCTTCTCTTTCCTTGATGTTGTCCATGTAGTTTGTTTGATTAGGGAGAGATGACTCTCCCCAAACCTATCTATTGATTACTTTGTTATGGTTGATTCAGTTGTTTGGTTAATTTATCATAAGTCTATGCCTCTTTGTGTAATGCTTTACTTCTACATATGCTAGTTGTAATGAATTAGGGATTGTGATCACATAGAGATATGGGTTACATTAGCATATGTAGAAGTAAAGCATTACACAAAGAGGCATAGACTTATGATAAATTAACCAAACAACTGAATCAACCATAACAAAGTAATCAATAGATAGGTTTGGGGAGAGTCATCTCTCCCTAATCAAACAAACTACATGGACAACATCAAGGAAAGAGAAGATAAAAATAAGGAGAAGTTACACATAGAGGAATCCATGAGAAGTCTTCAAAACCTTGTTCCCAAGTGATTAGAAGCTCCCAAAAACGCCCCCAGCTGTTGCTCCAAAGTGTGGTTCCGTTCCCCAGACGAAGTCCTTTGCAAAATTCCTGAAACAGCTTTAAAAACCCTAATTTTTACGCACCATCGCGACGCGGCCCGTGGCCGTCGCGTCGCGACAAATGACAGAAACTTCAGGTCTCGCAAAACTGCTCCAGGTCGCGTCGCGAACCCTCCTGGTCGCGACGCGAAGAATGACAGAAAGTTCTAGCTTGTACAAGTTCCTCCAGATCGCGTCGCGAACCCTCCTGGTCGCGACGCGAAGAATGACAGAAAGTTCTGGCTTGCAAATTCCTCCAGATTGCTGCATTTCCGGGCAAGTGTCTGGTTCGCCGAAAGATGCCACAACCAATTAAGAGGTCTTCAAGTCCCATTTAGCTCCAAAAGTGAAGGAATAACTTACAATTGAACTTCCTACTACAATGATCTAAAACTGAACTAAATCCCAAATAATGACTGTTATACAATAAAAACCCTGCACAATTGGTCCTAAAAATGCCTAACTTACATCATATGACTGGGAGTCAACAGGGAGCCAAAGAAACAAACTGGGTAACAGAAGAAAACACGGGTGACCGTGTTTTAGAAACATGCTCGTATTTTATAGAAACATGTCCGTGTTTTTAGAAACATGCCCGTGTTTCAGTGTTTTAAGAAAAGTTTGCACAAGGAACTGAAATAAACACGGTTGCCCGTGTTTTTAAAACATGGGCATGTTTTTGGCTCTGACAGAAATTTCGTTCATTTGCTCTTCCAACTTCAACCACTTGTTACTCAAATCCTTTCCAATCGAAAACAACAACCACAAACTAGGGAAATATCACTCATATCATGTATCATTGTAAGTAATTAAGATCAACCAAACACTCTCAATGCAAGCAACAATTAGGAAATCATGAGCATGAAATGTGACATATAAACTCATTTGATATCAATTTCAAACCTCTAACAACAGTTCATTCATTTTCAACATGCATTTATCAATTTGTTCTATTAACAACATAAACCAAACATGCATCAACTGAAAACAAAAGAAAGAGGGTAAAGAACTCACTTGTTTCAGAAATTAACAAGATGAATCAACAATGTGAGAAGTGTAAACACCCAATCAACCTCCTAGTCCCTCAAATCGAATACCCAAGCTCCCAAACCTACAATGCAAGCTTCAAAATCCCAGAGGAAGAGAAAGTTAGGTCTTCTAACAGCTTCTAATGTCCTCTAAAGACCAAAGGTTGAACATGCAAGAGGGAAAACTCAACATTTCTATGGATTTGAACTTTGACAGATTTGGGGATTTGAACCCATGACCCTAAAGTGGTTGAAACTCACAAATACCACTAAGCCACTTGATTTTTTTGGTAAGTTAAGTCAACTACTAGTATATAATACATAAATAATTCGATTAACAAAATAAAAAAGCAAGATCTTCATCTTCCACATCTATAACCAACAAATCTGGGAACAACATCTTCCACAAACACCAACAGATCTTGAACACAAACACAAGCACCAACAAATCTGGGAAAATCGAATCTGCAAACACAAACTCATTACGATTTTGGTTGCTTAGTTTTCCATTTCCACCAAAAAAAACCCATTTGCATTTTCAGATTTGCGTTCACCCAGAAACGATTTCGTTCATCAATAACTTCAAAAACATCAACAATAACAACAAAGGAAATCGAAATTAATGATTTATTTCGTTTTAATCATCATCAATAACCCAGAAACGAGATTATCAATAACCGTTTGCGATTTCGTTCATCCCTTTGGGATTTCGTTCATCCATTAGTGTTTCTCTCTTGGGTTTGATTTTTGGAAGAAGATGAAGATCAATAACCGATTTTTTTTTGTTTAATTAATTGGAATGATGTATTATATATCTGTAGTTTGCTTAATTTATTCAAGTAAGGATGTGGCCTAGTGGTAATTGTTGGTGGGCACCAAAAGGAGGTTGTAGGTTTGATTCTCTTGGAAAACAAAATCTTCATTTTTTTGGGGTGATGACGTCGCACAATGGTCCAATCACCAATGAGATGATGACACGTGGCAGTGACGTCATTGATGATGTCATGCTGATGCCATCACTGTTAGCCATAATTGTGGGTTTAACCGCAAACGCATAATATTTGCAAGGGTCATTTTAAAAATAAAAAAAATTTGCAGGGGCTTAAAAGGATTTTGGCCATATTTGCAGGGCTTAACATATACTTAAGCCCTTTTTTATGGAAAATTGACCGAGGGGCTTAACCGCAAACGCTTAATATTTGCAAGTCATTTTAAAAAAAAATAAAATTGCAGGGAATTAAATGGATTTTGGCCATATTTACAGGAGCTTAACATATATTTAAGCCTTTAAACAATAACACTTCACACACACACATCAATTTAATTTAAACAATCACGGTCATTTAATCACTTAGCACTCAAAGCAAATGATTCTAATTTGGACGTTACATCATTAGTGACACTAACACAATAAACATCCTTTTGTCATTTCTACAAATTCACTTACAAGCAATTTTTAATTCTCCAATGTCTTTATCTTCCCGAATTCAGCCTGTATATGTTTTCCATTTTCTATCCAGATAATCATGATGTTTTCTTTTGACAAAATTGGGTGCTAAGGCATCACAATGATATTTGACATCCAATAAATATTATTAAAAACAGAAGATAATCGTGATATTTTTTTATGGCAAAATGGAAAGATCGAAGTTGGTGAAAATAAAATGTTATCACCTGCAATCGAACTAGGGATTGCTTATGTCTTTTTGAAGTCTAAGATTATTTCATTAACGAAAATTTGGCGATAAATTAAATGTCATGCAGAAATATAAGATGGAGTCTCCTCAATCCTCAAATAAATAAATAAATATCAACTTTATTCTCAATATGGGACTCTGGAAAAAATGAACACAATCAAATCAAAGGATATCATAATTATTGAAAAACCCTATTAGATGAAAATAAATTAGAAGGCGAGAATTGAATTTCAGAAACTCTTCTAAGATTGGGTTATTAATTATACGATGAATATATTTTTAAAAAGAAAGTGTCAGCACAATACTAAATTTTTTTTGTCAACTCAGACAAATTGACAAATAAATATCATCACACAGTATATCCATATCGCTGAAAATTGTCAATGCAACCAAGTGGGGGACTTAATAGGATGTAATAAATAAAAAATTGACTGGTTGAACCAAGTTTTAGTACTCAATTCCAATAGCTTTTCAGAGGTTACTTATGAAAGTTATTGATAGAACTTACAACAATAAAATAATTACAAACTGGAAACATATGATAATGCCCCACTAATCAGGTAAAATATTACAGGCAAGAATGCGCATATATATTTCCAGTAGAAGAAAAATTCTGACCGCTTGAATAATCTTATGTTGACTAATCTAACTAAGTTGCATAAACTCTGACTATAAAATTGGGGGTTCTACCAAAACTTTTTCAACTGTATAAAGCAGTGACATGCTTACAGTTAATGCCTCACAAACTGTCGCTTATCCTCAGCATTTCCCTTTCCATAAGGATTGCTGTTGCTGAATCCATGTCTACTTCCATCAACTTTACGCATTTTCTTCCTTTGCTTACTGCTGTTTATGTTCAGACTCACACTAGGAGGGTCCGAAAAACAGAATGAAGCAGCAACAGCCTACTCAAAGTACAGAAACTGCTATTATCATATTGTACATATGCTTCAGAACTCAAACAATTAAAGTAAAACAATTGTGATACATCTCTCTCACCAAGTTATCATGCATATGAACACCACATAGTACTTTATTCATGTCTGGAATAGCTCCATTTGAAGGTCCAAAAAAAATTGTAGGTTTCTAAGCGAACTTAATGATTATTCCCCAGCCTCCCACTCGAAGGCATTAGTGATAGAAATGCATAAGACCAATTTGGACAATGAGTTCCCTAGACATACATATTCTCGTTCTAAAAAATCATGAAATAATCAGAAAAAGCTGTACCTGCATATCAAGGCGCTGAACACTGAATATATCCTTCATGGAATGTGAATTGTATGCTAATATGTATGATCTATAAGCTTCTTTAGCATCCTTGTTCAAAAAATAATTGTTGGCTACCAAATTCTCCTACACAATCCAGACATTCCTTTGTAACATAAGCTGCATTTGGTTGCTATAATAAATACAACTTTATTAAAACAAGGAAGAAGAAATGTACCAAGTGAGACTGTACATTTGCCACCTTCTTTTCATCATATGCATATTCTTTCACAGGGACCTTTGCCTCCTGAAATAAGCAAAAATATAAAATTTGGGAATTGGGATGAGCTACGAATTTTTTTTTATGAAAAAAGGGATAGAGTCCCGGGGTCTAAGGGAAATATCGATCATTGCATCCAGTTTATCCAGTACTCTATTCATGACACAAGGTGTCCACAATTATTAAATTTTGGAACCGTTCTTTCTGAGGTAAAGTGAAGGGGAGCCTTGACGCAACGGTTGGAGTTGCCGTTATGCAAGGTAAGGCTGTCTACAATGAACCCACAACCACAAATGATTTGACTCTTTCATGGACCCAAACATGATAGGAACTTTATAGTTTATAGCACTGGGTCGCCTTTGTTTACTTTCTCAGATTAAGTAGTGCACACACTAGAAACTTAATAAACTCTGATTCAACATCAGCTAGCTTCCTATCCCCTACTTTTACTCAGAGAAACTGACCTTCAGATAGCGAAGAAATTGCAATTCTTCCGGAATGAGGAAAAGCAAAGCATTTCCTTTTCCACCTTCCCCGCGAGCTGTTCTACCAACCCTGTGGATATATTCCTGGAAGCGGTATTAAACATAAACTGTACTTAACATCAATATAGATATAGAAGCCTGCTAAGAAACAAATAAAAAAGGAAGAAGAACAAGAAGTACCTTCGGTTCATCAGGAGGATCATATTGCACAATCCAGTCCTACAACACAAATAAGGGGAAAAAAGATAACATCTTTTAGCTTTAATTATTTTCCATCAACGTAATGCATTGCTGCATAAATATATATACAAGCCAAATTAAACATATATATAGGGGTAAACATATATATATATATATACAAGCCAAATTAAACATATATATTAAGTATGGCTGTTAGAATGAAATACTTGATACACACACATGGAAGATTAATAGGTGTAAGCTTACATCAACTATTTCATTCTAACAGCCATACTTGATATTTACAAAGTGATCTCCTGCAGATTTGCAAGCCACACACAGGCTGTGTTTCCCATATTGAGACTGGTAGCCATTTACCTTCCATCACCCAGCTGCTAGGTATTTCTAGAGTAGACTCATTGTTTTGTGAACAATGGATTTGTCGTGAAAATTGTGAGCACTTTCTAAAAATTTCATTCAGAGCTTTTGGGTGGTGCACATTGTATTGTGGAATTTGGCCATGGATTGAAAAATGAAGATAAATGCCAGTTTTTAAGTATAACTTTGACATTGCATCTTTTATCATGATAAAGTGCGCTTTTTAGCCCCAGTATGCCACTTAGCTAATGGCAAGCTTTGCTAAGTTGATATGATTTATTGTTTATTCTAAACTCTATACTGTTTATGTAGGAAGATTTTCTATCCACTACTCTAGAATTTCTTTCCTGCAGGTGTCTTAGGTTGGGTACCCCAGATTTTGTATCCGTTGATACTTGATATTATTTACTCTCTTATGCTTAGGTAGTAGTTAGATTAGCTGAATTCATATTAAACAGTAGGGGGGAAATTTTTAGAACAACACATTTTTTCATTCAAAAATATTCACATAAGTTGACAAGAAAGATGAATATACCACAGCAGGTATGTCAAGTCCACGGGCAGCAACATCAGTACAGAGCAGGATCCCCTTTTCTGCTTTGCAGAAGTCCAAGAAGGTAGTTGTTCGTGTCTGCTGCTTTTGTTTTCCATGAATACTTAAGCATTCCATATTAATGTGATTAAGAATAGCGGTATGGAATTTGACACTGTTGCATGAAGAGAAAAAGACCATCACTTTTTTCGATTGATGCCTCTTCAAAAAGGAATAGAGAACCATAAATCGCTTGGCACAGGGAACAATAACATAACCCTGCATCAATCCTTCATTTGTGACCTGCATTGATGAGTTTCCTCTCAGGTATGATGATAATGCTGATGAATAAAGTTCAAAGAATATGATAAAGTCAGGAGGAAACATCACCTTCTTTCTCCCATCGTCTACATCAATATAGATAGGAGTTGTCTGAAATGACAGGCGTGCAAGATCTTCAACCTATATTTTAAGGGGAAAATCATATTCAGAACCAAAATCTGGAAACAAGTAAAACAATTCCCAAAATCTGGAAACAAGTAAAACAATTCCCCAATTCTTATTTGCAAATGAATCATTCATTATCAAGTATCAAATTCTAATATGTTGAGCAACAAAATTACAGATATATAAGGAAAAAATTAAAAGGAGAACCACAGTTTCACTTTCATGTAATGCATTATCAAATATCAATCTCTGGTGACTGGTGTATCCTGTTGAGAGCCCCACATTGGATAGTGATATGGCCTTATGAGTGGTTATAAGTGGGAGGGCAACCCTCCCTCACCCCATAAGCTTGCTTTTGGAGTTGAGTTATCCCCAAACCTAAATTCTAATATGATATCAAAGCCTATTTAGGATTCGTTGGGCCACATTCTATTGGTTGTTATTGGGCCACTCGGGCTCTAGCTGTCTGTCTAGTCTTGGGTGCCAAACAATGTGTTGAGAGTCCCACATTGGATAGTGATATGGCCCGCCTGATTAGTGGTGATAAGTGGGGGCAACCCTCACCCAATAAGCTAGCTTTTGAGGATGAGTTAGTGCCAAACCTAAATTCTAATACATCCAAAGTAAAAGAAAGAAACTTGTATGTAAAATATTAAAAAATGACATTAGATTACAATGAACTTTCGTCAAAAGAGTATGATGAAGGATGGAAAATGAAGTACAGACCTTCTTTGTTTGTGTAGCAGAAAATAAAGCCGTTTGCCTGTTCTGTTGAACGTGAAGCAGATAAATTAGCCAAGCCCAGAGATTAGTTAAAAACACATGCTGCATATAAGCTTCTAGCTATGCTTGATATACATTATAGAAGCAAAGTTAAATGGGAAATATAGCACCATGCATTTTTAGAATCTGGACATGAAGAATAGGACTCAATCCACACATAACTGTCAGTCTATCGGGAAAAAATAAATTACAACTTATTTGTTAAGGAAGAAACCCCAGTATTTCTTAGAATATTACTAGAAAGCTAACTGCAAGCAGCAGCTGCTGATGTTTTGGGTCAATAAACTCTTGTGAAAAATTTAATTGGACTTTTCCTCTATAGTGTGAAGTAAATAATAGTTGTAAATTTGCGATTGTTGGAGTCCCTTTTGTTAGGTGATTTCCAGTTCAATTATCCAATCCACAGGTGGAAAAGGGGCTCGACAATGCAATACCACCATTATAACTTCACAGGCTCGTGCATGACTGGAAAGGAGAGGAGAAACAAAAAAGAAAACAAATTATATACCTTTGGGAGGATCTTAATAATCTGCTTCATTTCGTCCTCAAAGTTTGCTTCCAATATCCTGTCAGCTTCATCAATAATGAGGCACTGCAAGGAATGCAGGAATATAGCGTAAGAGAATAGCCCAAATTTACACCTACATATGCATGCATGCATGCATCTACTAATATCCAGATGTCTGAACAAAAGACCATCTATTCAAGAGTCTTCAGTCCATGACAGAAATAGACAAAAGCGACCAACACCGGAAATTATCTATAATGTTCCAACACTGAAAAGTAACACATGCACTGGCAATTTGCTGACTTTCTTCACATTTTGCTATTTTGGTTTCCTTAAAACTAGGGGTGGACACCGGTCGGGTGTGGTCGGATTCGGGCCAAAAATTCCACATCCATGGAAAACCGACCAGCTAAGAAATGCACCCACTTCCGACCGTTTGAGCGTGCGGTTACCACGTGTGACGGTTTGGCGGTTTAACGGTTGTCTCGGGCGGTTTTAATCGGTTAGAAGAAGAAAGAAAATATCACTTGAAGAAGGCTGCAATGAAGTAGCAGTGTTTTGCCGAGACAGTTTCCGGCAATGAGGTAGCTCATCGTTGATACTTGATACACGAACTGAGAAATGGAAAGGTGGAGATGCAAGCAAGGCAAGTAAAGAGGTGAATACTTTTCTTTTTGCAGAGAAAGGGATGAATAGTTAATAGAAAGAGTAAGAAAAATGTGTAAAAAATTAAAAAGAAGTGACTGGAAACAGAAAGTAATAAGTACTTACTTTCTTGGGCAGAGTAATGCTTTGTATCTACTCACCTCTCATGATTTCCAAAATTTATATTAAAGAATTAGCTTTTAATATGAGTGAGAGTAATTAGTAGCGTAACTATTGTAGGTCCATCAAATAAGAAAAGCGTTATATTCGGACGGGTTCGGTTAATATTGGATTTTAACAAGAGAACCGTCATCAACCATTTGAAACCATGACCATCCATTTTCTGTCAATTCGGGTTCCATAGTCCGCAGACACCCGACCACATTCAACATTCATGCCTCGGTTATATCAGATGACGGACGGGTTAATACATTTTTCCCACCCCTACTTAAAACAACAGAAAACTGACCAGGTGACGAGAGCAAGCAGCAGAGTAAGGACGAATGAATAATGTTACAAAGTATGTAAACATAAAATATCAGCCAAAATACATAAAGAATAAACTTACGATTAAGATCAAATAGATATTTTATAGCCAAGCTGTCCATGAGAGAGGACCTTGATGAGCATAAAAAACTCAAGGGGATATTCTACAAGAAATGCTTAGATTACTGATAAGCATCAGACACTCAGCAATACATTCTGATGACCACAAGGCATCATTTATAAATACAAGCTGTTAGATTATATGAGAAGAATCCCACAATACCTTGATCTTAAAGTATTTTAGATTATCTCTTAGAATTAGTTTTTATACTGTTTTATATTATCGTGATTAGATTAGGTATTTAGTGTTGCTATAAATAAGGAGTAGTATATAGTCTTTTGTATTTGTATAATATCAAATAATCACAATTCAGATTCTTTATTCTTTCTCTCTCTCCTTCCTTATCTAAAACCCTATAACTCTAACACTGGCATTGCTTGTCGGCATCAGCAATGAAATATGTCCATATTTTAGTGAAGAATAAAGATAAATAATTGTAAGAACAACCAATAATATACCTTCAGGTTTTGAAATATGAATCTCTTGGTATTTTGAAGATGATCCAGAAGACGTCCTGGAGTAGCTACCAATATGTTTACCCCCTTAGCAATGTGTTCAGCTTCACTTTTTCTAGCTGAGCCTCCAATAACCAATCCAAGAGTTTGTGAATGGTACTTGAGAAGCTCCTTGGCAACTTCATGAGTCTATAAGAAATGGTAAGTAAATAAGGAGAACTAGTCAATAAATCCATATGCATAGCAAAACACCGGAAAAAATAGAACGAAAAACAAAAGGTGAGGAGCTGCAAGCAAAGAAAATAACAAACCCCAGTTTGGACAAACTTCAAAACAATCGCTTACAAAAAAAAATGAAATAACAAGAATCTTGCAAAAACAATGAGATTTTCAATGGCTTCTCATATATGTTGAAATCATCTTCCACATCTCTCCTTTTTAGCCAGTTTTGTTAAGCTTCTCAGCAAGCACTTGTGAGAGAAATAAATATCAAAAATTCTAGTAACAACTATAAGTTTTTTAATAATGGATTCTCATGTAAGTAAAAATTTACTTTTGTATCTCAATTTTTTTCAAGAGCACTTTTATTTAACCTCTTCATAAACACTTAAAATCTTATAAGGAGTTCTTCGGAAGTGAAGAATTGTAAACCTATTTCAACTGAGAAGCTCCCATAAGCTACCAGGCCTATAGGACCAAGGAAAAACAAATTTTTTAGCAAATAGGCAAAATGTTTTACCTGAATTGCAAGCTCTCTAGTTGGGCATATGATAACAACACCAGCTCCACTACGAGGCGTAAATTTGACATTGTACAACAGCTCCACAGCAGGAATTAAAAAGGCAAGAGTTTTTCCAGAACCAGTCCTTGCAGCACCAAGAACATCTTTTCCACTCAAAAGTGGTGGAATCGATCTTGCTTGAATCTGCATTGGTGATATAGTCGTCAATTCAAACGCATTACATGTATAATAACTAATAAGCCACTCTGCAATGCAAATTTTGCCTCTTGAAAGCCAAAGCCCAAATTCAATAAATAACTACAGATTGCTTAATTCATAATCATTAATTAATTAACTAACTAAAGTTGCTTAATTCATAATCATTAATTAACTAATTTCAGAGAATTGTTGATTTACCTGAGTCATGTGTTGGAATCCCATATCCATGATGGCTTTAGAAGTAGGTTGGGACAATTCCAGAGAAGCGAAAGTCTCAGTACTCATTATTCCAGAACCACCGTTGTTCTTCACCTTTCTCTCTTCCACTTCACTTTCTACTTCCACTTCCTCCTCCTTCTTCTTCTTCTTCTTTCTCAATGATTCTACATTCCTATCGATATTATTCCCATTCTCTGCTTCTTCTTCTGCATGTTCCTCCTCAGCAATGTCACGAGGTCTTTTTTTGTCACGCTTCTTCTTCTTTTTACTATTGTTCTTGGCTTCATCCATTGTGGAGGCTTGAATATTGTTTTCTGGTTCTGCCATGAAAAGGATTTTGCACAATCTCAATCACTTTCTTCTTCTTCTTCTTCGCTGTTCTTCACTTGTCCCCTTCGTTAAACCCTAGTCTCGAAGTCGAAGGCTTCGTTCGTGTGCACGTGCGTGATGGCGGGGATCACATGGAATCGTGTGGAATAAGACCGTTGTCAAAAGGGATTTTTTTTTTTGTACCCCCATCATCTCCCAGCTACCCCCACCGATCCTGTGAAAAGACGCAATTGCCCTTAACAAAATTTAAAAATCCCAAACATATCCTGATTTCATTTTTTTTTTTTGGAAATCGGATTTAGGTAAATCCGATTTCCACTAAAAATTTTAAAAAATTTAAATCGGATTTATTTAAGATGGGTAGATCCGCTTTTAAAAATAACAAATCGGATTTACCTTAAGTGGGGGTAAATCCGATTTGTTATTTTTAAAAGCGGATCTACCCCATCATATAAGGTAAATCCGCTTTTAAAAATAACCAAAGCGGATTTACCTTATGTGGGGGTAAATCCGCTTTGTTAACCCAATTAATAAATAAATAAATCAGTTAAAATTTTAAAAACAAATTTCGACCATCTTTTGGTTCTGTTTAGTGTGTAGTTCGTTAACACGTGACGATGTTGTACGTCGGGAGAATAATTTAGGTTAAAAAATCAGTTTTCGGGCAACCTACTCAAATTGTAATGAAACCACATTCTTTAAATCCGAAAAATATCAAGGATCAATACTCCTCAAGAAGTGACTTCTTTTAGGACTGGGGACCTCAAAATCCCAAATTCCATCGTTTACTATTTTTTATTAATTTTTTAAATTTTTCATAATCTCCAAAAAATCTGAAAAAATTTGCATAACTTTATTTTGGTTTTATTAGATTTTTAGTAGTGTTTTCATAATTTTTGGATTAGTTTTGGCTGTTTAACGGATTTTTAGTAGTATTTTATAACCTTTTTTAAAAAATTAAATAAAAAACAATTTTTTTAATAACAAAATCGGATTTACCTTAGGTGGGATAAATCCGATTTCCTTTTTTTAGGGAAATCGGATTTACCTTAGGTGGGATAAATCCGATTTTCTCTTTTTTTAGGGAAATCGGATTTATGTACCCACTAGGTAAATCCGATTTCCAAAATAACAAAGCGGATTTACCTCTAGCTAAGGTAAATCCGCTTTGTTATTTTTGAAATCGGATTTACCTATTGGGCACCCCCATATGAGGTAAATCCGACTTTAAAAATAACAAAGCGGATTTACCTCAAATGGAGGTAAATCCGAGCGAATTAAAAATTGGGCAGGGGTATTTTCGGGTTTCACTTTTATGTGGGGGTAAATAGGGAGATGATGGGGGTACATAAAAAAAAACCCTTGTCAAAATAGGCCATTTGTTTTAATGAAGCCCGTTAAATAAGACTGGCCTTTTACTTTTAGCGCCCGCTTTATACGAAAATACATCCCTTCCCCCTATTAAAATCTTTTTTTTTTCAAAAAAAAAACACTTTCCCCCTTTTCTCCATATAGGTTGTAGGGTTAAAATACATTTTTGGTCATTTATCTTTCATTTTTTTTTATTTACGTCATTTATCTTTTAAAAGATTCTTTATGACTTTTATCTTTATAAAATAGTTTAAAATGGTCTTTCCATTAAGTAAAAGTTAAAGGTTTACGTGGACACTAACGTGGATAAATTGTCTACATAAGCAGCTAAATGTGTTATTAGGTCATTATATCTTTTTTCGTTTTCGCTTTTTATCTTTTTTAAAATATTCGTCTACGTCCTTTATATTTTTTAAAATATTCGTTTACGTCCTTTATTTTTTCGCAATTAATAAAAATTATCCTTTTAGTAAGTGATTGTTAGTTATGTTTTCTTTTTTTTGTCCTTTATCTTTTTTAAATATTCATTTATGTCCTTTATCTTTTTTAAAATGTTCGTTTACGTCCTTTGTTTATTCACAATTAATTAAAGAAAATTGATGGATGGTGCGAAATGAAAAGTGAAGAATGGTTCATAATACGGCAATGTCTTTCGGATACCTTTTACCCAGTGAAGTACGTCAAAAACTAAGCTTTCTCGCTTTATAATTTTTTGACATGTATGAATTCTTACATTTCGTGTAAAATTTTCTCGTATCAAATATGATTCGTCTTAATCAATAGAACAAAAGTTAATTAAAAAACTTTAAAATTAAAGTAGAAGTGAGAAAAGTTAAACTTGAATAATTCTCATTTTTTTTACTTTACTATTTAATTATCGTTTTTTAATTTCTATATTAGCGCAATAGAATATTTTTGTTTTTTTGATACACATTAACGGAATAACCATTTAATTAAGACCAATCATATTTGTTATGAGAAAATTTTATACCAAATATAAGATTCACACACATCGAACAATTACAAAACGAGAAAGCTCGGTTTTAAAGGTAACTAAAAGGAATTGCCTTATTATGGTTCGTTCTTCACTATTCGTTTCGTACCATCCATCAATTTTCTTTAATAAATTCTGAAAAGTCAAAAGAGGTAAACAAACATTTTAAAAAGATAAAAGACGTAAATGAATATTTAAAAAAATATAAAAGACGAAAATGAAAAAACAAGAAACATAAATATACAACCACTTACTAAAAGGACCATTTTAATAAACTGCGAAAATATAAAGGACGGAAACAAATATTTAAAAAATACAAAGGACATAAACGAATATTTAAAAAAGATAAATGACATACACCAGAGTCGGCAACCTAAGTGTTAATGGTCTAGATCAATCCATATCCCATCATAGGATTAGGATTCGACCTCGGTCATGATCCATCTCTCTTAACTGCTTTGCCACGTCGGATTCCCCACACGTCTCGTGGGTAGTCTACGTCAGCTAGTAATTAATATCTTAGTTAATTTATATCTTAGTCGGATTCCCCATAAGTTAATTTATATCTTAGTCGGCAACGTACTGTAGTTTATTTATATCTTAATTAAATGCTTAGTAATAGTAAAATGAAATTAAAAGAATTCAAAATAAGTACTCCTAAGTCCTAAGTGCTACAGCAATACATAAGTCATATAGTGCTTATCAACATATAACTTTTAATAACAAAGCACTACACAAATGTTCTAGATGTTACTAAGTTCTAATTATTAACAGCCTGCAACTTTATACTATTGGAAAACCTTTCTACAAAACCATTCAGAGGCATGATGTGATTAAGAAGATTAGAGAGTAAATCTTCATTTCAGGTCTTATCATGTAATCAGAAAGTGAAGTAATTAGTTCAACAATTATACATCCTAAGACTAAGAGCTCAACACACTAGTGCAAAAATAAGATTAGAATTAGACATTTAAAGTCAGGCGCTCAGATGTCTGACTACATAAGTAGACACGGTGGCAAACTTGTAATTAAGAGGCAAAACTTTATCTGGCGTGTGAGTTTTAAAGTCAGGCGAATACACGTTTGACTTCTAAAGTGAAAAAATAGGAAAAAATTAGACTTTTAAAGTCATGCTATCAGGCGCCTGACTACATAAGTAGACACGGTGGCAAACTTGTAATTAACAGGTAAAGTTTTAAAGTCAATGGTATACACGCCTGACTTCTAAAGTACTAAAATATCTTAGATAGTACTCACACGCTCACTCTCTCTCTCTCTCTCTCTCTCAACGCACACGCCTCTCTTCTCTTTGTTCTTCTCTTCACTCATTTTGTTCTTCTGTCCTCTCAAGTCACTGTCGTTCTTCTCTCCTCTCAAGTCACCGTCGTTCTTCTCTCCTCTCAGGCGTTCTTTCTTCTCTTCGTTCTTCTCTTCATTCAGTTCGTTCACCCTCTCCGTCACCGTAGCCGTCGTCGTTTCCTCACCGTCGCCGTTTCCTCACCCTCTCTTCGTTTTTAGATTTCTGCTCTCAGATTTCTTTGTTGCTCTCAGATTTTTGAGTTGCTCTTCTATGGCCGATGATCCTCTCCTCTCAACGCCGTTCTTCTCTTTGTCTTCTTCACCTAGCTCTGCTAGGGTTTCACGATCTCAAACTCAGATGCAACGATTCACAACGAAGCTTCGCTTCGCCACGAGGCTAAGGTATAACGCTTTCTCCTTCTCTAAAATCTTCTCAGTTGCATACGGTTTGAAACCCTAATTTCAACCACTGACTTTGCTTCTTTTTGGTTGTGTTTCTGGGTGAGATCTTGCTGGATCTTGATGCTACGCACAAGGATCTGCACAACGAAGGTAGAACCACTGCCTTTTACTTCTGTTCAGTTTCAGTTTTAAGTTTTTGTCACTGTAGTGACCGAAAAATCCGGAGGAGGGATTCTTCGACGTTTTCAATGAAGTCGCCACCAATATTTATTTTTAGGGGAAAATATTGGAAAAAACCTTTTAAAATGACAAGGGGGTTTGCGGACCAGGTTTATGCTCGGGAGTCGTTTATGCGTAGGGAAGGTACGTATTAACACCCTACGACATCCTTCCTAAGGAATGTTACCTTTTAACTAAATGTGCAAACATTTATTAATTCAAAAACAATGTTTTTACCCCTATAATAATAATAAAAAAAGACTCACTAAACGGTTAGTTATTTTTGTACTTTTTGAGAAAAAGGAGAGAAGTGAATTAAAAGAAAAAAAGGTTTTTTTATTAATGCAATTGACAGAGGTCGGCCGCCCTCTGCTCCTACGTATCTCCTGGTAGAGAATCAAATCACACGTAGTTCTTGGGTAGAAAATGTTTGTTGGTTGGTGTTTTTTAATCTAGGGTTTTAGGACTGTGTGATCTGTGTTGAAGGACCACTGGGGGTCTGAAGGAGCGCTGGGGCTCTGAAGGGCCGCTGAGGGCTGAAGGAGCGTTGGGGCTCTGAAGGACCACAGTTCACTTATCCTAAAACGATGACTAACCCGGCCGTACGACCGACTTAATCCCCTACTTTGAAAATAAGATTTTTGATTTTTGAAATGAAAGAGATGTGTTTGTATATTTTTTTTAATTTAGAAATCGTTTATTTTAAATAGGGATTTTAGGACATGATCTGTAACGGTTCATTAGTGACCAAAAAAGCAGACTAACCCGGTCGTACGACCGACTTAATCCCCTATTTATAATTTGTAGTTTTTGTAAAAAAATGAATTAGGAAAGAAAGGTAATGGAAATTGTTTATTTTGGCGCTTGACAGGGGTGTGACCCTGCTCCTACGTATCTCCTGGTAGAGAATCAAAGGCTACGTAGTTCTAGGTAGAAAATGTTTGTGTGTTGATGTTTTCCTTAAGTTTTTGTTGAAATTGGGATAGGCGTTCGCAATGACCAAACAAGTAGGACTCAGAGTGGTCATCGCTCATAACCTGTTTGAAAGCCAAAGCTGTTACTAACGGTCAAACAAGCTAAACTCAGAGTGACCACTAATAACGACCTGTTTTTTTATGTGGGTTTGATTGTTTAAAAGGGAAGAAAGGAAAAGAGAAAAATTGATTCGAAAGCATTCCGGTGTAATAGGAAAAATATCATGGGTCATGGTAAAAGGGGTAGGCACAATTAACAACAGGGGGGGTGTTGTATTATGAACGGAGGGGTGTGATTAACAGAAACGATCCAGCCCACGTTTTTGGGTTAGAAGGCCTAATCTGCGAATTGGGTTTCATGCAGGGAGGGTTCTTTCATAAAAACGCGGGTGGTGCGAACAGTAAACAGAAACCAATGTTCCTTTCTGTGTTGTGGGCTGGGTTTATGGACAGGGGGCTGCACGAATTGAAACGGGGTGTAAAAAGCTATCTAAACTAAAAAAAATAAAATAACCATAACAATAAACCTTAGATATAAAAGCAACAATTTCCCTGCCTTCTCCATCTCAGCACCGCTTACGATAGAAACAGAGAGAGAGGATTGCAAAAAAATTCCGCAAGAGAGGGAGAGAAAGGTTCGTGGGGAGAAAGAAAGAGGTGGAAAGGGAGAGAGATCGCGACTGAGAGGGAGAACGGAACGTCAGCCGTGGCGTGGATCATCGGACTGGCGACGTCGCACGGTGACTACGGCGATAGGGGGGTGACAGCGACGACGTACGGGGTGCGAACGGAGGCGATGGTGGAAGGGAGAGGGACGGCAGCGAGCTCGTCTCAGGCGAAGGTGACTACACCGGCACTAACGTTACAACAGCGATGAGATGGTGACACGCGGCTTCGCGAAAGAGATGATGACGACGGTGGGGGAACGACGCGAAGGGGTTCGCGACGTTGAGCGGCGTTGACCGAGTCGTGGTCAGGCGAGGCGTCGTTTGGCAGCGACGGGAAGTGGTTTTGGGAGGATGACGTGATGGCGATCGCTGGGAGAGAGAGTGCGGTCATGGGGGTTCCTGGTTGATGGCGGTGTTTGGTGGTTGTGGGTGGTGAGGCCGTTCTTGTTTCTTTTTTTCCTTTTTTTTTTGAGTGGTGGTTGTGATGTGGTATGGCCGTTGGTGATTTTGGGGTGGTTTTGTGAGGGTGAGGTGGTGAGAGAGGGGAGCGGTGACGCGCGGTGGTGAGAGAGAGAAAGACTGAAGGGGAGAAGGCAGAGGGGTACGGTAGTGAGAGGGAGAGGGTGAAGTGGTGGCGGTTCTGTTCTGAGGTGGGTGGTTACGGTGGTGTGCACAGTGTATGGTGGCGGCCACCACAAACGGTGGCCGGAGTATGGTACGGCCCCCTCCTCTTTTTTTTACTGTTCCTCACTGTTCTCCTTTTTATTGATTCTGCCCCCTTAGTGTGTATTTGTGCGTGTATGTTACTGTATATACCTTCCCCTATGGCTGTGTGTGCTTGGTACTTATGGGCAGATTCGTAGATGAGGGATCCAAGGACAGGCAGCAGCTGGCAGGCAATTTTCGGGTGCAAGGACAACATCTTTTGAATCACCAAAAGGACAATAGCTGGTCATGAGGAAGGACAGTCAAAGGAAGGACAAAGAATCAAATGGCAGCCAAGGAGAAACCCTAGCTAGGGAAAACCTGCCCCCTTTTTCCTTCTTTATTATTTTTTTGGAGTTTTGTATTTTGTTAATTTTTGTATTATTTGTACTATTTTTGCTGTTTATTTTTTAGCTCATATTTGTAGAAACTGTATTATATAACCAAATGTTTTGACCATTCAGCTTCCTTTTTATTATTTTTGAATCAATAACAACAACGAAATAAAATAAAACGAGTGTCGAACAATCGTTTGTACGAGAGTGTCAGAGACACACGCGCTTAAGACGATACGTGACACAACGAGAATAAAAACTTTTTTTTGGATTTTTTAATTAGTCGGACAAAATTAGGGTATGACAGCTGCCCCTCTTTATTTATATTCCGTCGAAAAAAAATGAAGGGTTTTCAAGATTTCATAGCAGGAATAGAAATAAAGACGAAACAGACGCTAATTTTGTCCGATTAGTAGAAAAGTGTAGAGTTTCATAGCAGGAATAGAAATAAAGACGAAACATCAGTTGTAAGTAAATTTTTCAGGCACTTGGTGTTCCTGTCAATAGGCTTGTCGAAGCTGCTGATTCAGTTTCAGTATGCTTTTCTTTTTATTTTCCTTTTCTTATTACCTGTTTCATAAAAAACTTAGTTACTTACATATCTTCTTATTGAATAATAACCAAGCTAACAGATTTATGATTCCTTTGACAATATGACTTAGGTGTGCCAATCAAAAGGTATAGGTGCTCCTGTTGGATCTGTTATCGTTGGTTCCAAGAATTTTATCAACAAGGTTGGTCAAAACTCAAAAATGTGGTGTGAGAATTAATAGCAGCTACATTGTAGCTGAAGAACTGATATTTAACTCTAGTTTGTCTATTTCATTTCAGGCTAGAATACTGCGAAAAACCCTAGGTGGTGGAATGAGACAGATTGACATACTTTGTGCCGCTGCACTTGTTGCCTTGAAGGAAAATATTGGAAAGCTTGAAAGCGATCACAAGAATGCTAGACTTTTGGCTGGTAATGTCATAGCAGTCTTAGTGTATTTGTTACTTGCTTATATGAGTGGAACTGCATTTTTGCTCTGTTATAGTGAGTATTTAGTATACTGTATTTGTATCAAATTGCTTATATGAGTGGAACTGCAAGCTAATGTTATAGTGAGTATTTAGTATACTGTATTTGTTACTTGCTTATATGAGTGGAACTGCATTCAGAATTGTGAATAGAAACTCAATAGAAACTCTAAACAATTGTGAATTCTTTGTTAGCAGGTCTCATAGCAAATTAGTCATTGTTGCAGAATGAATTGTCTGATATGATGTGTGTGCAGTGCCTCCTACGTACTATGCTCATCTGGCAGCTTACAGAGCTCGATTCTACATGGAACCCGATACACCTGAAATTGCTAAAGCACATGGTGCAAGGTCTAAAAATGAGTCAGTTAGGCCACTACCAGCATTGAAAGAGAAGGTCAAGAATGTAATGTTTTATTGTTGAAGAGGGTGAAAGAGAAGGTGATCTGTCCATTCCTTCAGGATCACCAGTGTTAGTGTGCAAGATATTTTTTTATATATTTTGGTTGTTGCAATAACAATGTGTTGAATATTTAGTAGGCATGGCAACGGGGCGGGTCGGGGGCGGGTTTGGCATTCCCCGTCCCCGCCCCTACCTCTATCGGGGTCGGGTTTTGCATCCCCCAACCCCGTCCCAAACGGGGACGGGTTCCCTGCGGGTACCCGTTTCCGCAACAATTTATAGGAAAAATACAAAAAAATATATTTATAATAATTAATAAAATAAAATAATAATAATTATACAATGATAAAATAAAGTTAAAAGTATTAAAATAGATTTTTCTATAGGAAATATATCAAAATTAAAAATAAACAAAATTTATGAAACAAAATGAATGAGTAAATATGCATATAATAAAATAAAATAATTAATTTATGTTTTGTCGAGCGGGTTCGGGGCGGGGACGGGGTGGGTACCGACATCCCCGAACCCAACCCCGTCCCCAGTCAAAGCGGGTTTTCCCCGTCAAACTCGGGGCGGGGTCGGGTGGGTACCCGCGCGTTCGGGTTATGTTGCCATGCCTAATATTTAGGTGTTTAGTGTATGATATTGTGAGTTGTGAGAAATTGATTTCTCCACACAGACTATTTTTTTTTCTTTTCTGCTTTGTCAAAATATTGTGTATTTTTGTGGCATTGCCTCAATATTATGTAATGCAATTATTGGCTTCTTCTGAACTTGCTTATGAATTTAATGCAATTAGTTTTTGTATTTTTAATGTGTTTTGGGTGTATAAGTAGATTCAGGTGCAGCAAGTAATCTTTTTTTAAAAAAAAATGAACTTTTAAAGTCAGACGGAACTAAAGTCTGACTTCAAAACCGATTTACGAAGTCAGGCAATAATAAATGCTTGACTTTAAAACATACTTACGAAGTCAGGCAATAATAAATGCTTGACTTTAAAACATACTTACGAAGTCAGGCAATAATACATGCGTGACTTTAAATCATACTTACGAAGTCAGACAATAATAAATGTTTGACTTTAAATCAGACTTACGAAGTTTAATAAATGCTTGACTTTAAATCAGACTTACGAAGTCAGGCTATCGCTTGACTTTAAAACTCCTTACATACAAAGTCGACTTAATAAAAGTCAAGCGGGCGCCTGACTTTAAATCCCCTTTTCGCCCGACTTTAAATCTCTTTTTTGCACTAGTGACAATTACACATGTTTCATATATCCTTTATCATTTTTAGCTGGCAAATAGCTCAACCATCTGAATGTTTTATTATACATCAAGTTTAATTGACGTACCTGCAATTTCTGACCTTTAAGCATCTTTGCTTCAAGTTCATCAAAAGACCTATAGAGGAAAGAAACACAAATCAAATAGAACAACATTAACTGCATTTCCATTCATTAAAGAACTATGGAGGAGAAGTAGTAAAGCAAACCTATATATATATATCCATAAACCAATCATTACTCGTGTACACTTTATCACTTTTACCTCACTTTTCTCTTCTTCCATGTGCTGACTTTGACATTAGAGTGTGTGTAGGTACCAACGTCCGATTCACCGCTACGAACAACCGTGCTAGAAGAACCCTGGTGACTTTCTTCACTTCCTATCATTCAGGTACAATATGTGTGTGTGTGAGAGAGAGAGGGGGGGGGTGAGAGAGGGAGAGAAGAAAAAATTGTGAATATATGAAAATAAAAAGCACAAGCATAAAATTGATATGTGAGTAAATAATAAATAAAATGAAACAATACTAATAAACTGAAACAATACCGATAAATTGAACAAAAACAATTATACGTTTCGTCGTACGTCATGTTTTAGAAGAAATAAAATTAATTTTAAATATTTTTTTTTGACAAAGAATTTTAAATAATAATATATACATACATAAAATTGATATGTGCCCAAAGGTAATGATATTATTCTGAATATTTCAATTTAACTTATTATATGTGTTCCCGTTGAGATTGAGATTGTGAATATATGGACAGGCCTATGTAGTGCTTAGGGAGTCACCTGAAAAGTAAAAAAAAAAAAGTTTACCCTTCTGTATTATTTTTATTTTGAATTTGTGTTTAAAATTTTGCATCTAGATTCTAGATGCCTCAATTCTCTTATCTTTAACATTTAACTTAAATAAAAATTAAACTCTCAGTTTAGTTCGTGAACTCACACCCTTCTTTCTACTTGATCTTTAAAGTATATAAAATAATATTAAGTAGTCCATAGAGTTTGTGAAATGTATAAAAAAAAAGGTTACAAAAAATTTATGTGTGTTGGGTCTCGGAGGTTTACCAGGGTCAGAAAGGACCTCAAGGCCCTTTGAGCGTTTATAAAGGTACTTACATGTTACCCAACAACACGATCCTCAATAATTTATAAAAATTGATATATGTGTAAAGACATTTAACTGTTGTTGCCAAACTTAAGATTTAGCCGAGGATCAACTAAGTTGGACAGTTGACTCCCTTTCTTCAAGCAATTACGATGAGGAAGGTTCCTCGGCTATGGTTTCCTAACTACTCCAAAAAAAGTGTTAGGATTAGGCTTTGGGGAAAAGTTTGATTAATCTAAGACAACACAACGAAAAGGCATAGTGAAAAGGGACATATAAAATGCTTGAAGAAATAGAGTTTGATTGAATGTTGTGTGTCTAGTACATTTACAAGCCTAATATTTAATTAAAATGTTCTATATTGGCCACTACGAATAGCTTACAGGTAACCACAATCAAAAAGGATTAATCAACTAAGATTAATGTCTATTTTGCTCAGTACTGCACACCATATAAACCCCGAGAAGCCGCCCCACTAAGTGCGTAAGGCTCATTACATTAGAGTTATCCATTGTCTCATAGGTTTTAGGCGACAAGACGTGACCTTGACTGTTATCTTGCTTTGATCTTCAAAATAATTCTCCATGTGCTTAGTCCATGTGCATTTCTAAATTAAACTTGGGCCCAACCGCTTCCTCAGCCAATGATTCATTGGCCAAAACTCTCTGCTCAACGGGTCTTAATTCCATCTACAATGTTTTGTAGTTCGGCTGAACCATCACTCAACTAAGCAGCTAACAATTTCTGGGTGTAAGCAACTAACAACATATAGGGAAGTAACTCAGTTGACGAGCTAAGGGATACTGAAGGAGTGCACCAATTTGGTACAAGAAGGAGGTCCTGGCCCCCGAAAAACTAACATTTCTCCCACCACACTAACATTGCCTATAAAAAAAAACTAACAACATATAATGTTTTCCTGTTAAAACTAAAAATAATAACTCATTTACTATAAAAAATGAAATCCTTTAATTATAAAAAATAATATTAAACATAATTTTACCTCCGACATATAATATTTTTCATCATAATTTAAAAATATAATAATTATTTATAAAAGTGTCATTATGACTTGCTTCTCAATAGTCAATTCAATGATAGCATTCAATTATTGTGTCATTATCTCAAGTAGGTAGCTCAGTTGGTAAATTAAGCAATACCGAGTGAGTGCACCAAAAGAGTGCAAGCAGGAGTTCCCATATTCAAACCCAAAAAACTAACATTCTCCCTCTCTATTGCCTATAGAAATAAAAATAAAACTATTGTGCCATTACATTTTATATGATATTTTGTCAAAAAAAAATTTATATGATATGATATGATCATATGATATTCAATAATGCTATTCAGCCAAAAACTTAGCCAAAATACAGCCAAAAAAGAAAAGAATACGGTGGTGGGACCAGGTATCATTTGATTGAAAAAAATAAAACAAATGTTTACAAATTTTTTAGAAAAAATCATCACTCCCTCACAGTCTCTCCTCCCTCCACTCTGTCGCATCCCTTGCGGTCTCTCCTCCCTCGCATTGCTCTCCCCTTCAAGCTCTCATCTCATCGTCTCCTTCAATCTCGCTCCGCCGCCATAAAGACCACACTCAAAAACACGCTTCTTCTCGCACCACCGTAAATCTCGCACTCTCTTGCATCCCTCGCACTCTCTTGCATCCCTAGCTCGCACACTCACTACCAAAAAAGGGGTTGTCTTCCGCCGTCACTGCGTTCGTGCTCGTTGCCATTTTCGCCGGCATCACGTCTCCACCTCTCTCTTCCGACCTTTCGCGATTCTGTAAACAGGTTGGTACACATGATTTTCATATGAAACTCACAAGTTTATTTGGATTTGCTGTGTATTATATTATGATACTGAAATCCTGAATCTGTCTATTCCTTTTGTATCTGGTAATGTTTTCTTGCAAATCGTTTTGAAACCCTAATACCAAGCGAAACTCATTTTGAAAGAAAGTTGATGTTAAAAAATTGATATTTTAGATTTTGGAGGGATAGAGTTGTATTTGATAGGTTGGAGCTGTGGAGTTTGTGCTCTGTTTCGTTGTTGTCATGGATGTGCTTTACTGTAGGAGTAGGAGTAATGTTCGTTTTCCCTTGTTGATTCTTTCTTTCCTGTTGGTTATGTTATATTAAGGAGGTGAGTCAAATTGTGAATTATTCCATCAACATGGTCACAGAAGATACTATTGAGTCTAACAAATATATGTTTCCATAATTGATGTTTTCTATCTTTCTTATTCTAATCTATACGACAAACATAATAAAGATTTTAAGCTTGGTTTTGCTGTAGCTCATATCAGCTCCTGGAATCTCTATTGTTTGGTTATGTTTCAAAAAGTGTAGGATTTATTTTGATTGTGTTATGTAGGTCTGTTCTAAAATTGAAATCATGATGTTTTTCAAGTGCTAGACTTCTCGTTTGTATAATTCACCAACATTTTTTCAAGTGTTAGACTTCCTGTTTTGTGAAAATTTGTCCATTTATTCAAGTATACAGCTCCTTGTACATCATGGGAAGACTGAGGCACGTTGTGAATACTGAATCTTTAGTGAAGATGAATGCATCTTTGACTCCAAAACAAAAGAAATGTCTTCGAATGACACCTTTTAAATCCCTCATTGATCTTGAGAAAAGAAACAAGATTTCTTGTGTGTTACTTAAAGAGTTAGTGCATAGGTGGGATATACACAGTCATGGTATCCGGGTTGGGAATAGGATTATTTCCTTCACGACCTTAGATGTTTGTGTTGGGTTGGGGCTTCGCATTGTTGGAGAGCCCGTTCATGTTGATGATGGGAATGAATCTAGAGTCAAAGATTTGTTCAATGGGGGGGTGATTACAGTGTCAACCATAGTTGAGAAAATGGGAGAGTTGACCGATGATAATGATGTAGAGGATTTTTGTAGGTTGTACATTCTTCTTGCTTTCAAAACCTTATACTTTCCAAAAACTACCACAGATGTCCATACCCTACCATTTAGGCTATTAAATGATTTAGGTAGCCTTTGTAAATACAATTGGGGTGGTGAAGTTTATAGGGTATTAGTTTCTAGCCTAGACCGTGTCGCTCCTCGTTTAAATGAAGGGAAGAACAAAGATTCGTTCTATATTGCAGGCTGTGCAGAATTACTACAGGTACAACTAAAAAGTTACATTAGTTTAAATTTTTTATTACTGAGTATTAAATTTTGACTATTGAACTATATGGTGAATCGGTGATGATGTAGATTTGGACGGTTGACCACCTATCATTGCGGGATAGTTCAAAAAAGACGCGTTTTCCCCGTCTTTTAGATTGGATTGATGTAGGGTCCGGCAAGTGTTTAGTTACAAAAATATTCGATCCCGAAAAGGTTAGAAAAGGTTATTTAATAAATGATTTCCTATGGTTGTTGTAAAAGCTGGTGATTTATAATGATTTATTTTATATTTTTGTTATTAGGTTGTTGAGGATTTACCTTTAAATGATGAAGATTGTACAAATGAAGTTGTCATTGAAGTCATTGAAAACGTCCAAAGGGGCTGCTCATCCCAAAAGAAAAGATTATCAAAAAAACAAAAGGACATTGGGATGAGGCTGTCAATGATTGAGGATGAATTGAAAGTTGCTACAAAAGCTGATGGTAGCAAAGATATTGTTGGAAAGCGGAGTGAATTGAACAAATCGTTGGTTGATTTGTATCGATTTTTCACCCGCCGAGTGACAACGTCAAACCGGGACGAGTAAGTGTTAATCTTTTTGATAATTTGACTTCTGAATAAGTACATTTATTGACAATGGTTCGTCTAATTTATGCAGAACTTTGGTTGACTTGAAGGGCAATATCATTACAAGATCTAGCCTCACAACCTTTAGTCCCAGGAGTTGGGTTGACAACTTTGTAAGTAGTAACACCCTTTATTGAATATGAGTTGTTATTTTATTTTATTTGATTTTTTAATTATTTTTATGAACTACTATTTTATGTGTGTTCATTTTTTCCAGGTGTTTGCATTTACTTCGCTTTGGATGATGGAAGAAGAAATTAATAGAACGGGTGTTGTCAGCCGTTTCGTATTTAATTCATTCTTTGCTGTGAGGAAATCTAAAACTCTTTTATTTAAGGCATTTCATTTAGGGAACATTTTGTTAATACAGTTTGACTGAGCGTAGTGATTTATAATGTAGGAGAAAGTTATTCGTGATATACCAATGTTCCAAAATGGGTCCCAAAAGCGTTGGACTTTGAAAGATTATTGCCACTATCAGAAGTTCCCGGGAAAACCCATTTATCACTTACGGTCTTCCAATTTGGTAAGCGTGTATTTTGAGCTCTTTGGGTCCCATTGTTGTACATGTTAAAATTATGAAAATTACCTAATTATGTTGTATATATTTTTTAGATTTTTGCACCAGCCGTCTTTAATGGGCATTGGGTGTGCTACGTGCTAAACAAACACGAAATGAAGATGTATGTGTTGGACTCATTGGAACACGAAAGGGATGCGAATTGGTATTTGCTTGATTTGGCAATGGTATTGTGTTACGCTAACAGTTTTTGATTTTCAGGTTTTTCATTTTCATTTAACACTTTTCAGGCCTTCCAAATAAATTGACAATTTAAATAATTGTGATTTTGTAGTGCTCCCGTTTTGAAGAGTTGCTGAGTATCATTCTTCAAAGGGAAGTTGTTGACAATGCTGTGAAGATCCATTATGAAAATTTGCCCAAACAACATAATTGGTAAGTCATTTAATTGGTTTCTTCTATAAATGTTTCATTTGTTAGTTGGTTTTGATTATCTTTATTTTTATGTTCTGAAATGCATCTTGTTTGTCGATACAGCCATGACTGTGGAATATATGTGTTAAAATACTTGGAATTGTGGAATGGTGAAAATACAATGCCTTACTACTCGGAGGTAAATGAAAATTTGTTTTGTATTTTGTATTTGAATATGTTAGAATTTTAGTGATTTCGTATTAACAAAAAAAAACATTTGTTTAGGACGATGTACTTAAATTTCGTCGAGAGTATGTGTTGAAATGGGTACTTGATGAAAGAAATACATTTAAAGAAAAGGTATTGGCAGACGCGAATGTTCCGGAACATTTGATGTATTAGCAGAAATTGTGTATCTGTTAGTAGTGAACCTGAGAATACAAAAGTCAGCAATGGCAAACAGAGGCGCGACAAAAAAAGCTCAACAAGAAGTCGACAGGGAACAGAGAAATTAAGCCTGATGGTCAGTGCCTCTATGGAGCTGTTGAAGCAAATTCTGATATGGTTGGACAGGTCCTTCCCTCATGTGGAAATGGGGAAAGAGTATAAAGTGTTATTTTGGCAGAAGTTTTCATGAAAGCAAAATTGTATATAAATTATGATTTTGGCTGAAGTATAAATTGTTATGCAGAAGTATGAATTGTACATTAATTAACTGTAATTTATATTTTCTCAAAGATTAGCTTTCAATTGATTTATTTTGAATGTTTTCGTAAATTTGATATTGAATGATGAGATTTTATTAAGCAGCTGAACTTCTGTTGACGTAGGCTCGTTTGTTATGGTCAAAAATTTCACCCAGCTGAGCATTGCACAATGCTGCCTCTAAAAGTTGGTGAATGCATAATGTGCATTCGGTTTGATTATTAATGTCTCTAAAAAGTTATGAATGCATAATGTGTAATTCTCCATGTAGCTAAGATTATAGACTTTACTATGAGTGTGTGCTCTGTACTGAAAAAAATGAAAGCTAAAACAGATTGAACAATGATCAATGACCAATGACCAAGGTAGCCAAACAATTCACCAAATTTTTTAACACGATAGCCAACCCTCTTTTTTCGAAAACCATTAAGACATATGACTGTGTGGATACATGGGACACCAAATAATGGTACTCTAAACCTTGATATGTGAGCATGTGAGCTTGGGGTTAGGTCATGTCCTTTCATTTGAGTTGTCAAGACCAATGACCAAGGTAGCCAATCAATTCACCAACTTTTTTAACACAATAGTCAACCCTCCTTACTTCAATACCATTATGACATATGACTGTGTCGATACATGGGACACCAATGTAGGGTACTATGAACATTGATATGTCAGATATTCGCACAGGGGTATGCATTCTCTAATAAGGGTCTCATTCCCCTAATTTAGGGTCCCACGTGAGGGCACGAGTAATTGAGACATATATAAATACTAGCACAACACACTTATTTCTTGGCAAACAAACACAACTTGAAAATCATATGCAACCTACAAGCAGAAGTCGACCGACCGATGCCCCTTTCTCAGGTAACACAATTCCAAATTGGCACAAAGTTGGGCGTTGTTTATATTGATGGGGAACATAAAGACTTGATTAATGGAGTAAAGTTTGAAAGTCATAAGATGAAGTCCATCAGGATCAAGGATGACATGACCTTTGAAGAACTGAAAACCATAATTCAACAGAAGGGTGGAGATGAGTCAAGGATATTGCGTTCAATCTTCTATCGACGTCCAGAGCCAGCTTATGGGAGTGTTGAGTATGTGAGCATGGAGATTATAACTGATTTATGCGTACAAAATATGTTAGCACAATATATGTCCTTTCGCTCTAAAGGTCCAATAGAGTTGAGTGCTAAATTTGCTAGACGTATTGATATTGAGCGTCAAAATGAGTTATCTCCTTGGCCGCCGGGGTCAGTGCTGTCTTATATATACTACAGGTGCGGAATAGTTAATGCAAGGGATGGAGTCAAGTTTGTTGCTTTTGATTCAAACCCACCTGAACCACTTAGGCTTCAACACAATATAACTTTTGAGGAGTTGAAGCAAAAGATTCACCATAAATTGAGGCTCGAACAACACGTGATCAGTACTATGAAGTACCGTTATCCTCGATATGATCGAGAAGGAAGGTGTATGTGGTCCATGTATGATGTACTAACAACTAACCATGTTCGTAGTATTATCTCGCACCACTGCAGACACAGTTATAGTGATTTCCCAATCGAGTTGTGTATTCGCACGACACTAGCTCCTTCGGTTGACCCACCAGTTACGAGGTCCGTAGAAGAGATCATGGAGTTGTTTCGGGAACCACAGTGAAGGTCATACAATTAGTTTACTATGCTAAACGTATTGTAGTTTGCCATATCTTTTTTTTTTTCAGATGTCTTTGAACGTAGGAGTGTTAAAGTTTATGTATGGATTATATCAAAGTTGTCAACAATAATTATCAGTTTTTCTTAAATTAACTATATGAGTGTTAAAAACAACCAACTTTTAAGACTGGGATAAACATATTTTCTTAGCACAACATGATATAGTACAACTAAATACAAAGGAAGTTTAAACGTCGTTGGGGACGACGACATACACTTAACGTTGAAGTTCACTCTTCATCGGTATTTGATAAGTACTCATCTGCGCAAAGTATGTTTTCTTCCTCTGCTTGAGACATACGATGACTATTGGCGTGTAGAAATGTTTTGCATACATGGACCATCCCAAATCGTACTCTCCTTATTGCCATAATGTTATTCTCAATCCTAAGGCGATTTAAGGCTTTCTGCATTTCAACGTATTTATGCTGTGCATCTTGCCACATCTCCGCCGCTTTTAAATCCGGAATTGGTGCCTCCAACTCTCTTAAGTCTGATTGAAGAGAAATAGACTCTCGAAATCGGAGGCGCCATTCCTTTTTAATGGCCTTTTTTCCTGCGAGTGTATTATCTGTGTTCTCATAACACCAATCTAGTTGAAGTAATAGGTCTCTATAATCTTTCATTATGTAGGCAATTTGATCAAATTGATAAAAGAAATATTGTGGGTTCAAAGAAGACCACCAGTTCTGTATATAAAGAAGACCACATTGAACAATGACCAATGACCAATTACCAATGGCCAAGGTATCCAAGCAATTCACCAACATATTTAACACAATAGCCAATCCCCCTTAGTCTAAAAACCATTATGACATATCACTGTGTCTTCACATGGGGCACCTAATAATGGTACTCTGAACCTGATTATGTCATATATTCGTAAAGTTTTTAGGTCATGTCCTTTAATTTGAGTAGCCAAGATCAATGGCCAAGGTGTCCACGCAATTCACCAGGTTTTTTAACACAATAGCCAACCCCCCTCAGTCCAAAAACCATTATGACATATCACTGTGTCTTCACATGGGGCACCTAATAATGGTACTCTGAACCTGATTATGTCATATATTCGCATAGGGGTTAGGTCATGTCCTTTAATTTGAGTAGCCAAGACCAATGGCCAAGGTCGCCACGCAATTCACCAAATTTTTTAACACAATAGCCAACCCCCCTCAGTCCAAAAACCATTATGACATATCACTGTCTCTTCACATGGGGCACCTAATAATGGTACTCTGAACCTGATTATGTCATATATTCGCATAGGGGTTAGGTCATGTCCTTTAATTTGAGTAGCCAAGACCAATGGCCAAGGTCGCCACGCAATTCACCAAGTTTTTTAACCCAATAGCCAACCCCCCTCAGTCCAAAAACCATTATGACATATCACTGTGTCTTCACATGGGGCACCTAATAATGGTACTCTGAACCTGATTATGTCATATATTCGCATAGGGGTTAGGTCATGTCCTTTAATTTGAGTAGCCAAGACCAATGGCCAAGGTCGCCACGCAATTCACCAAGTTTTTTAACACAATAGCCAACCCCCCTCAGTCCAAAAACCATTATGACATATCACTGTCTCTTCACATGGGGCACCTAATAATGGTACTCTGAACCTGATTATGTCATATATTCGCATAGGGGTTAGGTCATGTCCTTTAATTTGAGTAGCCAAGACCAATGGCCAAGGTCGCCACGCAATTCACCAAGTTTTTTAACCCAATAGCCAACCCCCCTCAGTCCAAAAACCATTATGACATATCACTGTCTCTTCACATGGGGCACCTAATAATGGTACTCTGAACCTGATTATGTCATATATTCGCATAGGGGTTAGGTCATGTCCTTTAATTTGAGTAGCCAAGACCAATGGCCAAGGTCTCCACGCAATTCACCAAATTTTTTAACACAATAGCCAACCCCCCTCAGTCCAAAAACCATTATGACATATCACTGTGTCTTCACATGGGGCACCTAATAATGGTACTCTGAACCTGATTATGTCAATGTATCTCCCAAAGTAGTATAAATAATAAATGTCTTCTGCTATATTTGGTTATATCTTCAATTAAGGTAAGAGGACTTGGTAAACTCCTTACTTTCCAGATTTATTCATGTCCTTTATGTTGTTGTTATTCTAATATGTAGTTGTTGTGTAGGAAAAAAACGCAACTGACATGGATTACTTCGAATTTTCCTTCTATTCAAATTTAATTGGAACAACATATAGACCACACGAAATACTAGAAAGTATGGGTCGAGTATGGGTGTTAGAGCGAGGCTTGTTTCAATATAGTTTGTGCCCCCAAGACCGATACTCAATATTAAACATGAATGAGTATCGTAGAGAGTGGGAATATCGTCTTGAGGAGTCTATAAGGATGAGACAAGAGTTACGACAATGCTGCATTAAGGCACCAAAGCAAAAATCACTTGAAGTCACTGAAGACAACGATGAGTCTCTAGAAAAGGCAGTTAACATGGTTAGGCACGAAAATAACCAGATGCAAATTCGAATTAACAGGCACCAACTTGTACACGCTGCATGTAGAAGACATGATTGGGCACGAACCATTCCTGACGAAATGGACTTACAAAATTACCCGGAGTATTGTACAGATGGGGACTTATCTGACGAATAATAGCATGGGGATTTACCCTGTTATGGTTGTATTCCTCACGAAGGCCGTTTTAGTTTATTTTTCCGTATGTAGTAAGTATCAAATAAATATTGCATTCAATATCATACATGCATTAAAGTCAGTAGCATGCCCAGTTCATACCATCGCATGCCCAGTTCGAACCTGTGGAGGTGCTGCATACAGAACATACTCAATTTCATAATGGGTTTGATAACTCAGGATTCAGATATTACATTTTGCATTCTTTTGGGGACAGGGGAAAGTAAAACTCTTCAAATGCATTAGTTTAAGTAAGCCAAAAGTTGGGATAAAATACCAAAGAAGCTCATTATAAAAACTTTGGATAATAACTAAAAAGTTTACTCTTCAAATGCACCACAACCAGAATGTAGTAACAACTATTACAACAACTCGTGGAATACATATATGTCTAATGGACTAAAGGTTTCAAAAAAACTCCTGGAAAACATAAATATCTTTAATTAGAACAAATCGTGGAATACACAGCCTACTTCTTTTTCCCCCTGTGGAAAGCCTTATATGGTGTTCGCATTGCTGCACTATCTTGGATCTTTCTTGGATTCTTCCTTCGTCGAGTCTGCATATTTGATTCATCATGGTCATCATCAACTAACTGTCTTTCAATGTTTAGGTGCTCAACATTTTGTGGTTCAGGAGCCGGTTGACTTGACTGTTCTTCAATACACTGTGAATGTTTAGCTTCTTTTGCTTCTTTTACTTCTTGTAATTCACGTTCAAGTTCACATATTTTGCGTTCAAGTATTTCCCTTTCTGATTGAGGTAAGCTTTTTAGCTGACTTAAATCGCGTTCAACTTTAGCTAGTCTTTCTTCAAGTAGCTTCTGCTCCGCCTCTAGCTGTTCATTCAGGGCATTTTGATTCTTCAATTCAATTTTCACCTGTCGCAAATTCTGAAATCCATTTGGTGCCTCTTTTAATGCTTCTCTCACAACATCAATTTCAATCTCTTGTTGTGTTGCATTCAAGAGTTGAAAAACCTAGTAACAATATACCAATATGAAAAGAATGAGTTGTCAAGCCACAACTTATGACAGTTGCCATGTAAAAATCAAATACAAAGTTACTGACATATGTTTCCCAATAGTATTACCTGGTTATTCTGAAATGAGGCCAAAACTTGTTTCCGATCAAGCCAAAAATCAGGCCACTTCAAACAACGCGGAAACAACATTTTAACTTTCGGACTCATCTTGCTGTTTGGCCAGACATGTTCAATTCCCCACACCTATAGAGTAATATATATTGGATGGTAAAACAACTAACAAACAAGGAAAAAGAATTGACATATTTTATGACAACACAATAAAATACCTGTAGCACAACCACACAGCCCATAAGATACAAAATTGTTGAGGTATTTGATTGTTCCAAAGTATGCAAAACTTTTGTCAACTTCTGCACCAAATTATTATACACTGCAAGACCCCAATTAAATGTTCCAAGGTCATCTAGATTGTCTAATAGCTTAATGCATCTACAACTAATACCAGTGGATGAGTTGGGGAAGTAAAACTCTTCCATTGCAAGCAGTATATACAGTCTACAAAAATCATCCACATTCTCATCCCCGGAAAGCGTCATCAGTTTTTCATAAATTGCCGATGTACTCATATTTGTTCCTTCAAGTAAAGTGAGGGTATATGAACTAATGTCATCCTCAAAAACCACTTCTTCTCCCACTATGCCAAGTCCTACGGCATAACACACATCTAAAGGACTAAAATCAACTATCTTATTCTGTATTCTAAACCCCCCTCTTTTTTCGTCCCAACGTCTACATAATTCTTCCAACAGAATTCCAGATATGTTTATTTTTCCCGGTAAGAACATTAACCATTTAAAAGGGGTACCATGAATCCTTTCCTTTTGACATTTTGTAAGATTCTGATTAACTTTGCCTATATAGTTTGTTGTACACTTGTGTCGCAAACGCACCGACATTATACCTGTCCGACATTATATCCCAATCAATCACATTTGCATTACAGACACATAACATTAAGATTCAAATGGAACCTGAGTACAAAAATGCAAACATAAATAAATCCAGGAAGCACCCTGTTTGTTAAGCTCTTGACACATTATAACCTTTGTTAATCTAAATTTTTTTAATAGATCTAATTGTGGGTGTTTTTATTCAGAACCCTAAATAACAAAAGGGAGAAAATTGAATCATTCTTTGTTTCTCTAAAAACGGGTACTGAATCATCATCAGTGGATATTACAGAACCTTAGATTCAAGATCTTCATCAAAACAGTGATAATAAGAAAGAGTGCTCAAATTTTTTTAATTTGTTTTTCTGGGTTTGAAGATTTGTAATTAGAGGATGAAGATTTGCAATTAGTGTCCAGATTTGTTCATAAATAAATCCATTGTTTTATTTTAAAGACCTATAATTTGTACGGATATCAAAGCCCAAGCTGAATGGGAACCAAATGTTTAGTAAGGCCAAATGTTTACTCCAGTTACTCATAGGGTTTCGTTTCAAATTAAATTGGGGTTTTTGCAATCAGTCAAATTAGGGACAAATTAAGGAATAAATCACTATAAATTACCTGAGTGGAAGAAGGTTGTGGAGAAGAGGTGAAGAAGCTGCGAAACGGCGTTGTCACGGCGGAGACACGACGGAGAGGAATGGAGCAGAGAAGAGGCGCGATTAGAGGGAGAAAATGAGGCTAACTTCGTGAATGGCGGCGTACGGCGGTGAGAGCTTCAACGGGACAGCAGCGCGACGGAGGAGACACCGCGAGGGAGGAGGGAGTGCGTGTGAGAGACCGCGAGGGAGGAGGGAGTGCGTGTGAGAGACTGCGAGGGAGGAGGGAGTGCAGTGCGTGTGAGAGACAACCTTATTTGTTTCTTTGCTATTGTTAATTATTAAATAAATTAACAAATATTACATTAGTTTTCTTAATTGTAAAATTCGCACATAATTAAACAGAGAATCAGAAGGGTATTTCAGTAAAAAGGAGGGTTGGCTATTGTGTTAAAAAAGTTGGTGATTTATTTGTCTACCTTGGTCATTGGTCTTGCCTACTCAATTGAAAGTAGATGACCTAACCCCTATGCGAAAATATGACATACCAAGGTTCAGAGTACCCTTCTTTGGTGTCCCATATGAAGACACAGTGATATGTCATAATAGTTTTCGACTAAGGAGGGTTGGCTATTGTGTTAAAAAAGTTGGTGATTTATTTGTCTACCTTGGTCATTGGTCTTGCCTACTCAATTGAAAGTACATGACCTAACCCCTATGCGAAAATATGACATACCAAGGTTCAGAGTACCCTTCTTTGGTGTCCCATATGAAGACACAGTGATATGTCATAATAGTTTTCGACTAAGGAGGGTTGGCTATTGTGTTAAAAAAGTTGGTCATTTATTTGTCTACCTTGGTCATTGGTCTTGCCTACTCAATTGAAAGTACATGACCTAACCCCTATGCGAAAATATGACATACCAAGGTTCAGAGTACCCTTCTTTGGTGTCCCATATGAAGACACAGTGATATGTCATAATAGTTTTCGACTAAGGAGGGTTGGCTATTGTGTTAAAAAAGTTGGTGATTTATTTGTCTACCTTGGTCATTGGTCTTGCCTACTCAATTGTATGGCTGTGAAACAACATTAAGCAACCTGTTAACTTCAACTTTACACACTGACTATACAAAGTGTATCCAAATTAGTACCTAATGTCATTTACAACATTTACATCAATACTAATCAAAAGATACATATATGTCTAATTACAACAACAATTTCTCATGACCATCCCCTATACATATATCTTTAATTACAACAAAAAATACTCATGACCATTAATATGCAGGGAGGTATCCTTCAACCTAAAGTGATAGATTTGTAGTCAATTGTGACAATCCTGTGAAGTCTGTTTCCATGTTTGCCAAAAGTTCCATGAATGGAATCTCACCTCCTACCTGTTAATAATCAGTTATTCTGTTTAACAACATGAACATATAAATAAAAACTGTAATAACAGACAATCAAACAACATGCCTGACAAGAGGAAGTAAAGTTGTTAGTTGCATTGTCTAATTTTAAATAAGTTGCTTCTGTAACGGTTGGACATTGAGAAGCCCAACTGTTGTGCGCAAAATCTGAGACTCCAGCTTCATTGTTTATATATACATTTCCTGACTGTATAGAGGAATTGTTAAATAAGTTCAACTAAACTTGACTTCAGGTCAAAGTGAAGATATGTAAAATCACTAATCCACAAATGCGAAATAACTAATTTCATTGAATGATGAAAATGATACAGAAAAAACTTAACGTTGTAGTTAACATACTAAATGAAGTTTGCACAATCATCTGATGCAAACTAAACCACATTGTTTGCATCCAACAACTCTCCACGAGTTATAAATGAATCCAACCCAATGACCTCCTGATAACTCTTGAAATTATGAACAACAAGTTACAACTCAAACTCAACAATAGTACATAATAGCTCCCGAAATTTTCTGACGGATCAAATTAGTCCGTGAACAAATTGAAAATTGGAAACTCTACACTGAAAGTAAAAACTTATAATGGACACGAACCAAAGTAGTTGATTCCGTCACATCTCCACCAGTAGTAACCTCAATAGTTGATTCGACACAAATGTCGGTGTTGACTTCCATACCCACCGTCCCAATATTGCCGGCCTACACATTATACAAAAAACAGTAAGATGCATGTGATATAGAGTTTAATGCTTAATACATAATTTGTTAAAAAACAAGACAAACCTCCGTATTGTTTTTGTCATTAGCTCGCTTGGTTCGCTTATTCACTCTCTTTTTAACAACTTTCTCAACTGTTGATATTTTTCTGTTTGCAGGAGGACGACCTTTACGCTTTACCCTCAATGGACTGTGACAAGTAGGGAGACTGTCTGGGATTGAGTCATCATTCAAAACCTTGCTTTTAATATTATCCATTGTAGGATCCATACTTGGCAAATCAGAACTAAATTGATGCAATAGTTCATGGAATGCTTTTGTGGCATATTCAGACTCCGCTGCTACTTCAGCAACCTCGTAGAAATGCTTGCACAATTTCTCAAACCTATCCATCTGTGGCATCAATTCCTTCACACCATAATTGATCTTAATATATGCATGCTTCCTTTTAATATTTTTCTTCCATCTTGTCAAAACATACTTCTCTGGAACTTTTTCAACTCTCTCTTTAGCACAAACACATAATACATGGCAACACAAAATTCCTCTAAACTCAAACAACGAGCATTCACAGTTGACATCATAGTTGTCACGATTGAACAATACTTTAAGGTAGCGCTCTTTTGGTCTATCTCCAACTATTATCTCCTCCAACACATTATATGTAGCAACGCAACCCTCCAGTGACTCCAAGGAGGGGACACAATTCATTTTACCTCTAAATTCAGTTTGAACCTCCTTAAATTTTGCATGTGTGTAATCACGTTGGAACTGCCTTTCAATAGAGGAGGTGGACCCACAATGAATTATTGTATCTATTGATTGAAAATCAGCTGCAAATTCTTTTTCTGCTTTATTTTTTAGAGCATTGCCATATTGTTTTACAAATTGACCAAGACTTGTTGTTGAATTGATATATCCATCAAAGAAAGCATGTATGCTCTCACTGCGTTGTGTTGTTGACATGCCCGCCCAGAAAAATTTCCTTAACAAAGTCGGTGCCCATCTATGTCGCTCCTTATACAACCCACTTAACCAGTCATTCTCTTGAAGCTGAAATTTGTCTATGAAGGAACGCCATTTATCTTCAAAATCAACAATTGTGTAAGTATCATAAACTGCTTCTTTCATTGCTGCCTTTATCTTGTAATATTCACCATAGCCACTGAGTTTTTCGGGAATTTTTTTCATGATATGCCATAAACACCACCTATGGCGAGTAGTAGGGAAGACTGTCTCAATGGCATTTTTCATAGCCTTGCATTGGTCGGTGACAATACCCAAGGGGGACTTTCCTAGCATGCAACAAAGCCATGATTGAAAAAGCCAGACAAATGACTCTTCGTCTTCACCGGAAAGTAGGCCACACCCAAGTAAAGTTGATTGACCATGGTGATTCACACCTACAAACGCAGCAAAAGGCATCTCATATTTATTGGTCAGATATGTTGTATCAAATGTCACGACATCTCCAAAATATTCATAAGCAGCTCTACTTCTTGCATCGGCCCAAAAGACATTCTTGACATGAAAACCATCATCCAAATCAATATCATAGAAGAAATTCGAATTTTGTTCCCTCATTTCATAAAAGTAACTAATCAACGCCTTCCCATCACCGCCTTTACCAATTGAACGCCTTTCCTTGTTGACAAAATTCCTCACGTCCTTTTCACAAAATGGTATATTTTCATGCCCTCCTGCATCTGTAACAAGAGATTGGAAAGTTTTGTTGATCCTCACGCCCGCTTCATCGTTGATTTGGATTGTTCTCTTCACATGCAGATTTATTTTCTTGTTTGCCCTAAACAACCTTGACTTTGTGGGGCTCAACTGGTGACAATGCTCATCTACAAATTTTTTGATATACCATACTCCATCTGTTTCTAACTTGAAACATATCTTGGCAGGACAAGTGCTCACCCTAGTCGGAAGTGTCTTCAATGAACATGGAATTTTTGACATTTGCGCGCTAGACCCCTCTCTCGAGCATGACAGAATTCTGTAGTTGATTTCCCCATCCTTTCCCTTTACTGATGTTCTAATTTTCCATCCAAATCCTTTTTTTATGGCATACTCACCATAATAAGATATCCCCTCATCTAATGAAGCAAAACACATCCCGATTGTTGGCTCCCAACATGTATCGTCATTGTTGGGGTTCTCAACTGTTATACCTTCAGCGTCAACACTTTCACCCTCAACGAATCTATCACCACCCTCCATGAACTTTTAGATGTCGGCGTCACAGCAGTACTGCACAATAAAATCCAATTATGTATAGCTATTATTTTATGTCATATAGTGTATTGTATAGATGTAAACCGAAATTTCTTAACATATCAGCTAAACAACCCCAATTAACCAACTTTTAAATCCCAATTTCTTAAGTATAACTCAAATGTTCTTGGTGTGACATGTACTATAGAGTAAACCAATCTGTTTTTTCAACTACAGATAGCCACATTACTGCCTCAATTAACCAACTTTTCAAAGCTATAAACCAATATGTTCGGATATCAACTACAGATAGCCACATTACTGCCCGAATTCACCAACTTTTCAAAGCCATAAACCAATCTGGTAAACGACAATGTTTAATCTAATAATAATGGTCAAATTCCAATTTTGGATAACAAGAATAGGGTTTCGTTTCAGTATAAATTAGTATAAATTACCTGATTCTAATCCTACGGTTGCAGTGGAGAAGAGGTGAAGAAGGTTCGGCCCGTGCGGAGTGTGCGGAGTCACGGCGGTGAGACCTTCAAGGGGAGAGCAGGGCGACGGAGGACAGAGGGCGAGGGAGGGGTGACAGCGCGAGAGAGAGCGCGAGCGAGGGAGCTGCGGGGAGGAGAGAGCGCGACCGAGGGAGCTGCGGAGGTGAGAGCTTGAAGGGAGGAGAGAGCGAGAGAGAGAGAGAGAGAGCTTGAGCGAGGGAGCTGCGGAGTGAGAGCTTCAAGGGAGGAGGGAGCTGCGGAGTGAGACTGCGTTGAATGAATCAGTTTTAGCAAAAAAAAAAAATTATTATTTCTTTTATTTTTTGGCTGGTCCTCCGTATTTCCATTGTATAATACGTATTCTGTATTTTTTGGCTGTATTTTGGCTAAGTTTTTGGCTGAATAGCATTATTGTATGATATTTGACTAGAACAACGCAGGCTTCTCACAAAAAAAAGTAGAACAACGCAAGCGTAACGTAACGTAGGATATGTTTAACTGATAATTGATAAGTTTGTGACACAGTTTTCATTATATACTTTATCAATATTAAACAAAGTTTATATGTGTCTAACATCATAACAGAGAAACAAAACATATTATTTAGAACATTATAAAAAATAGATTATATAGCGAGTCTGAAATAAAATATATACTTAATCATGAAAAGCTTCTTATTAAACAAATGTGATTTTCATGTTGCCTTTAATAATGCAACCTTGTGTGTTGCACTGTTGCTTGTCTTGGAAGTTCAGTGACACACCTAAGCGAATTAGGTGAAATAGAGTAAATTTAGGTGTGAGAAAAGGGAAGAAGAATTTTAGTTCAATAAAAAGCTTTCTTACTTTGGAGGATAAGGCAAAATATAATAACCCAAACCACCAAGACAGATTTAGAGAAACAATTACATTGTTTGTTGTGATGTACTCGTAGAAGGAGGGTACAGCAGAAGAAAGCACCATCCAAATTAGTTAGATTTATATCTTGATTATCAGTTAAATTGTTACTTTCGCTACAATTTGGTTTGTGTGTGGCTAAACCAACGCATCACTTGTTGTTGGTAAGGACTGTGAGAATGAATGGGGTTACTTTTTTTAGGGACTAAAAAAATATGAAAATTTTACTTAATAAATATTTAAATACTAAATACAATTTTATATGATTAAACAATTATGTATTTAAGTTTCTGGATAACTAAACCTCAAATGGGTTAGCTTAGTGCAGTATGAACGAATTTGTACCCGAAAGGTTTCAGGTTCAAATTCTCACTTATCATCTTTTAAGTTTGAAGTAATGTAATTTTGGTGTGGTAAATGTAATTCTCTTTATAATTGTTTAAGGAGCCTCGGCCCGGGCGTTTGCCCTAAAATTTCATTTATAAAAGAAAATTGATGGTAGGCCTAATAATATTCTCTTTACATACTTATTTTTTTGGCAATATTTTCTTACGTAATATGTTAGTTAAAACATAACGAGGTGGGCAAATTCAGTGTTGGCTGGTGCGAAACTTACTCCTAAGTATGAATGGAGAGTAGCCTTTCGTTAAAAGCGTTAGACACTCGGTAAGTAGCCAGTAATAGTCTGAACAAATAAAGATGCCAGATTTTTTTGCCAATAGTATTAGAACCCACGTTAATTTTCAACAAAGTTTCAATTTTTGAAAATCTTAAAACTGAAAGCAGAAAAGCACCCCGAACGGGCTTCATTTCCAAAAGGGACTTGGATGTAGTAATAGCTAAGAAGCCTACATACTTAGTACGCCACAGATACGATACATACACGGGGTTATGGAAAAAAATTTAAAACTCAAAATAGGATACAGCCAAGATACGTATATATATATATATATATATATATATATATATATATATATATATATATATATATATATGAGTGAAGATCATTAAATTTTATCGATCCAACCGTTGAATAGTTTTATATTATCTTAATGATCGTGCATACCAAAAATTATAGAAATTGAATATATGTAGCTATTGAATCTTATAGTCCATATTTTACTTGTATTTTGAAAAGTATAATATACGTTGAATTGAACTTATTTGATCAAAGATCAAATTTTTTTAGAAATTTATTAAAATTTGCATATTTGATCTACTAAATTAGAACTATTAATTTGACGGTTGAATCGGTAAACTTTAATGTCTACGAAGAAATATTAGGTGGAGTAACTCTTATGGTATGTTTGGATAGTGGAAGGAAAGAAAGTTGAAGGAAAGATTGTTGAAGGAATGAAAGTGAGTAGAAAGTGAAAAGAAACTGAGATGATTTTTAGGTTGTTTGGTAGGAGGGAAAGTAGAATAGAAAGTGAGAGGAAAGAAAGAAGTATATTTCATAAATTACATTAATACCCTTATACCCTTTTGTAATATATATATATATATATATATATATATATATATATAATTTGGTGTTGGGATATTTGCACAAGGGATAAAAAAATATTTGATTGACTCCTATAGTGTATCTCATGTCATGCGTACAAAAATTCCAAAAACAAATGATGGCAAACGATGAGCGAAGGATTAGTCACTGCTGTCCGTGTGGTGGATACTCGGGTTTACCCAAAAAAAACAACCGCGTGAGTTAACAAGTTAAAGGAAGGGTATTTTCGTCATTTAAGTTTAAATATAAGTACTCCGGCTACTTTCCTTCCATTTTATGCGAGGAAGAGTTTTTGTGGTGGATCCCACAAAAAGTGGTCATTCCTTCCACTTTCTCACATGATCCAAAATGTGGAAAGCTCTTACTTCAAGAATCTGAATCTTTCTCTTCTTTCACAATCTTTCCCTCCTCTTTCTTGTAAAACAAACACAATGTTAGAAGAGTTACTCTTAGAGTAAGATGAAGTCTTTAGTAAGAGATATGTAAGATATATGGTATGTAAGAATCATACATTTGGCTAGTAAGATATGTATTGAACCGTCTTCTCCCTTATACCCCCAGAACCCATTTAATCCCTAAAATACCTCTAAAAAATTTAAAACATTCCGGAATTACATCAAAAGAGGATAATTCAAGAAACCAATTTTTAAAACTTTCCGGAATCACCTCAAAAGAGGTATTTCCGGAAGTCAAAATTGACTTCCGGAAATACCTCTTTTGAGGTGATTCCGGAAAGTTCTAAACTAAAGTTTTCTGGAACTATTCTCTTTTGAGGTAATTCCGGAACACATTTTTTTTAAAGATTTCCGGAACTACCCCAAACGACATAATTCCGGAAGTCAAAAAATGTGTTCCCAAATTATGTGTTTCTGATTTTTTTTTTGAGGAATCAAAGTAAAATCGTTCATTTGGTGAATTATGGAGGTACATGATATAATAGGGTAAACAAAAGCCTTCAAAAAATATCAAAAAGTATCGAGTCTGTATCGTATCAAATACATATTGGACGCAATATATTTTCATTTTTGAAGTATCAGTCGGGTTCATACAGTTTTTTTTAGGCTAAAGTGCTCCCGGGGTCCCTTATCTTTATTTAAAGTAACGAATTAGTCCTTTATGTTTTTTTTGTCCCAAATAAGTCCTTTATCTTTCAAATTTTTGACACATAAATCCTTTTCCGTTAACAGTGCTGATTTATGTGTCAAAAAAAAGGATTTATGTGTTAAAAATTTGAAACATAAAGGACTGATTTGGGACAGAAAAGGATTTATGTGTCAAAAATTTAAAACATAAAAGACTGATTTGGGACAAAAAAAAGATAAAGGACCAAATCGTTACTTTAAATAAAGATAAGGGACCCCGGGATCACTTTAGCCTTTTTTTTATAAGCAATGTTAGTCGGGGTGGGAAAATGTTAGTTTCCGGGAGTTGAACCCGAGACCTCCTACTTGCGATAGTAAGGTAAAATCAAGAATAGTATTAAATTGGTCATTTATGTAAAAAGGAGATTCTCGTGCGTTATGAAATTTGTAAGCAGCAGAGTAGGACCACTGTCCAAATACAACCGTTTAAGAGCTGACATATGATATGACCGTTACATACAAACTACACTACTGTGTATGTATCCTACTACTTCATTTTCAAATCTGAATCTCATACCCCTCATGTTATTCAACTTTTCACTGCTTCCAGTTTCACTACAGAAAATCAAACACAAGACTCGTTGACTAAAATAGATTTCCCAATACCTTCAATTATTGAGATTCGTCCATTTCTTAATCAAACGCCTCACATTCACCCAAAATCAAATTCCAAATCACACTCATGATGACAACACAGTGAACACGTATCTTTCTTCTTCTTCATCTTCTTTCCTTGAAGTGCAAAGAAGCATGTCTTAAATAGCAACAAACTCAAAATCACAAAATGCCAGTTTCAACTCGGTCTCAGATCAGCACTGAAAACGAGTCAACTCCAACAGCAACTCAGCAACGGCTTAGAAACCCTCACCATGGCCTCAAAGAAAAGCTCAAAACCCTCACACTGTTATACGAGCAACAAAAACAAGCCTCTGCAACTCTCAGAAATTCCCAAGTTATGCGAGAAAACACAATGCCAAACTCAACCATCACAACAACCTTCGTTTTACCTCACGTTTTGCCTCAACCACCTTCTCGAAACAACGAAGACTCCAAGGAAAATCATAATATCACCTTCGTTCCCGATCGAATTGTCGGATTTTCCTGTCCAAAAAAAACCACCTCCACCACCACCACCACCGCAACAACAACAACAGCTGAAACGGTTTCGATTTCGAGTTCAGCCACCGTTGCTCGGAAACTATCAATGGGAACGTCGAAAGGGAACGCGGAAGAGTTAGAGAAAATTGGGAGCAGGATTCAAGTGTTTGTGAGAGTGAGGCCAATGAACAAGAAGGAAACGGAAGCGGGTTCACGGTGCTGCGTCAAAATCGTTAATCGCCGTGACGTTTACTTAACGGAGTTTGCAAATGAGAACGATTATCTCAGACTTAATAGAATTAAGGGACGCCACTTTACTTTCGATGCTTCATTTTCAGATTCCGCTACTCAGCAACAAGTTTATTCCACCACGTTAGTTAGTTCCTCATTCTTTCACTTCTTCAATTTTCAAATATTTAACTTGTTTTCAATTATTTGCACATTCTATTTATTAATTTTGATCAATATTGAATCCAAAAACATTATAATATAATATATAATAATGTGTTGTGATTTCAATTTTTTTTTATTCAGAAGTTCGGAACTTGTGGAAGCGGTTTTGGAAGGGAGGAATGGCTCGGTTTTCTGTTATGGTGCTACAGGAGCTGGGAAAACGTACACAATGCTTGGCACAGTGGATAATCCAGGGGTGATGGTTTTGGCGATTAAGGATCTTTTCAGTAAAATTAGGCTGAGAAGTTGTGATGGAAGCCATGTTGTTCATCTCTCTTATCTTGAGGTTTACAATGAAACTGTTAGGGATTTGCTTTGCCCTGGAAGGCCTCTTGTTCTTAGAGAAGATAAACAGGTCCACTTTCTTATCTCTTGTTAAAATAGAGAAGATACCATCTTAAAATTTGGGTTGAGTTATGAGCCTAACTCAACCCGACAAAATCGACCTTTAGGGTTAAGGATACCTCCCACTTATAAACTCATTTTCAGCTCATATTACATTCTATATGAGACTCTTAACAAGGAGTAAATACCAAATTGGTAACCACAAAAAATGCAGGGACCAATTTGGTTCCTGAGAAATGAAAACGTATCGATTTGGTTTGTTGAGGACTAGATTTGTATTTTTTGTTTGACTAAATCGTCAATGTATTATTTTGTCTCAGACAAATGTCGAGAAAAACTCAAGTCTCACATCTGATATAATATGGCATAAAAAAGAAGTGGGAGACATCTCTCACTCTAAAAGCTGATTTTTTTAGGGTTGAGTTAGTTCCAACTCAAATTTTAAGAACTAGTATTCTGAAACTGCATCTAGAGATCATGTAAAACAGTATGCACTTTAATCCACTGATATATGATGACCAAGCAATAGTATTATTTTGCATTATATTTGAATATCTGAAAAATATTTTTAAATGATATCTGATGATACATTGTTCAATTATGTTATAGGGGATTGTGGCGGCAGGTCTTACACAATATAGAGCTTCTTCTGCAGATGAAGTAATATTCTGATCCTTTTTTACGAGAGTATAACTTTAAGACCACTGTTTCAGATTTGAACTGAACCTTTGTTAGTTTAACATGCTTCTTCCTTTTCTTTTCTCTGCTTGCTTTGCTTCAGGTGATGGCATTGTTACAACAAGGAAATCAGAACCGAACCACAGAACCAACTCGTGCGAATGAAACATCTTCGCGTTCTCATGCAATTTTGCAGGTAAATTTTGATGGCAAATGAAGGGTCTTGTCCTTCTAATCTTGTGATTCTGGCATGTTTTTTATACTAACCAAATGCACCTTCTTCTAGGTTGTTGTTGAATACCGAGTTAGAGATGCCGCAACAATGAATATTATTAACCGAGTGGGCAAGCTCTCATTAATTGATCTTGCTGGGTCAGAGAGAGCTCTTGCCACAGATCAAAGAACACTTAGATCTCTTGAGGGTGCTAATATAAACCGCTCTCTTCTTGCACTCAGCAGCTGCATCAATGCTCTTGTAGAAGGCAAGAAACACATACCGTATCGAAATTCAAAACTCACTCAACTTCTCAAGGATTCACTTGGAGGAACTTGCAATACTGTCATGATTGCTAACATAAGTCCAAGTAGCCTCTCATTTGGTGAAACTCAAAACACCGTTCACTGGGCTGATAGAGCCAAGGAAATTCGCGTCAAGGTTGAACCCTCTTAGCATATCAAGCTAGTATCTATCAGTCTATCTATCTCCAAAATGTTGAGGCATAGACATTAACATGCTTTTGTGATGAAGTTCAATAATGTAATTTGTTATATGTATACAGGTAAGTGATGCCAATGAGGAGCTATTACCAGTGCCTGAGACAGATACTGATCATGCCAAGCTGGTACTTGAGCTGCAAAAGGAGAACCGTGAATTGAGAATGCAGCTAGCACAGCAACAGCAGAAGCTGTTGGCTCTAGAAGCACAGTCCTTAGCTTCACAATCCTCTCCAATCCCACCGCCTTTGGTTGCAACTCATTCCACTCCTTCAACTTCTGCTCAACCAAGTGAAAAACGAAGGACTAGATCCTCTTTCTTGGCTGGAACATGTTTCACTCCAGAAACCAATAAGAAAGGAGCTGAGCTAGCTGTGAGGTCACTGCAACGGACTGTGAAAGCGCTGGAGGCCGAGATAGAGAGAATGAAGAGAGATCATAAATTGCAGCTCAAACAAAAAGATGATCTTATCCGGGAGCTTTCACAAAAGGGCAATGGAAAACAAGCATCAACAACCAGAGCTGCTAGCCTACAGGTTAAGGAGCCAAACAATGGTGAATTTAAGAGTCCAATTCATCGACTTCGATCATCGGCCGCTACTGCCAAGAAACGAAGCTTTTGGGACATAACCACAAATAATAGTCCATCAGTAACTACATTAAATGGGAGGAAAACTAGAAGTCATGTCCTTTTAGAACCTAGTGCACCTCCTCCATCTATGCTTCTACAGGTACAAGTACAATGATTCTTAATTATTTTCCCTTAGTCCTTGCCCTTTTCACCCATTTCAGTAATTTATGCAGCTAACTTGTCCATTGTTTTCATTTCTTGTTGTGCTCTTGTCCCACATCATCAATCTTATTGTTCAGCCTGGTTTTGCTCGTCACGAAGCCAATATTTAATACAGTGATGAATCAAGGATTGAAAGAGGAAGTTGCCAGAAGAAATACAGGGAAGCTTAGTATTATTATATAGAGATCATTATTGCATGCTCGATAGTATGTATAGTCAGCTGCAAACACAAGTGTCCTTTGCATGCTTCTTCATACACCAACTCCCTCCCTCCCCACAACACTTTCACTTTCATGGTTTCAGGCTATTATAGCTGTTGTTGTAGAAAACTCCAAAATATTTATTATAGATGTACATTCATTGATTTTTACAACCTAGAAGCTCCTACATTATACTAACATCAAAAAAAATTGTGATTGACTTGATATATTACCGTGCCACTTATATTGTAAACAACATTTGGCTTGACTGCAATTTATGTTACATTAATGAAAAGGTGTCACGAAGGCATTCTAGATTTTAAGGTTAGACATCGATCGGCTTTAGGTAAAAAAAAAGTAAACTAAAAATCACGTGAGACTTCATTTTGGTAGGGAAACGAGTGATAGGTTGAACAAGTGGGCTCTTATAAATGTAAATCACCATTGAACCCTTTTCTCTTGCACCACCCCCACCATCTCTAGTAAGTTGTAGCAACTAGCAGCCCACACATTCATCAATCTCATCAACAAAATAAAGGGAACATCAAAATACAATTAAAAAAGTATCTCCTAACTTATTCAATTACCTAATGACTTTGCTAATTGTATTACTTCAGCCGCGGGCTGAACACACACAGGAATTCCAAGCAAAGAAAGGATCTTCTTTTATCGACACGACAGCAAGAACAGAGCAGGGAAGGAGCTCTGAGGTATTACCACTCGCCCTATTGCGTAGCTATAACACTACACAGGGGGGGGGCTTCCAAGATGCTAACTTAGTCACTGAGGTTAAGGGTTAACCTAACTCTCAAGTCCTGAGTTCGGCTGCTTTCCCAATAGAGTCAGGCAGAAGAGAATCTCCAAACCACTCGACCGGGCGGCCCTAGCTAATCTAAAAAAGTTGCGATTTTGAAAGGTCCAAACTTCACCCAATACGCAACTCGGTTTTCCGCTCGAACGTGGAAAGAAGCAGTGCGAGTAGAGTAGGGGAGATAGGTCAAAGAAAGAAAGTACTGAAAGGGGGATAACCCCAACCCCAGAAAAGGAAGCTAGCTTTGCCAAACCCTGGTACATGTATGTGGGCTTTCCGCTTCGGCTTCTCATGTAAATCTTCCACGTGGTAGAAGGCAGATGGATTTAGCTTCTTTCTAAGAGCCGGAGACCCAAGCAAGGCCGGCTGTTCCTTCTAATTAGATAAGGGATATGCTTTTGTAATGGGGATAACCTCCTTACTCTGATTCAAATGCGGCAGAAGATTTTTATGGAATGTCCTACTCCTGCCCGATCAACCAAGGAGTACTGGCCCCAGGTCTTTCCTTTCCTGTATGGCAGGAAGTCCCTCCAGGTTGTCTGGTTAACCGGGCTACCTATTCGAAGATGAACTAATTGCCTTTGGAAACTCGGGATCATAAATGGATTCGAGTACCATTCTGATCGCCTCTTTCATGATCTTTTCTATAGGTAGAACTACTGTAAGCGGGTGAAATGCCACTCGAACCCAGAGCTAGCTGGGGCATTCGTCAGCGCTGGAAGGCCCACCGAGCGAAGCTCTTTATTTTTTGCCGTGCCATGAAGTGCATCTATCCTAGCAGCAACAGAAAGGAAGTGAAGAAAGAAAAACTGACTGGACCATCGGGAAAGGGTTTCTGGCGACTAGCTTCTCAAGTGGGTGGCTTGGTAAGCAAGCAACCTGTATAGGAGAAGCCCCAGAACTACTGTGTGGGATGCCAGGTTGTGAATTGTAAACTCTCCGTTCCTTCTTGACTCGCCTTCAGCGGTTCGAAAGGCATGGTTTTCAGTATGTCTCCGGATAGTGACTTGTATTTCTCATTCACAAATCCCTCTTTGTTTATGCTGCTCACTCTCCATTTTCCTAAGGTGACAAAGAGTGGGCCCAACATATAACCCCAAGCAATCTAACAAGCACACGCAGTGGGTTAGGTCCACTTACTTTTTTTTTAGAATTTTTCCCATTTTTTTGATTCCAATAAAAAAAAATAGGACTATCTGACAATTATAGGAGATATCACATTCTAAAAAAAGAATATATATAAAGAATATATATATTATAGAAATAATTATAGCCAGCTTAACTAATGACTGGTCATTGTTACCGACCAACGACTACGACCGAGCCTTTTTTCTTTTCATCCTCGGTCTAGAGAACTCCGGATAGGGACTTATAATTTCAGACTTTGAGAAATCAAGACATGGCGGGGGCAGGATTCGAACCTGCAATCTTCAGATCATGAGCCTGATGAGTTAAACCAACTACTCTACCCTGCTTCTTCCCCTTCTCTTTCTTTTCTTTCACTATTTCAGGGTTCCAAACTAAACGTTGGCAACTAAACACGAGGGTTGCGCTCGTTGCGGGACTTAACCCAACACCTCACGGCACGAGCTGACGACAACCATGCACCACCTGTGTCCGCGTTCCCGAAGGCACTCCTCTCTTTCAAGAGGATTCGCGGCATGTCAAGCCCTGGTCCGGGGAGCTCTTGGTGAGGAGACCTTAGGATAAGTTGCTAAAACAAACGGGAGGGGAGGATCGACCCGTTCAGTAGAATTCCGAAGAAAGGCTGTTGGCAGCAGGTGGAGACATTTCTTTGGCCCCCTAAAAAAAGGAAATGCGGGCAGGGCTCGGTAGAGGGTTCGAGAATAGGGTAGGGTCCTTTCAGGTTTACAATACCTTCTATTAACCAATACCCCTCCACAAGTTGGTAAGTATATATTCATTACTCCTAATGTAGATACAAAAGAGTTTAAAGGAGAATAATCAAGTGGATTGTAAGGATATTGACTACGGTAGTCAATATCCTTACAATCCACTTGATTATTGCACAAGCCTGCACTTGTAATTGGCCGGCCCTATGACTACCTACTTTGAACTATAAATGGGAAGCAAGTGTAAAAGTTTATATAGAATTTTCTCGTGAACAGAATGGTAATCCAACTCAATGTGTTTAGTATGCTCGTGAAGGGATGAATTTCCTACGGCGTGTCACGTGGACAGACTATCATAAAAATAGAGGGGATGTTGATATAAAAGACACCTGCAAATATGTCAATAAAATAGTTATCCATTCCGACTAGCACATCGTAGATGTTATAGCTTTGTATTCAGGTTTAGATGAAGACTTTGAAATTCTTCTTTGCTTCTTCGATTTCCATGAAATTAACGAGTATGAAAATGCAATAATTGACTTTCTAGTATCTGGATAGCTTGCCCAATGAGATATGGAATGAAAAAACGTGCTTTGTGCAAGAATCCTAGTGACATATCTCAGGGCACGAATGGCTTCCTCGTGATGAAAGAAAGTATGCGTGCCTATAAACTGCTTCAGTTGGTGAACAACGTAACTAATGTCAAATTTAGTTGTTGTTAGGTAATCCAATTTTCAAAGAATTCATTGTATGCTTCAGGACCATGTAGAATAGTGCCTCATTTCTTTAGTAATTTGGGAGCTTTCACAAAAGAGCCAGAGATGCTAGCCTACAGACAAAATAGTCAAACAATGGTGAATTGAAGAGTCCAATTCATCGACTTCAATCTTTAGCCGCTACTGCCAACAATCGAAACATTAGTAGTAGCACTATAGACTCTAACCCATGGGGTTTGGTTGAGCGGTTGGGACTCATCCTCCATTGACCAAGTATCGAGGGTTCGATCCTCACATTGGGTATGGAGCAGCTTTAAATCCCAAGGCCAGCGGTCCCACCCTTTGAGGTGCCTCCAATCCAACAAGGGGATTAGTCACTGTGTTCGGCGGTGGATACCCTGGTCTCGACCAAAAAAAGAGACTCTATGTAGACATGGGCCCGTTTGGATAAACAGCTTAATTAAGCGCTTATCATATAAGTGCTTATGCATAAGCTGTTTATATAATAAAAGATGAAATAATATTAAAACTATTTTTCTATAAGTCAGAAGCTATACTTTGGGGCTTATAGAGATTAGCTGAAAACAGCTTATCAATATGTCATAAGTTGTTTCCATAAGCTCTCCCAAACAGTTTCACAAGTGTTTATGCCAGTAGATAAGCCCAAATAAGCCGGTCCAAACAGGGGTTATAGATTAATACTATCATTGTCTGACAAAAACTTAATTTTGAATTACTTCTCGTGAACGGAAAATTAAGGTAAATTCTAAAATACCCAAGAAAAAATATGGGTACTAATACTCGGTGTGTAAAAGATAAAACTAAATTAAGTTAATTAAAATAATTATTTAATTTAAAAATTGAAAAAAAACTAATTTGTCATTAACAACGGAGCAGCATTAAAAGTCTGGGCCAGCTGTTCTGCCCCTCGAGGCACCTACAATGAGTGAGGGATTAATCACTGTTGTCCGTGCGGTCGATACAAAAGAAATATCCAAAGTACCAAAGTTTGCAAAAATGAAATATGCGTGAACAGTTGAACATTTAATTCTTGTTTTTATCTACTATAGATTTATACAAATTCACCACATATGATTTTACCAATACCTCCATTCTATCTAAAGACACCTCAAATTTTTTAGGGTAAAAATGTCATTACACTCTATTTCTTCTTTTCTTTTCTCTTTATTCTTACACTCTCTTTCTTACTTTTCACTTTTCTCTTACACTCTCTTTCTTCCCTTTTTCTCTTTCTTCTTACACTCTATTTACTCATTTTCACTTTTCTTTTACACTCTTTCTTCCTTTTTTTTCTTTTTACTTTACTTTTCCCATAAATAATTATTCTATTTCTCTTATCACTTCACTTTAATTCTTTTAACTAAATTTCTAAACTTATACAAACACTACTTTAATTAAGAATTTTGAAGACTACTACTATAAACCTACTATCTAAAAAACAAGAAGACTTAATGACTATTTAAATTAGTAATTAATATTTAAAACAAATATCTCTTATTGATAATCTAATATCTAACTTTTATTATCTACTATAATCTACTAATCAACTAAAATAATCAATTAAAACTACGAGATAATTGCACTGATAAATAAAAAACACGGGATAACTGCAGTGATATATAAAAAAACACGGGATTAATATTTACCATTGATATTTATAATTTTTTTTGACAATTTATAATCTACTATAGATTTATACAAACTCACCACATATGATTTTACCAATACCCCCATTCTATCTAAAAGACACCTCAAATTTTTTAGGGTAAAAATGTCATTACACTCTATTTCTTCTTTTCTTTTCTCTTTATTCTTACACTCTCTTTCTTACTTTTCACTTTTCTCTTACACTCTCTTTCTTCATTTTTTTCTCTTTCTTCTTACACTCTATTTACTCATTTTCACTTTTCTTTTACACTCTCTTTCTTCCTTTTTTTTCTTTTTACTTTACTTTTCCCATAAATAATTATTCTATTTCTCTTATCATTTCACTTTAATTCTTTTAACTAAATTTCTAAATTTATACAAACACTACTTTAATTAAAAATTTTGAAGACTACTACTATAAAACTACTATCTAAAAAATAAGAAGACTTAATGACTATTTAAATTAGTAATTAATATTTAAAATAAATATCTCTTATTGATAATCTAATATCTAACTTTTATTATCTACTATAATCTACTAATCAACTAAAATAATCAATTAAAACTACGAGATAACTGCACTGATAAATAAAAAACACGGGATAACTGCAGTGATATATAAAAAAACACGGGATTAATATTTACCATTGATATTTATAATTTTTTTTTGACAATTTATAATCTACTATAGATTTATACAAACTCACCACATATAATTTTGGAAAACTACTATATAACTACTATCTAAAAAAACACGTGATAACTACAATAACCTACTATAATCTACTATAATCTACTAATCAACTCAAATAATCTAATATAAAAATACGGGATAACTGCAATAATCTACTAATCAACTCAAATAATCAATTGAAACTATGAGATAACTGCAATGATATATAAAAACACAAATATATAAAAAACAAAGGATTAATATTTGTCATTGATAATTAAATTTTTGGAAGACTACTATAAACCTACTATCTAAAAAAAATAATATTTAATGACTATTTAAACCACTGATTAACAATAATTGGAACTACGAGATAACTGCACTGATATATAAAAAAACACGAGATTAATATTTGTCATTGATAATTAAATTTTTTGAAACCTACTACTACAAACCTACTATAATCTACTATCAACTAAAATAATCAATTGAAACTACTAGATAACTACACGAATATATAAAAAACACGGGGATAACTGCAATGATATCATAATTATATAAATTCATGAATAGTCCATGTAGACTATCCATGTAGACCTCCACGCAAACATTCAGAAAAATCCACGTCATCGAGAACAACAAATCCATGTATTTCTCAAATAAATACATGGCAGCCACATCACCCCAAATTAAAAAAACGATCTTAAAAAGAAACGATCTTAACGGCTACAAATTATATGTTAAATAAATAAGCAACATCAACAGCTGAAAACGATTTAGATTGCGACTGCAATTTAAATAAAAAATAAATAAATAATGAGTTAGCTACTTTTATGGGTCCATGTTTATTTCAATTTTAAACATTTGGTTTCAAAATAACGGTTAAAACACTCATCTAAAGGATTCAAAATAATTAATGATAATTGGCCGAAATTCATGGCCTAATTAACGGTTAAAACAAATACACACGCATCATATTTTGGATTTGCATTAACTCTCATAAATTGTAATTAGGCTACATGGAATGGACGGCTAAGATAAAGCTTGCGCAAGAAATACAATGTTCTATATTTAATGTCTTTAATATCCAATCAAAACTGCTAGCTGATTTGTCAAAGTAATTAATAGTGATTGCTTTTATCGTGGATCTGTAACTTTCACACAGCATATACCAAATTCAAACATTACTTGCTCGCAAGGTAATTATTTCTACAGTTTCAGATATATGTGTTTCCTACTCAACTCAAAGCGCGGATTGAAATTAATACCATTTACAACCACCCAAAATAAATATCCCGTGCATTTTCCCTATTTCCTTCTCCATTCAATTCCGCAAAATAAGTTTATTTGGTGGAAATGGAGTAGCACGAATAACAATAGCAGGTGGTATTAACTAATTTCTTTTTTAAAGAAAAATTATAACAGCCAGATTAAATATTACACCGAAAATATTTTCAAATTTCAAAGATCCAGATAATAACATATTAATACACATTGCGCATTTTTTGGATCTAACTCATGGAAATCTGAACATATTAATACCCATATGTTGTGGATCGAAACTTAATCCCATAAATCTGCATTCTTGGGAGAGAAGTCGCCAACAATGGTCATTTGACTATAAAGTTTAAAACCTTGCTGACAACTCAAAAACAACTCACAGTTGGAAATTCGTGATCTATCTTGAGTCGCAATGGCCCCATCAAGCAAGTTGGCTATTGTTCCTCCCAAAAAAGTCGAGCCACTGTCAGTCATAGGTCCACACCATGACAACTCTTCCATCATTGTTAGGGTGCTCAGAAAATGGCGCGTCTATCCATCAAATGGAGGGAACATCCCTGTCTCTGTTGAAATGGTCTTGGTAGATAAACAGGTATTGTTAGATTTTTTCCAATCCTTTATCTTTTATACAACGTGACCATTTACACAACAGATGATCCTTAACAAGAATGTTCCCTACTAAGATGATTAATATATTCATATGTAAAATAATGAATATATAGCTGCATAAATTTCAGACATAAATGCAGATTTCATAGGGGATTCATTAAAAACTTCACGCGTTACGTAGAATAACATAGGTTTCATATAATAAAATGTTGATTCTATTATGACAATTAAGATGTATTGTCGTTCAGTCATCCGTTATAAAACGAGAACTTATTGACAGCAACCTAGCAGAAAGGCCAAACATTATAGGGAGAAGGAAATCTGATATTATAACAAAATAGCCTCTCCACAGCCAATTTGTCATTTGACCACCACTTACTAAAGTTATGTAAGTGGTGAACACGACCAATATTGGTCATTTGACCGCATCATAACATGGTTACTAACCTACAATTGTTTTAATTTTTTTTAGGGAACCAAGATACAGGCCCACATAGACCAAATATACATTTACAAGCATGACACAAACATCCTGGAAGGCTCCGTATACAATATCTCAAAATTTATAGTTGCACTAAATTCTGGAAAGTACCGTGCTGCCAGGCACGAGTACAGGCTTAATTTCAAGCTATAATAAGGCAGGTGGCAAATGATGATGTGCCAATCACTGCCTACGACTTCACTCCCCCTGAGGAGTGTTTCCAGCCGGAATACAACCAGGATTATTTAGTTGGTGAGTTTTGTACCTACAGTGTAATTCTGGTGCCCCTACTTGAATCTGACCTGATATTTAATTCAATTTCTCTTTGTTATTGTTTCCTAGATGTTGCTGGAGTGCTGACGGGAATTGGTCAGGAACAAGAATTTTATAAAAACACAGGGATGACTTCCAGATTAAAAATTGATCTGGAGAACCGGGGGTAATTTCTAACTATTTATAATAATTGGTGCTGTTAGACAATAGTATAACCTTAGAGGGGGGTGAATAAGGTTATGTGTAAATATTGGATTCTTTTCAAAATAAATGATAAGTTTATTTAAATCAAATGCGGAAAAAAGGAGATTTGAACTTATCAGATATATGCAAACAGGCAGATCAGGCACAATGAGATATTTCTCTATATTCAATATTCACAATAAGGTTGTTTTATAAGTAATGCAATGATATTGAATATAGCAGATCTACAATAGTGATAGAGAAGATGATAGATAAATAGATCTGTAGTACAGTGAGTATAACTATAACCAGATTAACAGATTCAGATCAGAGTAGTGATACCGTTATACAATAAATCCACCGAGTGATATTATAAACAGATCTAAAATAGTATATGGACAAATATAGGCAATAAGAAATATAAAGAGATAGGGATAGAGATACACCGGGATTTAGCGAGGTTCGGGATAAAATCCCTACGTCCTCGGCCTCAGGCTTTGCAACCTTCGGACTTTGATGGCAACCACTATATTGAAGAATTGTTTACAAACAGGCAACTTCAAAATAGCAAATCTCAATTCCCCCGAACTGAGAACCTGAGCACCTAGCTAAGGATTTCAACACCGCTTCAATCTCCTGATTGAACGACCCAAGAGCACCTCCCAGGATTTCAATACCACTTCAATCTTCCCTGATTGAACGACCCAAGATCACCTCCCAGGATTTCAAACCAACTCAATCTCCTGATTGAGAGACCCAAGAAAACTTCCCAGGATTTCAAACCAACTCAATCTCCTGATTGAGAGACCCAAGAAAACTTCCCAGGATTTCAAACCAACTCAATCTCCTGATTGAGAGACCCAAGAACAAATCCCAGGATTTCAGAGTGACCCCACAAATAGAGTAACGAATACAAACAGAGATCTATGATCTAATCACCTCAGATATAATAACAGTATAGTGACTAAGAGATGAGTGATATGGAAAATAGAAAATGATATGAAAGTTGAAGCTCTATTTTCTCTCTCTCTCTCTCTCAGATCTAGAAATTTCGTATGAGAGGAAGAGAGAATTGTTGAGAAGTGTGGTGTGTGTTTGAGAAATGAAATCACACTCCTATTTATAGTGTTAGGAGAGGTTTGAAAAAATGAAACTCATTTAATACATAGTATAATCGATTATGGTAAATATGTGAGGCAAGTGCATAATCGATTATTTGATAGATATGGAAACATTGAATAGCTTGATAATCGATTATGACATATAGTTATGGGATGGTATAATCGATTATTGTTGTCAAGGATGGCTTCATAATCGATTATATTACTTGGTTAAATGATGATATAATCGATTATGCTCCTGAATTTATTACAGAGGAGTAATCGATTATTGTTGTCAAGAAAGGAAGGAAGCCACTAATCGATTATGATATATCGTTATTTGAAGCTATAATCGATTATGGTTGTAAAAAAGGAAAGTAAGGCAAGCCACTAATCGATTATGATATATAGTACAAATGAGGCTCTAATCGATTTTGTTGTCAAAAAAGGAAACATTGGTTAGCTAGCTAATCGATTATATACTTCTTAAAAGGTTATGGTAATCGATTATTGGCTTTAGAAAATGATAGGAATTGTTTTCAAGCTTTCAGCAAAACTATTTTTAGGGTTTAGGCTTTCAACAAAAATAGTTTTAGGGTTTTTGTTGCCACCTTATGCATGCATGCAATTTTATAAAATATTTTTCAAAACTATTTTGATGCACCATGCATGTTTTGAAAAACTCATCTCTCAGCTACTAAAAGTCATAGACCTTCAGTGATAGGACCTTACACAGTGTCCTAAAGAAAGCGGATAAACAAATAGGTCTTGAACTGCTGAGGTGGCTTCTTCTCCAAGCTGTTCCATTTTAATCTTCCTGCTCTTTGCTTTATGTCCTGTACTTAATTCAACTTGAACCATTAGTAGATAAGGTGTAATTTGTTATCATACAAAACAAAGAGTGTTTGCCCTTGGTTCAATAGGTGCCTATTCCAATAAACGATCTATTCATGCTACTTTATATCAAATCCAAAATAAATTTACCTTGATATATTTCAATCTGTGTTTCAGGTATCGGTTCAGTGTTACACTCTTCGGGGAGTATGTTACGGAGCTGAAAAAATGGATCACATCTGGAGGTAGTACCAATGCTGTCGTAGCAGTTTTGTTCTGTAAAGTCGGTACTTGGCCAGGTAAATCTGCAAATGGTTATTGAAATTAGTTTCAATTAAGTAAAATGCTATTGGTTAGTGTCAGAATAAAGATTCTCCATCAACAATAAGTTCAAAAATTTATGAAATACAGGTACACCATGTTAATAAATTTAAAACATGTATGTCATAATATATTCACATGAACTAATGTGGTTAATAAAATATGTTACATATTCACATCAAATACAGCCCATGATTTAAAAAGCAGTAACATGCCAATAGAATGTGAATATTTGAATCAGAATCACAATTCCCTTCTTTTGAATCGATAACATGCGAATAGAATTTATCTCAATTCAACATAAATCAAACCTAATTTCTCATCTCATAACCAAACTTTCTTCTTCACGTGGACACGATTCCCTTCTTTCGAATCTATAACATGCGAATAGAATATGAATTGAATAGGTTACGAGAGATTAAATCAAAACATTGAAATCAGGTAAAATCGAATCCTCATCTGATTCGAGTTGGGAATAGAAATCGAAACCGTAGGTACCTGAGTGTTGTCCGTCGCTTCCTGACTAAACCTCCGTGATAACCAGTCGTCCATGTCGCGAAGAAGAAGACACGGATTTTTGAGCCATTGTGAATCGCGACCAGAAGCAGAATCGCTATCAGAAGCAAGACCAACTGGGTTTGCCGAAAATTCATCAAGTGGTGCGCCAACTGAACCGATTATACAGAGGAAAAGGAAAGCACACTTTGCATCGGCGCTGAGATTTAATAAATCATTCACTTTCCAAATTGAAAAACCTTTCATTTATCAGATAATAAAATATTCTATTAATTCAATTTTATTTTAGTAACATAAATTGTGAGTTAATAAGCAAAAATATCTGATAAAATATTTTAAAAAAGAGGAAAAGAATTTTATTATAAAATTGTTTTCAATATTTAATATTTGAGAATATCAAGTAAAATATGATTCGTATCACAATTTTTGAATATAAACATAATTAGGATACAAAGCGATTTCACAAGTAATCTTTAAGTATACCCCTATTAAATTAAAAAAATAATTATGTATAAAAAGTTATGTATTTTAAAAAACTTGGAACTAATCCAAAGTCACTCAATTAAACAACCCAAATTGATGTAGGCAAACTTGAATTTCCCATTATCAATAAGCAGCGGAAAAATATTAATTAGGAGTTACTTATTGATTCATACTATGTAATGTTGAATACTTGATACGTATGTATTTTTTATGGTTTATGTTACACACAATTTTTATATCTCATGTATCCAACATGAATATATTTTATTGTTTATAAAGATTTTTTTTTTCAAGCAGGCAGTCAGCCCGAATTTATTAATAAAATAAAGAGAGATATAAAAAGTACAAGGGGGGACTATACCAAAACCCTTGGTAATAAGGACAATAATAGAATGCCCAACAAGGCCTCTAAAATAAACAACCATAGAACTCCAATGGAAGAAATTCTAAGGCGAACAGAAAACCCGAAAGGAGGCAAGGCAACACCTGAGAGTCCCCACCCAACCTCCACCCACCACCTCCTGAACTCACACTCCAAATCACAACAGCCTGCATCACCTCGCTATCCTCACATTAAGCACATCACAAAGCATCGAGGTTAGAGGTGGAGGCCCGGAGACGATTGGGAGGGGGCAAAGAAGCGGAAGGCAAAGGGGGAGGAGCCCGGCGATCTGCAAACTGCAATCTGGCGTCCGACAAGGTACAAACTATCGAATCAGCACCCACCGACAGCACACCCCCAGACATCCGGCGCCGTGACTCCAGCCACCATCGCGAAGTCGTGCTACCGGCCAACACCGCGACAACACCTAGCTTGATCGAGGTAGTCGAGCCACCAACCACCACCGCGGCCTTGTGCCCCCGGCCAACACCGTGGCACAATCAAGCAAAACCGCGAGCGACAGGGAGAAGTGCCCACGACAAAAGGAGAGGAGGCGTGACTGCGGGTCCAAAGTCCGAAACGACAGCCACCATTGCGAACATCAGACAAACCACCGTGAACCACCGCGAAACACCGCAAAACACCGCATCAGAACCAACCCCTGCGCGAACAAATTTATAAAGAAATTATGTTTAACAAAATGTATACCCGTGCAGCGCACGGGTGATACATACTAGTATAAAAAAACACGGGATTAATATTTGCCATTGATAATTATAGTTTTTGAAAACTACTATCTAAAAAAATAAGAAGACTTAATGACTATTTAAACTGATTAATATTTAAAACACGCGCGACAAATATTTGTCACTAATACCTAAAAAGGACAAATAATTGTTACTGATATATAAAAAACACGGGATAAATATTTGTTATTGATAATCTACTATCTATCTTTCACTATCTACAATAATCTACTAATCAACTCAAATTGAAACTATGAAATAACTGCACTGATACATAAAAAAACACTGGACAACTGCACTGATATATAAAAAAATACGGGGATAATTGCAATGACATATATAAAAACACGGGATAGTTGCACTGATATATAAAAAAACATGGGATAACAACACTGATATATAAAAAAACACTGCACTGATATATAAAAACACACGGGATAAATGCACATATTGTTTTTAAATTATACTTTTACATTTTTAGTTTTAATATTTATCAATTTTGTATTTGAAACCCCTTTTTTATCTACTTTAAATTTTTCTTTATTTTCACGGGGTAATGTTCAGACTATTTAAATACTGTCTAAATTCATTCCTAAAAAGAACACAACAGCACCTATCAGTATGCAAGTCATCCTCTATATTTTATAATTGATTTTATATTAATGAGATTTCAAACTAACGTTTCTATTTGAGGTAATCGTATGACGTAACGCGATCGGCCCGTGCGGATGCACGGGTATAGTACTAGTTCCTTTCAAATTGAATGCTCGGTGTAGACCACTTATTTGGTGATTATGTTGTTTGTCATAATTCATGAATGTAAGCGTAAATCAAAATCGATGGTGTTGTTTGCAAGGTTTTAAAAACCGGACCGGACCGGCCGGTTCAACCGGGAACCGGACCCCTGGCCGGTTGGTTCAACCCCATTTGAACCGCAGGCCAAAGAACCGCCCCAGAACCGGATTGAACCGCCAAGAACCGCTTTGAACCGGGAAAGAACCGGGTTGAACCGGTTTGAACCGCCCGAAATGCAATTTTTTATTTTTAAATTTACTTTTTTCTCCAAAATTTAATATTTTTTATTTTTATTTAATAAATTACTTATCCGGTTCAACCATGGTTGAACCGGTTGAACCGATTGAACCATAAACCGGAGGTCTCGCCGGTTCGATCTCCGGTCCGATTTTAAAAACATCGGTTGTTTGTCATAATTCATGAATGTAACTGTAAATCAAAATCAATACTACTATAATGGTTGAGTTGTTTATGTACGTTTAAAATAAAATATACATGAGTAGGTGAACATCTAATTCTCATTTTATTCATTTTTAAATTAAATCGCTCGAAGTTGAAAGATGAGACTGATTTAGGATACTAAGCCAAAAGCTTAGTAACAAATACTAAAGGGGTAGCAGAGTAATTTCCCCAATAACTAAAAAACACTCAACAGATATGATTTAATAAGCATTAATAATTAATCATAACATTTGTTTCAAAAAAACCCAAAGCTCACGAAGCAGGCCCACCGTCGCCGCCGCAACCGAACTCTGAGCAGAGATGAACACCCACAGTCGCAACCCACCGTGAACAGGTTATTTCTTCTCTTTCCCCTCTTTCTCTTCATCGATTGAAACTTTTGTTTGCGTCTCCCTCTGTAGAGAAAACATGAGGGAGCTTTCAACGCGGGTAGTCATGGGTTTTCTTGTTGATGCTCAGAACGTTTTGGATTTGGTGGTTGAGTTTACTTGTTTGTTGCTGTGATTAATGAATTATGTTGATGATTTGGGCCATTTTTTTTTTAATTTTAGTAGTTAGTTGTACTGAACTTTAAATATGGTACAGTGCTTAAAAAGCTATTGAAATTCTTGAAGCATATGAAGGAACATTAGAAGATGATTATCATCCAGAAAATGAACGGTGTGAGCATGGGGAAATGGTCTTATATAAGGTCTTCCCTTTGTCTATTTTCTACACCTGTTTCTTGTTGAGTGCATAATTGCATAATGCCTCCTTACATTTGCATACTAGAAGATTTTGCTATAACATGATAAGATTTGGATGATTGAACCTGTTTTGTACATTAACCACACATAAGCACAACACTGGTTAGTGGCCACTAACCACAGAATTTCTTGACAATGGTTAGTGGCCACTAACCACAGAATAGTACAATTGTGGTTATTACTTGTTTTTGGAAATTGCATTTATGAGTTCAAAATGTATCATGCAGTGACAAAATGATGTACCAGTGCCAAAGGGATTATAGATTTAACCTGAGGAGAGATACAAGAAAGGATGAAAGTGACACAATTTTAGTAATTGAAGCCCTTGGATGAAAGTGACACAATTTCAGTAATTGAGGAGAGTTTTGTTGTGGAGAGATACAACGTCATGGGAAAGGCTTGTCGTTATAAATGGGAAGAATTTTAATGGCATGATCCACAAATGCCACAACAGCCGGATGGAAAAGATAGGAAAATTAGAACTTCTATGTATTTGAAATTGTAGATGAATGAAGAAATTGAACTTCTATGTAATTGCTTTGGCTAGTGTATGGAATTTATTTAAGATACTAATGAAGAAATTGAATTTCTAATGTACTATTCTAATGAAGAAATTGAATTTCTAATGAAGACGTTGAGATTTATGCTATTAACCACTGTTGCACTATTCTGTGGTTAGTGGCCACTAACCACAATTGTGCATATATGTGGTTAGTGGCCACTAACCATTAGGGTACTAATTTGTGGTTATTGTCACTTACCACAAATGTGCATAACATTGGTAAGGATTATAATTTACTCTTAATCATAATATTCTAATGTACTATTCTAATGAAGAAATTGAATTTCTAATAAAGACGTTGAGATTTATGCTATTAACCACGGTTGCACTATTCTGTGGTTAGTGGCCAGTAACCACAGTTATGCAAATCCGTGGTTAGTGGCCACTAACCATTAGGATACTAATTTGTGGTTATTGCCACTTACCACAAATGTGTATAACATTGGTAAGGATTATAATTTACTCTTAATCATAATATTCTATTGTATTCTAATGAAGAATTATAATTGAAATTGAGATTTCTGCTATTAACCACTATTCTGTTTCAATTACATAGAAGACATTGAGATTTCTGCTATTAACCACTGTTGCACTATTCTGTGGTTAGTGGCCACTAACCACAGTTATGCATATCTGTGGTTAGTGGCCACTAACCATTGGAATTTATTGAAGCTACTAGCTTGTTCTTACCCATAGTACTAACCAGATTTGTGCACAACTGTGGTTAGTGGCCACTAACCACAGATTGTACAATAATGGTTATTAATTGCTATGTCCATAAATTAATATTATTAAACTTAATCAGAATGATTACATTATCAAACTAAATCAGAATCACATTATCAAACTTCTATGCACACAATGTGGCAATGGTATGTCAGTAAGCATATGTTTACATGCCATTGTATAACAGACATTACAATCTTAAGTATAAATGCATAAAAACTGTAAGAACAATTGTTTCCTCCTAAATTTTTATACAAGTTCTAAATCCCGGACAGCTTCTGAAGTTCAATTGCCCGCTTGAATTGTTGTTTCCAAATCAAATGTCTTTTCTCTGATTGGGAGATCAACCTAATCTTGCTCTTGCATGGACTTTGACGTTGCTTTATCTTTTTAGCTGGAAATTCTACTTCATCTTCTTCATTTATAAATTCTACCAAAACTTCATTCTAAATTGATTATCTCATCTCTCAACATTTATAACTTCTGTTGTGTCCTGTTTCAACTCGTGAACAGGCTGCACACGAAATATGCTATTAGGACAAATAATAGTTATTGAGAAGTAATATTGTTAGTAACAGTACTATTAGGACAAACATACCCCAATGGTTAGTGGCCACTAACCACAGAATTGCTTAACACCGGTTACTGGCCACTAACCACAGGTTAGTATTAAAATGGTTAAAACTGAGACCAACACATTAACAGAGAAAAATTACACATGTTCATCAACTCCAAGCATTTTAAAATCTGTAGAAAGTGCTGGGACTGTTCCCACACTCACATCATGAACCTGATGCACACAGGGATATCACATTTACAATAAATATATCAGGATTAAAAGCTAGAAACTATAGTATTTTCAGTTTGGATATACCTTAAAATAGAATGCAACTGCTGTTAATATACATCCTGTAACCAATCCTGATCCAGACAATTAAATGAAACCAATAAAGAACAATAAGAATAAGCAAATGAAAGTTTGAAGGAAAAAAATGTTTTGTGCTTTGAATTTACCAATAGTAAGGGCTTCCTTCCTGTTCTATCTATGAGGGCTGCTCCAATACCCGTGACCACAATCTGCAAAAGTAAAAGTCACGATGAGTTAAAGTTTGTGGGAAACACTTATCAGAATTTCCAAGAAATGGAGGTTAAGTTAAAGCTAAGAACCTGAAGGCAAGCATATAATATAGTCCCAAGGGTGATGGAAAATCCTATGACATAAAATCCACATGACAAAATAAAAATCTGAGTATTTCATGAAGTGTATTCAAGTTTTATAACATACTTTTAATGGAAATAATCACGAATTGTTAATGAGAATTATATGTGTTGTAAATAAAAGCAAACTCCATTGATTCCCCCAAATTGCTGGCAGACCATAAGCCCTATTCCAATCTATCATTGATATATCAAAGTTAGTTATCTTTTGTCCCTATCCAAAAGGAAAAGAAAGCAGATTTTAATCATAAGTCAGAGTGAAGAGAGGAGTAGTTACGGTGAGTGAGCGCAAATATCTTCCTTAGAACAAATCCAGCAGCTTCGGTTTCGCGAGCCGATCTAAAGTAGTTATATAATCCTGTGTGGAAGTGACAGATACACCAGCAAAATTTTTACACAACCCATGGAAGGGGAGACGTCGCCAGATGGACGTCGTGGTGCGGCGACGGTGAGAGAGAGAAAACGTGGTGGTTGCCGTCGTGAACCACATGGTGTGCGCGAAGAAGGTCGTTGCAAGAAGTGATGGAATGCGTGGAAATGGAAGGCTACATGATGTGTAAAATGACAAAAATGCCCTCTTTAAGTGACAGCCCTTAGATCATATTTCATTAAAATAAGAGGTATCCAACGACTTAGTGTGATTTAGTAAAAAATACTAAGGATTTGACTTAATACCATAAACCACTGCCTAGAAAGATAATTTGGTGATTGTTATGTGTTCCATGATCCATAAATATAATTGCATGTTAATAGTAATATAATCCATTTAGTTAATTATGTATGTTTAATTAAAATTTTCCATATCCATAATTTAGTTGTGTTTTTTAAAGGATTGTTTAAATATTGTGTATTACTTTTATTATCTCTCTGATAAAGTTTTAATATTCTTCATTTATAATTTTCAATTCTCTCTCTTCAATGGTCACATTCTTTTGAAAAATTGAAGTGATAATTCAAAGTAAAAGTTTATATAAATTGGTGTAGACTTGTACATATAATATCAATACTCAATTTTTTTCTCAATTCGAAGTTTCACTGTTTCGTAATTTTAATACATTTTGTGTTAGTTATTTTATTTATACTTATTTAATTATGTATATTATTTTAAGTTGTTTTTATACTATATAGTATATTTCTACCAAAAAGTACTATGTAGTATGTTGATGATTTTGATTTATTTTTCAGAATTAAAGGTATCAAGAGAAGTATTAGGATAGGTAATTATTATTAGAATGAAAATATTAAATTATATAAAAACATTAAAAAAAAATTGTATTACTCATAGAATATGATTGAGAATGCATGAAATGTTGGTTACTTAAGGACGACTAGGGTTGTCGCCCCCTCTTTTTTAAAAGTTTTATAGTAAAATTAACAAACAGAAAAATCATTACGTTACCTACCACTCCAACGATCCCCACTTTCTTCTTCTCCTCACAACTCAACCTCGATCGGTCTCTCCTCCCACCGAAGCACCTAGTCTCTCCCAACAACTGATACACCTCCGGCTGCCAACCCTTCAATGAAGACCCATCACATGATAACTAGATCTAAAGTTGTTTTTATACCAATTGATACAATTTTAAGTTGTTTTTATACTATATAGTATAAGAGCCAGGGACTAAACTTCATAAGCTTTCCGTAGAGAGGTCGTTTGCTAAATTCCGATGTCGGGTTTGGTCTTTCGATTGTGAAAACTGGTGTAAGTCATACAATCGAATAGTCTAAGATACTGAAAGGAAAATACATGACAGAATAACTAAAAGCGTCGGCAACTCCTCAAGTAACTCCAGGCCCATGCCTCATCATCTTCAACTTATCCTGAAAAAAAAAACAACAATGATTGGGTGAGACGACTTGTCTCAGCGAGTTCTATCGAGACCCCTTACTAACTCTCTCGGTTCATTATGCTTGATTCATAACTCATAGTCCTAATAGTTGACTATGTGGCTAATTCTAACGTTGTCCTCATAACCCTTAAGCCGGCTACGAGATGCAACACTAACACATGATTTTTAGCATGTCACCGGTCATTTGGCAAAATAAACTCCTGGTGAACCCAATCCACTAATCACTAGTGGGCAAACCTCATGGGGCCTAGGTTCATAGGGCTCGTGACTTCCCTCCTAGCACACTAAACTGAAATAGGGTCGTCACCCTAGACTGAACTGATGTATATATTTTAAATACCTGAACATGAACATAACATAATACTAACTTGACATAAACATAACTTAGTCTTATTCTTAACCTTAGGGCCTTTAGTCCGTCTTATCTTATCATAACGTGATCTCACTCGTGATTTCTAAAGTTCTTAATTTAACTCATAATTGTTCACCATTCAATCCAAACATAATTGCATCAACCACACTGAGCATAATCATAATAATCAATCACAATCTCAATTAAATTATCACATAACTCAACATCCAAAGCGTATTCTCACAAAGCGACTTGACACCGGTTTTCACAATCGAAAGACCAAACCAGACGACATCGGAATTTAGCGAACGACCTCTCTACGGAAAGCTTATGAAGTCTAGCCTCTGGCTGTTATACTAGATCTAAAGTTGTTATACTATAAAATTGATTCCCTAATTGATACACCTTTTAAGGATCGTTATCGCTCTGTTATACCAATTTGTTGGATCTTGATAAAGAAAGATGAGTTGCAGAGAAGAAAACGAAGGTTGTCGAAAGAGAGAAAGACTTGTGCAATAGTTGTGGGGCAAGGCAGTGGAAACACTGGTGATGCCTCCAACATTGCCAGCAATGATGATGAATGCTTATCTCTCATGACAGTCACTGGTACTGAATTGCTACTGCTGAAAGCAGATACAAATGAAGAAGATGAGAAATCTGATGAATGGTATTTGGATACAGGCTGCTCAAATCATATATGTTGTCACAAGAAATGGTTCATTAAAATGAAGCAAATAAGCAAGAGGATCAGGTTTGCAGATAACAGCAAAGTCATGGCAGAAGGCATAAGCACAGTAAAGATCTTAATAAAGGATGGAAAATGGTCTTATATCCAAGAAGTGTTCTATGTGCCAAAGATGAGAAGCAACCTGCTTAGTGTGACATTTTGAACTTGACAAAACAAATGAAATGGAAGATCTGGATAGTTTTGAATCTGTCAGTTGCAGCTATTTAAAGGAAAAACACAACAAAAATGAAACAGATGTTTTAGCCAACCAAAAGAAACTATATATAATCTTGTTAGATTTGAATGCACAAAATAAAGTTATAATAAGACAACCAAAGCAAGGAATTAATGAATTAGCACTTTCAAAAGCGTAGAGATTTAAATTGAGTTACCTATTTACTATCCTGAGGGGAGTAATACACAAGACCCCCACCTGAGGCAAAGACACAAGAGAGTCTACATAAGCGGACCACAACACTGAACTTAAAAGTATTTTGAATCCCATGAGATCAACAGATTAGCTTATGTCAGTAGCATAGCCAGAAGTGTTTGACATTACTTCATCCTGAAAAATTTAGTTGAGACCTCTCTTCGTGCTGAAGGTAGGGAACTAGTAGGTAAGCGGACTCAGAATGCTAGCTAAGCTACTGTAACTGTTCAGAATTCTATATAAAGGGCAGAACTCGAATTTTAAAGAGAGACTTATACATAGTCACATACAGAACCTAAAGGACGACAAGATTGAAGGATTTGAAAGTTTTTCATCATCTTGAGGGATCAAGGGTGTTAGATCTTAAGGTTTTTCATCTTTTCTATCATTTGTATGATGGCTACCATGAAAATGGATAGCTAAACTCTCTTGTATTTCAACAGAACATTTATTGTCACATTAGCTTGATGTGATGTGAGACTTATATTCCTCCATTACATAGATTAAGTTTAGAAGCTTTTGCTTGGAAGTTATTTTGTCCTTCTTGTGGGTGTATAACTTTCATTCACTTGCATCTTTGACCTTTTCTTTTACCTTCTCACTAACTACTTCACATTCTTTCTCCAAAATTCTTATAGCGTGTTTACTTATGCAGGTCAGCTCATCTGGCTCAGACTGGGTTCTCATTATATGAAGTGGGTATACTCGATGAAACAGTTGAATCAACTTGGGTTCTCAAGAGTGAAAATTACTGCACTTGATGAAAACATTACTTGCATTATGATTTCACACTACTAATATAGTGATTCTTTTCTCAAAAGTTGAATCAGCTGTAAATGTTGTATTGAGTTGTGAGGTCATTTGGCGCTTGGCACCCCTTTGCAATCTAACACAATAACTTTTTGTTTGATGGAAATTTAGTCAATAAGTAGAGGTGAGGTTGCATCAAATATTTCAAGTATTGTAATATGAACTAGTAGGAGAAAAGTCCATTTTGTGTAGACTGACCCTTGATGGAAATTTCAAAAATCACATTTTGTATGGTTTGAGCCCAAACATTTCGTTTAGTCAATCAAATTCTCAAACATACGGCATCAACCTTCTGAGGTGACTCTTCAATTATAGTTATAGTTTAGACATGCAGCCCCACTAACACTCACCTGCAGGGAGGATCACACATCCTTTCATTTGTCTAATTTTGTGGAAATAAATTAGTTAGCCATTAAGCTTATATTTGGTTGAATTGAAACAATCAAGGACCACACAGCTTTACTATTAATTAATAATGTAAAAGATGAAACAAAGTGGACATTCTAATGAGTAATGACTTATGGAGATGTACCACAGACAACCTTAACGTACTCATCTAATTCCTACTTCTGTAGTATTTTTCTTAATGGTGGTGGGTTTTGGGAGGTGTTGGTGCATTTATTATAATTATAACAATAATGATATAAATGAGTGGCCCAACTTTTTTTAATAGGAGTATTTGGAAGAATGATGACTAGATGATTAAAAAAACTTTAGTTTCAGTGAAAGACATGTTAACAATTTGATTATGTCCTAGCTGTGAGTGTGAGCCATGTATTCAATCTTTTCTTTCTCAAGTTGCTGGAAATAGTAGGATACTCATAAAAGCCTGGAAACTAGGAAGGGAAAGGTAAAAGGGGTATCACTAATATGATCAAAATATCCAGTGGTGATTTTCTTTTGGACAAAACTTGAGTGTAGTTTCTTGTACTGATATCCAACCACAATTCAACACATGATTTGAAAATCCAGTAGTAAAAATCTGAACATTTTGAAATTAATTTTAAATGCAAAATTAATCAGCACAAATAGCACATACTACATCGACTTTTATTAACCAATTTTTACTTATAATAGAGACCGGAGCGAGTATCTAACAAAATTTTTTTCCTTTTCTTTTTGGGGTTAAATGAGAGGGGAGTGGCCATATCTGTTGAGGGTGGTGGGCTATAGTCTATAGTCTACACTTTGCAATTGCAACCCAAACTGCACAAATTTCAATGAGTCACAAACTGCTGAGAATATTACAGATTTGAATTAAGCCAACAAAAGAAAAGCAGTCAACAAGAGAAAAAAAAAAAGCAAAATGGTAGAGCTTGTATAATAGTATAAACAAAGGAAAAGTGAAGAAAAGATGAGGCCTGCTGTCAGATTTTAGTGACTGGATATGGATTTTCTTTTTCTTTTCTTATATTGCTTTTGATGGCTTCCATGATTAGGCAGGCATTAACAAAAAAAATATTCTTGGGATCACTTCACAAACAAGAGTATATTGTGCATAAAAAGCAATGATTGGGATTGAGACAATCTAAACTTTTAGACCCAATGCTGAAATTTTGTTGAATTTTAAATAACATGTTTATCAAGGATCCTAACTAAAATAGAGAAAAAAGAGCGTCAGAAGGAAACAAATGAAAGGATTACTCAACCAAAATAATAATGAAGTTATCATACAACAGACAGAAAAGGAGAGAAAGGGTAGATATTCTCATATGGCAATCACCTCTTCCCCCATCTGAAGGCAAAGAAAGTACCATTTGTAGAATCTGTAAAAGTAGAAATGAGATAATAGAATCCAAAGTGCATAATATGAAAAAAATATTCTGCAGTGAAGTGCTAAACAATAAGAGCACTGTTTCTTTTGGCCGTAGACGGAGTAGCTCAATTAGTCAATGTCGAAATTGTTAGGTTTGGAGTCGAACTCAAGACATGATATCCAACCTAACAATTTCGACATTTACTAATTGAGCTGGGCTTTACGGATACAATAATAGGACTGTTGTGAAGGAGATGGAATCACAAATATAAACCCTAGTCATAGTAGCTTATCTTTAATATTCAGAAGTTCAAGCAGCACTTCAATAATAATACATTACAACAAATGAGTTGAATCAGCAAGCCAATAAGCACAAATGGGAAAATGACAAAAGGAAAGCATGAAGAGGCACAGTAGAAAGAAAGATAATTCACAAATATCATAATGAAATTGCCAAAGTTAATTAATAATACCAAACAACAATGTGAAGATAATCATGATTTGCATTAACTTCCATCTCATATCACTAATCAAAAGGATTAGAAATAAAACTATACACATACATACACCTTTCATAATCCACCACCCCACCACCAAGCTATAAAGTATTGCTCACAATTTCCCCCCTTTCTCCCTACCCTACTAAAAAAAACACAGAAAACCCCATTTCTTCTACCTCTAGAAAGAAGAGAACTTAGAGAAAACTAGGTCTACATTTACATGATTGAAGAGCTAAACAAGTAGAATAGTAAATAACCTAGTGTTCAATTTCCAAGTCCACAAAGAACAATAAAACTACAAAAAGGAAAATAATAAGTATATAACTAAATAGAACTTGCCGACAGTTTCAGTTGAAGACGTGTTTAGTGTTGCTCAGACATCTTCGGTTGAAGACGTGCTTAGTGTCTGACATGAGACACTAAACACTTCAATTATTTGTATTTTTCAAATTAAAACGATCGTCTCCCTGCCACCCTGCCTGATGCTTCATAGATGGAGACTAAACTCTAAGCAAATAAACACTAAGCTCAGGTGCACCATTACTATCAGGATTCATCATATAGAAAGCTTCAGAATCTCTAGACCCAACAATTCTCTCAAACCTAGCTCTCATATACATAACTTCACCATCAGAACCATTTTCACTTCCACTTGGTAAAACACCAGCTCCCATTGAAATTGGTTCCACAGCTTTCAAAATCTCCCAATCTTTTTCGCCACATTCCCTTCTAGTTGCAAAGCCACATTTTTTACCGTTACAATAAGTTCTCCAAAGTGATTCTTGCAATAACCTCACAGTCACACCCTTTTTCTCTGTCTCTTTCTCTTTAACCTTTTCACATTCCAAAGCAATTCGAACTAACCCAGAAGCCATTTCACGAACCAAACCACTTATTGGTGTTGCAAGTTCAATTAGAAAAGCTGGTTGTGAAGTGGGGTCTTTTTGAAACGCGAAATGAACATGGCCACGTCGATAACCGAAAAGTGTTCCTACAACTTTTGAACCAAGACCAGAAGGTAGATTTGAACGGTTTTTGTTGAATGCTGTGAGAACAGAACGAAGCCTTGAAATTGCTATTGTTTGAAGCTTCTTTCTTGTTGTTGTGGATGGAAGTGGAACGACAACGTTGGAGTGGTTCTGTTTTTTTGTGTTTTCTTGTATGGTTTTGGAGGTTGGAGAGTCTTCATTTCCGACCTTGTTGTTGTTGGTCCAGTGGAAATGTCGTTTGGAAGAAAGATCTCCTAATTCTTCTTGATGGGTTGTGTCCATAACTTGTGTCTTCGTCAGAGAAAGGGAAAAAAACAAAGCTTTAAAGATAGAGAGACAGAGAGAGGACAGAGAGAGAGAGAGAATGTATCTGGTTTCTTCTTTTTATTATTGCAAACAAATTCTCTCTTTAATAAATTATTTTTGTACTCAAATGTTGTTTTGATCATCAATTTAGTTCATAAAATTATTTACAATAGAAACACCAAGGGACTTTTTCACAATTTCAATATATTTAGGGAATATAACGACAATGGTTTCCACACCGGAGGATTAGATGAGATGAGAGTATTTTTGCTCAAATACAGCCCGAAAATACAACAACATTAAAATTCTTAAGTAATCACCAAAAAAACTCAAGAAAAAACTCTTGAGAGAAAATTCTACAGTTTTTTATAAGCAATGTTAGTGGGAAGAATACTAATTTTTTGGATTTGAACCTCAGACTTCCTACTTGTATTCATTTATTGCACTTTTTCGATATTGATATTTTCTTAATTGGCCAACTCAAAAATTACATCAAAAGTGTTGTTTGCCGTTTTATTATTAGGGGGGATAAGGATGCGTGTTGGGGTTTAAAATTTTAATTAGTTAATTAATGAATTGGTTGTTTGTTAGTACTATTTCTGGGTATAGTGAGTGAGTGCAAGAGAATCCTGACAAAATAAACATAGGGCAGACCCACAGTGATATAGGAAATCAGAGAGAGAGAGAGAACTTGGATAGTGTGCATTTTTTAATAGAAAAGAAAGGAATCTGAGGAGACAATGTGATTGTTATTTCATTTTCTGGTGGGACAGGGAGAGAAGGGTTTCTTTGTGTGTGGCTGTTGTGTGCAATTGTGTCTGACTTAACTCTTTTGACTTGATATTGACGGTAAAAATGGATTAAATAAATATTAAAGCAAAGAAGTAACAAAACACAAAGCCATCACTGTTCTGCTGCAGAGCACAATGGTCACATCAGTTTGAGGATTACTGAGTTCTCATGGCTCGTGTTGGCTGCAGAGCCTACATTACAAGTATCTACGAATTGACACCTCACGGTAGTAGCTTATAGCCCCCACCACAACAAAACAAACACTCAATCCTATTTTACGGTGTTAAGAAAAGTGACGTTTAACCCAAAATAGTTTATTAGATTTTGATTAGGTTATGAGAGAAAGAGTTTTCTGGAAGACAACTTGAAAAGGATTGAGTGCTTATCTGTGTATAATTCACTATACCGTATAGTAGATGGATTAGTGAAGGAAAGCTATCATTCATTTGAATGTGGACGATTAACCGAAAGATGTTGACATGCCCAGTTCATTGGATCACTAGCTATTTTTAAGATTTATCATTTTTTAACAATGTAACAGAAATAAGCCGAACACAATGACTTCTACATATTTAATTGAGACAATCTAATATAGTTGCAACCGTCAGAAACAAGCTAGGAGCTACGTTGGTGTATAGAAGATACACAAAACTAAAATAATTACAGGTGTAAACAGAAGAGGGTTATGAACTATCCCTAATTACATTGACTTGCAAATATGGATTCATAGATAGAATACAGATGGAGAGCACATCCACATTGGCCAGCAAACAAGTGAATGATTTTGTACACAATCGAGCACAGAGAGGAGTCAGAGGTGCTCGCATGCTTCAAATATAATTAAGGTCCTAAAGTTAGCTATCCAAACTTTGGTCAGCATCTGGCTGCTTGGAAGCAATGGCCTCGCCATTCATCCTAGCACGTGCCTCTGCAAACATCCTTTGCTGCTCTGCTAATGCTTCTTCCTCAGTCATCTCAGCAACATTTCTCAATTTACCACCCTTTATAGAGTCCTGCTGGAAGATAAAATCAATCAGAAAATAGTCTCTTGTAGTCTTTTCTACAGTAAAATCACATAGTACAACAGTAATCAGTTGCTTCAAGAATAATTTTAACTGATCAATAAACAGATCTCCAATCTCACAATAGCCACGGTGAGTGTTTATGTAAAGGAATTCAGAGAAGTCGTGAACTCAAATAAAACAAGTGTTTTGGCCATTTTGGGGAAATGGAGGAGTGATTCTGCTAATTTGTGTGATACCACTCAAGTATTTAGCATGCATAAGAGACAGTCATATTAAAAATATTACCATGGTTTCCAGCTTGTGGTGTTCGTATGCTGCATAAACTTCTTCAATGTACTCACCAAATCCAAGAACCTGGGAAAATATGTGCAAAACATTAGACAAAAATCATCAGGTAAACAGATTTAAAAGTATCCAACGAACCCATTAATGGCTTGATTTATTATCACTAGTTTGTAGGAAAAACAGTGTATAATCTTAACTAAAAAAAAGGTCACTACTACTTTGGCTTCAGGATGGGTAATATCTTGTGAGAGCATGAACTTTATTGTAAGGGAAGCACCTTATTGTCAGGGAAGCAGAATAAAACATTTAGTAAAAACAAGTAATAAATCTTTAATCGACAAAGGCCGACCTAAGCAGGAACTGAGTATTTAAATTTCAGGTGTTTTAGAGTTGGGAAGTCTTTAGTTACAGATAACACTACAATGAATTGGCTGAGGTTTCAATTTTGATTATGAAGGAAAACATTTCGTCTTGCACATCAGTTTCTGTAAAGAGAGGAATTAATTAATAAATAAACTAAGCGTGTGTTTGGCACATCAGATTTCCACGGTAAGGAGTCACATCCAATCACAAGCTACATTTTGTAGCTTCTCAAAGCTCACGCCTAAAAGGCACTGAACGTGCGGTGCGGTGAGTCTACCGCATTCCCAAACACTCATTAAATCCTTTCCAAGTTTCAACAGTTTGTTTAAACTGCACTGTCTTAACCTTTGTCAAATGGAATATCTCACAGCCAAACATAACACCACCCAAGATAAATTGCATGGCATCATATGAACACTCGTATATAATTGGAGCATTTGACAAGTATTAAAAAAGTGGAAAAATACCTCTAGAGCCTTCAATACATGCTCAGGTGCAATTGTCCGTTTATCCTCTCTGTTACATACTTCATTGGACTCTGATGAGATAAGATTTATAAACTCTACATTGACAAATCAACCAAAAAAATCTTACTCAGTAACAAGAGTAAACTAAGAGTATAAAGCAGAAAAAAAGTCACCATGATCTAAGCCTAATCTGTCACAGAAAATATTAGCAAAAATATAAGCAATGACATAATGTGCTTATGATATGATATTATTAAACTGCAGATTCTAGCTATGTAAGATTAGTTGTGGTTTGGTCATTATTCTAATTTTTGAGTCTAAACTAGCCCTAAGAAAGATACCAGAGCGTGTGCAATTAACCATAGTTATCAAAATCGAGATTCTACGCAAGATCGGGAGAGGGGTAGCGAAATCAGAAATCGTAAAATCGCAAGTAGAATCGGAAGATTCTACCCAAAAAAAAAGTAGAAAAAACTAGAATCGGAAGGGGTTAAACAAAATCATAACTCGTAAAATCGCAAGTAAAATCGTAAGATTTTACTAAAAAAGGGGTGGTTAGAGTATTACTTTAGAGTATTTTTTAGGAAGAAAAAAGGGTGGTTAGAAAAGGAGGTATTTTGTTTACAAAAAAAAAGGAGGTATTTTTGGAGAAAGGGGGTGTGGTTAGAAAAATGTTAGTTTTTTATTAGTTTTGGGCCAAGCCCATTACCCTAACCCTAATTTTGTCATTCACGTCTTCTTCTCACAGCAGCTGCATCAGATCTCCTTCACGTCTTCTTCTCCTTCATGATCTTCTTCTCCAAAGCATTCAAATCTCCTTACGTTATGCATGAAAGTACAGATCTCCTTCTTCTCCTTCACGTTCTTCTTCTTCTAACAGGAACTGAGAGCTTGCGACAGAAACGAAGGGCTTGCGATGCGATGTGAGAGACGAATGAGAGAGGAGAGTGATTACGGCTTGTGAAGTGAAGAAACGAATGAGAATTAGGGTTGAAATGGAAGAAATTGGGCAAAAACGTAAAGCGGGTAGCGAAACCCGACCCGTTTACAGTGTTATAAAAAAATCCTGATCTGAACGATTTTCATCGTGAAATCGTAAGTAATATCGCAAATCGCACGATTCAACTGAAAATCACACGATTCCACTAGGTTTTACGATTCTGCTATGAAATCGACTCATAGGAGGGTGCTGGAATCGTAAAATCGTGCAATTTTGCGATAAAAATCGCGATTTTGATAACTATGCAATTAACAACCCATGCAACTAGGTAGAAACTATAAACAAACATCATGATGGCCATTTTGACTATAATCAATGGCAAAAGCTTGGCAGTTAATTTTGACAGACAAAACAGCTTAGCAATAGCATATTCATTGATTTCATGCAATTGGGATGCACATTAGACTTTAAAACCTACATGCCTAGTACATGAAATCTTGAACTAAAGAAACAAGTCTATAAATTAAACACAATACAGTGCAAATAAAGTTGTCATGGGTCATAAAATTCTGACCTACACAACACTCGATCAATAAATCTTGAGCATCCCTTGCAACACGAACATCTGGAGGTAACATCTCTTTAATAATTTTTGTCATTGTTGCTGCCAAGAAAATCAGAGATTTAGTATGCAATAAAAAAAAGGCTAAATTATAGTTTTGGTCCCCCTATTTTTAAAAATTCAGACATTTGGTCCCCCTATTTTAAAACTCAGACATTTGGTCCCCCAATTTTAAAAAATCAAAGACATTTAGTCCCAAGAGGAATTTTCAGTTTTTTATGGCTAATAATCAAAGACATTTGGTCCCTCAATTTTAAAAAATCAAAGACATTTGGTCCCCCAATTTTAAAAAATCAAAGACATTTGGTCCTTCTTTGGACTAAATGTATTTGATTTTTTAAAATTGGGGGACCAAATGTCTGAGTTTTAAAATAGGGGGACCAAATGTCTGAATTTTTTAAAATAGGGGGACCAAAACTATAATTTAGCCAAAAAAAAATGATGCTTTAAAAACAAAGAAAACGTTGAGTACCAAGTGCCATCAAAAGAATATTTGACAGTCAGTATCTTGATATCTTCTGATGAACATTATTAAAAAAGGGGCCAGTTTTGACAGGATCAGGATACAACATTGGGTTTTAACATTCCATGTAGCTAACTAAGACATGTATGTACATGTATGATAACAGATTAATTTCCTGTGGATAATACTAAAGTCCGAACCTAAGAGCAACACAAAAATGGATCCTCTCTAGTAGCGGAATCATCTCTGGTTACAGGATGATTCCATGACTTGCACATTAAAAAAAAATTATAAAATACTACCTTCGTCTCAAAATAAAAACATCAAAAGTACATGTATGCTTTTGGTGTTTTATATTTTGGAACGGAGGGAATAATATTTTAAGAGGTGTCTATCTTTCATGGATATGGATCCTTGCCACCATGCTGCACCGGCGATGACCGTTGGATCTAGGGAGAGAAGTATTCTCACTCTAGATCGGACAGATCTCGCTGGCGTGGTGATGCCGCAGCAAAGGATCCAAGTCCATCTTTCATCTACTGGAATGGAATTGTACAATAACGAGAGAAGACACGATACCCAAGTAACACGTCTATGTTTTCGTAAATATAAATAATAAATAATAATATTATATAATATATATTATAAAGTAATATAATGTAATGAATTGCTTTAGTCTAGTCACCAACCAGAATTTTATCTGCATTTCCAATGAAAAACCGCATCATGAGAGATTAGGGCTAAGATGTCTTTCAGACCTAATTTCCGATTCTCCTCATCCAATTTACGAAAGCAATTTTCCAGAGAGAAACAATATTCCTCTAAGCGGGTAAAAAATTGATTCCAACTAACTCGATAAACTATCCGATTAAATTCACCAAACAAAAGAAAAAAGAATCAATAATTAATAATTAATAATAATAAAGAAAATAAAATAAAAACCTTTAGGAAGCGAAGCATCTTCCTTTGCTTTGGCAACGATGTCCATGGGTTCCATGATTGAACCTAAATCGATTAGCGGATAAATATAAAGATGAATATAGGGAAAAGGAAATCGCAGATCTAAAAAAGAGAGATGTATAAGGAAGAAAGAAAAGCGAACTTACCACGAACGAGTCAGTCGATTGAAGATCCGAGCGAGTTGGGTGAAGAAGGCGAGGCATGGTTGGCGGATATATGAATATATGATGAAGGTTACACTCACTCAGGATAAGAGAACCAGTTCTCGCATGCGATTAGGGCAATCCACGCTACGCAAACAAACCGCGTTTACGACTCCTTCAATCACGCGCATCCAGCGCGTGATGCTTTTCGAGTATTTTTATAAAAAAAAAATATTTATTCAATTAACTATTTAAGAAAAGAATAGATTGATTATTATTCTATCTAATATTTTATTTTTGTGGGTCCCACCTTCTCACATAATCTTTTAAATTTTTTTATCTCACATTTAAACTTCACTTTTTTTTATCTCTTACTCTTACATTTCTCAATTTTCTCTCTATCTCTCCCACCCCCCTCTCTCTTTAAATTTTATTTTTTTATTCTATCTACCGTCTATTTAATCAAATAACTAATTATCAACTATTTATTTAATCAACTCAACCACTACCTAGAAATATCCAACTAACCATGTCTAAAATATTGGACGGGAAAATATCTTTACTATTATAAATGGATATTTTGTTTTTTTTTATAAATCTTTTTTATCTTTCTTTTGAGTTTTAACGGGTAAAGATTACATGTTGTTAATATAATTTCATTACTTTTGATTTCTTGCGGGGAATATAATGTGTTGTCGATATAATTATTTTTTGGACCGCGACAAGAAAGTACAAGATATTGTCCAAAAAATTGTTTTTTATTTGGTATTTTTTAGTTTCAACGGGTAAACACTATATGTTGTTGCTATAATTTCATTTAATTCTTTTTTTTGGTCTAGAGGTCTTTGACCCCTCCAGTATTCAGGGGAAAGGGGTCCTGAATGATCCGGAGTTCGGCCAGGAGGTAAGTAAAGTCTAGCTCCAATTTGTTCCATCGCGGATACTAGCCAAGCCTGCCCCTTAAGATAGAGTGCATTAACCACTTGCACCTAAGTTTGTAATTTCATTTAATTTGTTATGGTGGAACATTATTTGATTCAACGGGTAAAAGTTACATGTTGTTATCATAATTTTATGACTGAGAAAATGTATTTTGTAACGATCAAAAATGCCAAATAAAGAAAATATTCTAAAGTTGTAAAAATTCATTTCTTAATATAACTTGAAAGATTTATTGTAATTGAATTTTGTCTAAGTGTATTTATACGAAGAATATGATATTACTCTTTCGTATGCACGGCTATACTTATTCAATTAACTATTTCAGAATAGAATGGGTTGATTAAATTACCAATTTGCCCTTTTATTTTTTCTTTATTGAGGGCAAATTTGGAAATTGATTATTATTTTATCTCATATTTTATTTTTGTGGGTCCCCCCTTCTCACATAATCTTTTAAATTTTTTTATCTCACATTTAAAACTCACTTTTTTTATCTCTCTCTCTTCAAATTTTATTTTTTTATTCTATCTACCGTCTATTTAATCAAAGTATCTATTTAATCAAATAACTAATCATCAACTTTCTATTTAATCAACTCAACCACTACCTAGAAATATCAAACTAACCATGTCTAAAATATTGGACGGGAAAATATCTTTACTATTATAAATGGATATTTAGTTTTTTTTTTATAAATCTTTTTTATCTTTCTTTTGAGTTTTAACGGGTAAAGATTACATGTTGTTAATATAATTTCATTACTTTTGATTTCTTGTGGGGAATGTAATGTGTTGTCGATATAATCATTTTTTAGGCTGCGACAAGAAAGTACTAGATATTGTCCAAAAAATTATTTTTTATTTGTATTTTTTAGGCTAAAGTGCTTTCGAGTCCCTTATCTTTATTTAAAGTAACGATTTGGTCATTTATCTTTTTTTTGTCCCAAATCAGTCCTTTATGTTTTAAACTTTTGACACATAAATCTTTTTCTGTCCCAAATCAGTCCTTTATGTTTCAAATTTTTAACACATAAATCCTTTTTTTTGACACATAAATCAGCACTGTTAACGGAAAAGGATTTATGTGTCAAAAATTTGAAAGATAAAGGACTTATTTGGGACAAAAAAAACATAAAAGACTAATTCATTACTTTAAATAAAGATAAGGGACCCCATGAGCACTTTAGCCTATTTTTTAGTTTCAACGGGTAAACATTATATGTTGTTGCTATAATTTCATTTAATTCTTTTTTTTTTGGTCTAGAGGTCTTTGACCCCCTCCAGTATTCAGGGGAAATGGGCCTTGAATGATCCGGAGTTCGGCCAGGAGGTAAGTGAAGCCTAGCTACAATTTATTCCATCGCGAATACTAACTGAGTCTGCCCCTTAAGATGGAGTGCATTAACCACTTACACCCAAGCTTGGAGTTATAATTTCATTTAATTTGTTACGGTGGAACATTATTTGATTCAACGGGTAAAAGTTACATGTTGTTATCATAATTTTTATGACTGAGAAAATGTATTTTGTAACGATCAAAAATGCTAAATAAAGAAAATATTCTAAAGTTGTAAAAATTCATTTCTTAATAACTTGAAAGATTTATTGTAATTAAATTTTGTCTAAGTGTATTTATACAAAGAATATGATATTACCTGTGCGTATGCACGGGTATACTTCTAGTTTATTAATAAAAACGTGTTTGAAAAAAAAAACTCTTGTCAAAAAAAGAAATTAAAGAACTAACCAAATATGTGAAAATAAATTAAAGAGCTCCGAGAGCAAATTTGTTATCAATTGACTAATTTCTTTTTAAATACGTGTCAATTTGTAATTGGTGGATAGTGTAAAACACTTATACACATAGAGTTTAATCTATATACACTAACTATGTATAAGGGGTCTTTGCAACAACTTCCGATCACATTTCACCAATTAGCCACGTCCGATTATTTTCAATTAAAATAAAAAACCCGCAAAATTATTCAAAAGTAACGGTTGCGTCACTTCTCCGTGTTCTTCTAACATCACTACTCCCATTAGCGATTACTTTGACTAAGTTTATAGTTTTTTTTTAATTTTAATTGAAAATAATGTGACGTTGCAGAGAGAAGGAGAAGATGAGAAAAGCTGCATTATGATTAAGCAATAACCTGATAGACTTGATGGAAGAAGAAGGTGAAGGTGGTAAGAGAGGATTGGGTTTACTCAAATCTGAATTTGAAATTTGAAAGTAGTGTGTTTGGGGATTCTCGTGATGGAGACATGTGATGGTTAAAGTAAAAGAGACAGGTGTGGGTAATTCAACCTGTTCATTTATTCATTTTCTCCTTCATCTATTGAAGAGTTGAAGGACAGAGAGTTAAAGAGTTGACAAATCATGAACGAAGAGTTGAAGAGTAGTTGATTTGTGGTGGTGGTGGTGGTGGTGACTCGTTGGGGAAGATGAAGATGGAGATGGGGTGATATTTCAGATCTGTGATTTTCTAGATTTGTTGTGTTTTAGTATTTTAGTGTTTTTTGTTTTTGTCAATTTTATTTTTCTGTTTTGTGCTTTTGTCAATTTTATTTTTCTGTTTTGTGCTTTTGTCAATTTTGTCCCCTATTTGCATCATCACTTAATGAGTTCCAAGATAGTCCTGACACTTAAGACGTCATGTCAGCAGTTAATTGTCAGTGTGGCATCCGTTAAAAATAATGGACGCAAAACACTAAAAGGGACCAAAATAAAACGAAAATGGAAGATGAAGGACCAAAACGAGACAAGAAATGATAAAGGACTAAAATGAAACCTAGCTAGAGCAAAGATAGATGACCAAATGTGTTATTTAGCCTTAAATAAAATGGATCTAATACTAGATATCAATGGACCCATCTCAGTGACATACTGACGGGATTCGTCTAGAATAGCCTTTACTATTAGCTAGGTATCTTTTTCAAATTGAGCAAAGTCAAAACCATTTTCCATCACAAATACAAGAGAGTTTTGCAAAGCCAATAACTTACCTTCAGCAACAGGAAGCAATACAGGTGAAACGCTAGTAAAAGCTGTGACAAAAGCACCTTGGTCATCGCGAAAGCAGAAAGCGAAACTAACCTAGTGAGAATCCTGGAAAGTAGAAACATCACAATTACATTTCAGGAACCCCTGCGATGGTTTTTTTTCAATTGAACTCAAAGTCACTATTATTTGTGGTTTTCGGTTCAGCTGAATAATTTTGAGCCCAAACCCAACTTCCAACCGTGTCTTTAGCAAAGTTACTCACTAATTTTGGGTTCATGTTAGTGACGTTCAATGAAACCCTCGGCCAACAGGTAATGAGGCTCGATGCTTTCCCACAATTTAGTAGACATGTTAGCATAATTATTTGTTGGTAAGTAATTTTCACGCGAGTATTGTGTTCTTTAGGGGAAATTTGGAGAGTTGTAGGCCTCTTAGAGATTGTGTATAGAGAAATACTTGAGTGGTCTCATACATAATATATTGGAGAATTGCATGTCATTTATCCTATCTCGTTTCTCTAGTTAAAAGTTTTATCTCGAGTTCGAGTTGAGTTAGAAACCAGCAGGATATGATAAGAAAATAATTTATTCATTTAACCATATAAAATATATATTTTAAATAGGAAAAAATGAAATCCAATAAAAAATAAATATTTATTAAAAAGTTAAAATAAAATTAAAATCAAATTTTGATGTTAAATAAAAATAAAAAAAAATATTAAAAAAATTAATACTTAATTAAAAATAATGCACGATTATACGATACGACCCAATTTTGTCATTTTGTGTAATCTAAAAATTAAAAGCCTATTGATATTAAAAAAAATAGGTGATAAAAATAAAATTATTATTTAAAAAAATATAAAAAATAGAAAATTAATTTGAATTTGTTAACAAAAAATATAGGGATTACAATGGTAATTTTTTCAACAATATATAATATATATCATATCATTATTTATTAGTTTATCTAAAATATAGAATAGAACAATATGTTGTAATCAAAATAGGAATAATATATGTTAACTTATTTCATATCAAATGCACATCAAACACATTATATAATAGAGATTATCTACCATCTACCTATCCTATCATATCCTTTCCTCTCTTTATCATGCTATATATCATATCTTATCATAATCCTATTTTGACTATCAAACAGGCTCATATCGCAATTTTTCGTATGGTGTTGTTGGGGGCAATGGAGAGTGGGGAAGGGGCAGAGGTAAGTGTATGGTTGGTGTTATTGGAAAATGGGTAGAGATGGGAGTGGTTGCTTCCATTATGGAGATATTGCTAGGAAGGAGACAGAACCAGTCACACGATGACCTTGGTAAAATATTGCAGATAGTGGATAAGCTAGCAGATAACAAATAAGTTAGCTTACAACGATGAGTTGACAGTGTATAGTTGATCGCAGATTGAATTTGAAGTGTTTGATAAAATTGGTGGTTGAATTGAGTTATAAATATAAAATGACATAAATGAACATTTGTACTTAATGTTTAAATATGAGAAAGCATAACTTATCCGCTACAAAATAGCTTATCAGCTATCCACTAGCTTATACCAAATAGAGTCATGGGACAAAATTTTGTGTAGGAACAAACTCAAAATTTGTATAATTACCATACTTCTATTTTTTTATAACCAAAAACATACTTCTATTTTTTTATAACCAAAAAATATATAAAAGGGAGTATAAGAGGTACCCAATCGTTACATATACAAGGAGTCTCATTAAAATCTCAAGGGAAAAAGGAGCCCCAACCCTTACCATACTTCTATGTTGTATAATAACAGTTACCTATATTCGGTAAAAAAAACAACAATTACCTATGTATATATATAGGGAGTGTATTGGTGTGTGGAAAAGTGTGCAAGTATACACAGTCACAAACAAATAGTATAAAATATCGAACCCACAGGGATTGGATTAACTCTTGTATGTTTAAGAAAATATAAATTGGTGCTACTACACTACTCACAATTTTGGATATTTGATGTTTAAGGAAAACAGAATGTAAATATGTAAAAGAATATGAAGGAAATCAGTTGAGAATGATAGTTGAGATGTCTTCACTAAATAATTCACTTTTGAGAGTTTTGGGCTTTTACGTGGTGCAGATGCATTGAGTGCAGCTGCATGAGTATGTGTCTTTCAGCTACTTTCTTCAGAGTTTCGTTACAAGCTTCCTATGTCTAGGCGTGCTAAATAAGTTCACTCCTGCCTTTGAAGTACCCACTGTTTCACCCTAAGGAGTATGTTATCCTATGTCTAGGACTTAACATGGTTTTAACAAAGTTTTCTTTATTACTCAAGTTAACAAAGTCTTCATTAAAACACTCACCCTTATTAGTCTTGATTTCTAGTTATAAACCATGTCTGTGAATATAACTCTACTTATTCTAAGCGATCAACCTTACAATAAGATGGATACAGTATAACACAAGACCCAAAATACATGCAACACTTAAATGCACAATAACTTACTCAAAAGCTCATTATAAAGTTAGAACATCTCAACCAAAGAGATTTAGCTCATAATATGCATTGCAAGGCAAAGAAGAGATATCAATAGGGTAGAGATTACACTGATTGAAATACTCTTGCATAAATTTGCCCAGCAGTGCAGAAGCACTGACTTCCTGGTGCAGTTGCACCTAACTAACTTGATGAAGAAGTGAAGGAAGAAGTCGTCAGTTCACTCCTGACCTTCTTGCCAACTAACTACTACTAAAACTATAAAATAAAATACAAGAAAGGAAACTACTAAATTATATGTGAATTGCTTATGAATCAGATTATCTTCAAGTGAGAAGTGGAAGCCTTTATATAGCCTTGGAGGTTTCCTTCAAGTGAGGGTTTGCTTGGAGATCAAGCTGACCAAAGGTGGCTTAACCATGGTTACTTTTCAGAGCTTTGATTGAGAAGATTGAGTCCAAAGGGGAGGTCCAATTGTGGAAAGCCATGTGTTCTAGATGCGTAGTGTTAAGACTTTGGCAAGTGTACCAAATGTCGCAAATAATAAAAGAACGGTAAGTATCGGTCGTATCCACAGGGATTGCGTTTTATTATCAATTAGGCAAGTTATTAATTCTTAGCGGTAAAAACGGAAGATAATAATTTTGGGATTTTGTAAATTAATGAAAGATAGCGTTTGAAAATAAAGCAAGATACAAGCGATTAAGGATTGATTCATCTTCCCTATGCTATCATATGACCTTCAACCAATATCAATGTAATTATCCAAATTATCTGATTCAATTCACTAAATTAGGTTAAGGACAATCCCTTGCCTCAAAACCCCTTTTACCTAATGAGAAACCCTAATTCCTTAGGTGATTCATGCCAATAGGCAAAGCATTAAGCATGAGAAATAAAGAATTCACAAACCCATGGTTCCATATTCCTATGACAACAAGTATGTGACCTAAATCCCCAATTTCAAGCATACAAACTCATATTCCTATGGTGATCATAAACCTAGATCAATACAACTAGCATGTGTAATTGTAAAGCATTAAGCATAGAGATAAAGGCAATAGATAAATTGAACAAAAACCGACTTGGTCATAACAAAACATTCATATGATAGTTTTGGGAAGAGTCGTCTCTTCCTAATCAAAAGAAACTAAGTAGACAACATCTTAGGAGAAGAAAGCAAGAGTAGGAGAAGATTACATAAATGAGAATCCATTAGAACCTTCAAACCCTTGTTCCCAAGGTGAAGGAAGGCCTCCAAATTCTCCCCCAGCTGCTGCTCCAAACCCTAGCACTGCTCCCCAGACGAAGTCACTGAACAATTCGCTGAAAACTGATATTTAACCTAACTTTTTACGCACCATAGCGACGCGACCCGCACCCGTCGCGACGTGAAAACTTCCAGAACCAATTTCTTCCAATTTCTTGCTTCCATCGCGACGCGAGCCCTCCTGGTCGCGACGCGAGATCAAACCGAACCAATCCTCCAATTGTTTTGCACCACTGGGCAAGTGTCTGGTTCGCCAGTTGATGCCACAACACCTGGAGGTCTTTAATTACAGTATAATACCAGAAATGCTGGAAATTGTTTACAATTGACTCCTACTACAAAAAACTAAAACCATGCCAAAACCATTGGCAATTGACTGAAATAAAACTTAAATGACTAACAATTTGGCCATAAACTGAACAACAATTATCATATGATGATGAGTCAACACGTAGCCTTTCATGATGATTTTCCATTGTGGGCGCCTCCTCTTGCATGTTGGCATGTGTCTTCATGTGACTTATGACTAAGCATGATATCGTAGAAAAGTTTATGCATTGGTATGAATTGAGGTGCTTCCAAGGTGGGGTTAAATCTGCCTTCAGCGCAGGATGGTGCAGATGCACTAATAACTCATATTTATATGGGTTATTTATGCTCTTATTACGTAAATCAAACTGAGTGCTCAAGTAATTTTAGTACTTTCATACGTGAATATGTCATTAAGAGCATAAATATAGGTTCAGAGTTGATTTCCTAAATATTGGGCATAATAGGTGCCTTTGTGAATATATTGATGTTTTGCTTGAGTGCTGCAGCGGTAGACGCTATGCAGCGGTAAGCGCTACAGCGCTATGGAGCGGTTGGCCAATTAGATATTTATGAAGCCACTTGCTGATTGATGAGTCATCACTCTGATCTTCTTCTTCTCAGCCTGACATAGGGACTTCCAAGTGGACTCAATAAAACACTTGGCGTCTCCTAATTGATGTTTAGGTGATAGTTGGTGATGATTTCAATCATTGCCCTTTTGTAAAGCCACTTTATGAAATTGAAGATAACATCTAAGTATTATCCTAGAAATATATAGACACTAATAGAAGATAGATAGTATTCATAGTTAGAAGAGAGTAGATAGACTTGGAGAAAGAACAAACTTGACATTTTAGACTTCCTCCATTGTTGCTCCACTCTATAAGCTTTATTTTCTAGTTTAGTTTTCGTATCTCACCTACGGTTTGCTCACGCCATAGCATCATCCATCGTGTATGACTTGGGGTTCTTGGAGTGCATCTTTTGCAACCATTATTCTCTTGCTCACCTACGGTAATATGAACTTTTCAGTTTATGTTGTGTTGACGATGCTTGTCATGAGCTAAACTTTTGTGGTTGGATTGTTCTCATGTTTGTAATGAACCTTGAGTAAAGTTTATGTAATGTTATAACGTTTGCGTTTTATTTCTTGTGTCATAATACTTTCAAACTTGTTTTGGGAATGATCAACTAAAATAAGTAAATTCATAGGTACAGACATGGTCTATGAATAATAACTCAAGGAATAATATGAATGAAAGGTTATTTAAAGACATTTAGATGACTTGTACTTAACCCTAGACATAAGGGAGTAATAGTTCATAAGGTAAAAGTTGTATGTTTTTCATTATACAGGGGTGAACTTATTTAGAGCCTAGACATAGGAGTCTAGTAACAAAACTCTGACGACAGTGACTAAAGGCACACTTCCATACTGCTACAGCGCTTAACGCTACAGCGTCTAACGCTATAGCGCTTTACTCTTGGGAATTTATATAACAAAGAACCATCCAACTCTCTTTATTACTTCTTAAACTCACTATTGCTTTAACAACAAACTTATCATGTTTATAATTTCACATTTGTTATTGTCACTTGACATGTTTCACTAAGTTGTTAAGATCCTTAAACTCTTAAATTAATTCCAATCCCTGTGGGAACGATCTCTATTTATCATTATATTGTTGCGATTGTGTATATTTGCACAACTACTTTTACCACAACAAGTTTTTGGCACCGTTGCCGGGGATTGCATTTAATTTTTATTGTTTAAAGTTTTTAGCAATATTAGTGACGCAGGTGTGTTGTTTCTTGATGTTACAGCGGTAGACACTGCAGCGCATGCCCAGGTCCCAACCACCAGAATTTGAGTTGGATCCAGAACCTGAAAGAAGATTCAGAAGGTTAAGACAACTTCTGAAATTACAACAATTGAGGCCTACCATGTCAGAACATAATGGTTATGGTAGAGGTACAATTGGTGGAAGATCAAATTCCAGAGGTGGCCGTAGTACAAGAGGTGGTAGATCTGACCCTGGTGGTGGTCCAATCCATGGAGGTAGAGGTCCAATCACTCGTTCTGTCACAATACATGATCCAGAAGACTGGTACACACAGCAATTCATCAACCAAGGTCCTGTGGACATGGTAAATGATAGGGACAGACCTATGAGGGACTATGATGTGTTTGATCCCCAAACCATGGAGACAAGCATAGTTAGGCTTGTTCTCCAAACAACTCATTTTGAGTTCAAACCCATGATGTTCCAGATGCTCCAAACAGTAGGTCAGTTTGGTGGTTCTCCCCAAGAGCACCCCTACTTACACTTAAAACAATTTTTGGAGGTATGCAGTAACTTCATCATTCCAAGAGTCAGTGATGATGCATTTAGCTTAAAACTTTTTACTTATTCCTTGAAGGATAGAGCTAAGGGCTGGTTAACTTCTCTAGAGCCTAACTCTATCCACACTTGGAATGAAATGGCTGAAAAATTCTTGGTAAAATATTTTCCACCTAGTAAAAATGCAAGAAGGAGGAATGAAGTTACTGCATTCAAACAAAAAGAATCTGAATCACTGTTTGAGGCATGGGAAAGATGGAAGGAGTTGATTAGGAGATGTCCACATCATGGCATACCAGTTATCATTCAGATGGAAACCTTTTATAATGGATTGGACCCAAGTACCAGACTCATGCTTGATGCTTCTTCTGGGGGTGTGTTACTGAAGACCTCCTACAATGAAGCTTGTGAATTGATAGACAATATTGCAACAAACAGCTACCAATGGCCAACAGAAAGGCTAACTCCATAGAAAATGGTAGCTGGAGTCCATGAAATCAGTGAAGTCTCAGCTCTATCAGCACAAGTGGCCTCTCTCATCAACTTGATTAAAAACATGAACACCTCCAACGCTACAGCGCCTGCCGCTACAGTAGCAGAACCAACTGTGACTGCCATATAACAAGCTCCTCCAGGTTCAACTAGCTGTGTTTATTGTGGAGGAAAGCATCTCTATGAAGAATGTCCAACCAATCCCGTCTCTATTAATTATGTGGAATTCAACAAGAATAATAACCCCTACTCAAATACTTATAATCCTGGCTGGCAGAATCACCCTAACTTCAAATGGGGTGGTAACAATGCTGCAGCAACAAATTCAAATACACCTGCTGTGCCACCAGGATTTCCTGCTCAGAATTATCAAAGACAAGCTCCCCCAACTTTGTATAACTCTATGGAAACCCTAATGAAGTCATTCATGAGTGATTGCAGAACCACTTTGAAAACTCATGAAGCATCTATAAAGAATTTAGAGACCCAAATTGGGCAGATAGCCTAAGCTCTCACCCAAAGACCTAGTGGATCACTACCCTCCACTAAAGAAGCTTCTACTTCCCATTCAGTAGGAAAGGAGCACGTGAAGGCTATATCTCTGAGAAGTGGGAAAGATTTGCAAGGGCCATCAACTATTCCAGGTGATAAAAAAAATAAAAAATCTGAAAAAGAAAAAAATTCTTCTCCAGATGCTATAGCATCTGACGCTATAGCATCTGATGTTGCACATGTGCCACACCTAAGCTTGTTCCAGAATACCCTCCTCCTCTTTTTCCAGAGGTTGAAGCAGGCTCATGAGAGCAAGCAATTTGGTAAATTCTTGGATGTGCTGAAACAACTCCACATCAATGTTCCCTTGTTGGAAGCACTTCAACAAATTCCCAACTATGCAAAGTTTATGAAAGATGTGCTGACCAAAAAGAGAAGACTAAGGGAATTTGAGACAGTAGAAATGACTGGAGAATGCAGCATGATCATGCAGAACAAGATCCCAAGGAAATTGAAGGATCCGGGCAGTTTTCACAATACCATGTTCTATTGGTAAATCTTATTCTAGCCGTGCACTATGTGATTTAGGGGCAAGCATCAATTTGATGCCCAAATCCATATTTCAATAGCTTGTTATTAGAACTGCTAGGCCTACCACTGTTACCCTTCAGTTAGGAGATAGGTCCATAGCCTATCCTGAGGGGATAATAGAGGATGTGCTTATTAAGGTTGATAAATTTGTTTTTCCTGTGGATTTTGTTGTTCTTGATTTTGATGCAGATAAGGAGGTTCCTATCATTCCTGGGAGACCATTCCTACCTACTGCCCAGACTTTGAATGATGTCCAGAAGGGAGAATTGACTATGAGAGCCAATGATCAAAAGATTAAGTTTAATGTGATGAATGCTCTCAAGTCCCCAGATGCAGGAACTGAGGAGTGTTCTCTTGTTGTGTCTCTTGATTCTGTTATTCAAAAACACTTCCACAAGCAAGGTGACCACTTGGTCAAGGCTCTTGCCAACACTGAAAAAGAAAAGCTTGTGGAAGAATGTGTGTTACAAGGTGAGGATGATGTCAATGAGAGCTCTAAGGAGAGTGAGGGAGGAAGAGATGGATCAGAAGAAAAAGAAGAGAGTGCTAAGGAGATTGAGCCTGAGCCAGGCCCTAAAGCAACCCCCAACCAACAAGTTTCCCCACCTCACAAAAACTCATCCCCACAATCACCACCCAAACTGCCCATACCACCACCCTCACCACCAAAAATCACCAAATGCATTGAAGTAATTGCTGAAATAAAACAACCAGAAACCAACCAGCTGCCACAACAGTCAAAACCAAAAGCTGAAGAAAACCTGGCTGTAGCATCTGCTGCTACAGCATCTGCTGAACAAATGAATGTTGCAGTAACTGCTGTGGATATGTTTGATGAAGCTACTGGTGGAACATTCAAAATCAATGGTCAAAGGGTGGAGCACTACTCTAGAGCACATGTGGTCAGGGACAAGGCCACCATTGAACTTAAAGACCTCTAACAAAAGAGGAAGTCTGGCTGAAGACTAATAAAGCAAGCGCTCTTGGGAGGCAGCCCAAGGTTTTTGAACTAACCTATCTTGTGTTGATTTCAATTTTTGTAGGGATGAATCAGACACTATAGCGTCAGGGTTGGAAAGATACAGATTGAAGTTGAGTGGTAGCAATAGTCGCTGTAGCGTATACCACTGTACAAGCCCACAAAAGCAGCCCCTGCGCCTTCAAGAGCAAGTAAGAGGCTCAAGAAGGAGTAGCAGGCAAGCATATAAAAAAAACTAGTTAATATTATTTTCCTGTTTTCAATAAATCTGTTAGATGCTATAGCGTCTGTTCCAGCATTTAACAGTATGTTTAGAGTTTTATTTCTGTTGTTTTTAATTCTGTTGGGTTTTAGTCATAGGACTCTCCCTTTAGGAATTGCATGAGCAATGGGGACACTGCTAAGTCTTAAGTTGGGGGGAGGACCTTATAAATGTCAATGTTATGTTTAATTTGTTTGAGTAAAAAGGCAGGATTAGTGCAAATTTTAATTTTTTCAGTAATAAAAGTTGTACTTGTTGGGCTAAATTTAATGATGATTAAGTGTATATGTGTAGTGTAGCCTTGCTTGATTAATGACTAGTCTTATTGCTGCTTCTACACAAAACTCAAGGCTTAGCAAGGAACCTAGTTAGCTAGGAATGATAAGGTTTAGTTAAGTTTTTACTAAAAATTGAGAGTAGCATTTGAAGCTAAGTTTGGGGGTGCATCGGTTATATTAAGGCTAGGGATGAAGATTATAGGATGGTCAGTGCAATAGGACCCAAAGTGTACAAATGGTCATGTAAAAAGCTGCAATTGCCTGAAACAAATGCTGAACTGTTCCAAAAATGCGTATAAAAAAAATTAAAAAAAAAAAGATAGAAATGCAAATAAGGAGTTCAGTAATGAGGGCATTGCAGCTGAATCTGTTCATCAAGTAACCAGTGCTATAGCATCTAACGCTATAGCGCTGAGAAATCACCAAATCAATAGTTAGTGCACTGGCCAAAGATCTGAAATGCCTAATCAAGCCATTTGTTGTGCTTTGAAGCCCCTCAAGTCTTATGTGAAGTTGTTAGTCTACTCTCGCTTTTGAAAAATTCTTTGGCTAAACCAAAAGAAGGCCACTCTTTCCAAGGCTAGGAGAAATGTTGACACTAGCTAGGAACTAAACTAAGCCTAGTAGTCACTCACTCACAATTGAGCAGTAATAATTCTATATGCTGTGAAAAGCAATGGCGTGTGTGTGTTGAATGTGAATCTGAAAGTTTGGCCTAATGAGAGAGATTTTTGAAAATCTGTTTGATTTAAAGGTGCAACTAGTTTGGTCTTTATCAAGTGTCATTACTTGAGGACAAGCAATGGTTTAAGTTTGGGGGTGTGATAACTCATCTTTATATGGGTTATTTATGCTCTTATTACGTAAAACAAACTGAGTTCTCAAGTAATTTTAGTACTTTCATATGTGAATATGTCATTAAGAGCATAAATATAGGTTCGACTTGATTTCCTAAATATTGGGCATAATAGGTGCCTTTGTGAATATATTGATGTTTTGCTTAAGTGCTGCAGCGGTAGACGCTATGCAGCGGTAACCGCTACAGCGCTATGGAGCGGTTGACCAATTAAATATTTATGAAACCACTTGCTGATTGATGAGTCATCACTCTGATCTTCTTCTTCTCAGCCTGACATAGGGACTTCCAAGTGGACTCAATAAAACACTTGGCGTCTCCTAATTGATGTTTAGGTGATAGTTGGTGATCATTTCAATCATTGCCCTTTTGTAAAGCCACTTTATGAAATTCAAGATAACATCTAAGTATTATCCTCTCCATAATATAGAAATATATAGACACTAATAGAAGATAGATAGTATTCGTAGATAGAAGAGAGTAGAGAGACTTGGAGAAAGAACAAACTTGACATTTTAGACCTCCTCCATTATTGCTCCACTCTATAAGCTTTATTTTCTAGTTTAGTTTTCGTATCTCACCTACGGTTTGCTCATGCCATAGCATCATCCATTGTGTATGACTTGGGGTTCTTGGAGTACATCTTTTGCAACCATTCTTCTCTTGCTCGCCTACGGTAATATGAACTTTTCAGTTTATGTTGTGTTGACGATGCTTGTCATGAGCTAAACTTTTGTGGTTGGATTGTTCTCATGTTTGTAATGAACCTTGAGTAAAGTTTATGTAATGTTATGACGTTTGCGTTTTATTTCTTGTGTCACAATGCTTTCAAACTTGTTTTGGGAATGATCAACTAAAATAAGTAGATTCATAAGTACAGACATGGTCTATGAATAAGAACTCAAGGAATAATATGAATGAAATGTTATTTAAAGACATTTAGATAACTTGTTCTTTACCCTAGACATAGGGGAGTAATAGTTCACAAGGTAAAAACTGTATGTTCTTCATTATACAGGGGTGAACTTATTTAGAGCCTAGACATAGGAGTCTTGTAACAAAACCCTAACGACAGTGACTGAAAGGCACGCTTCCATACCGCTACAGCGTCTAACGCTATAGCGCTTTACTCTTGGAAATTTATATAACAAAGAGCCATCTAACTCTCTTTATTACTTCTTAAATTCACTACTGCTTTAACAACAAACTTATCATGTTTATAACTTCACATTTGTTATTGTCACTTGACATGTTTCACTAAGTTGTTACATGTGATGCATGGCTCGCAACTGCCTTCCCACTAGATGGCACTTGAGGAGTCGAGGTGTTCATTGTCCCAGCTCCGCGTTTGCTGTAATGTAACTACCCAGACTAGTTGGTATATTCTCTTTGAGTGCCCAACTAGTGTTCAAAGTTGGAAGAAGCTAAATCTTTTGGGATGTGATGCAGCCATTGCTCACCCAAACTAATGGTTTTCTGAGCTTGCTTTTTTAGGTGTTACAGACCCTAGGTGTGTCTCAGCGTCATTATTTTGCTATGAACCCGTGGAGCACATGGATTGGCCGAAATCAACACCTGGATAATGTGCGCTCAACACCCTCATATGTTAAGCATCGTTGTATGGACCTTTTGCAGCAATGGAAACATGCTCGTGAGTCTCATTCCAAGGCTCTAGTTTAGGATCTAGTAGACCACCCGAGGTGGAATACGCCCCCAATTCACTAGATCAAGTGCAACTTAGATGCATCTGTTTTCCTTGATCATAACAAAATTGGTTGGTGTTGGTGCCTTCAGAACCACTTTGGAGAGTTCATATCTGTTGCTTCAGATTGGTGCTTGGAAACTCTACAACCTCTCAAAGCTGAAGTTTGAACCCTTCTTAAATCTCTTACTTATTAGTCTTTCGTTGAAAGCGTTAGGACACTCAGTGGGTAGCCAACAATGGTCCGAACCAAAAAAATATCAAGAGCAATATCGTTCATAGATCGCTCACAAACACAGTGTTGTAGTCATTGTTTAAACTCAGAATGAATCTATACTTGATAATTAATGAACCATATTCAGATCGATTTGAGTTCATAACATAAGTATCGTGTATCACTTGTTTGTGTTTGAATTAAATTTCGCATTGATCAACCCCGAGTTTGTCCACTGCGAAAATCAAACCTGAGAGCATCGGGTCGAATCCTGTGTCTTGGGGCAATTAAGCCACTGGGCCGGTGTTGGTTGGTAGAGCTGGCAAAATGGACCGGGCCCACCGGGCCGGGTTAGCCCGAAAAATGGGAGGGCTTGGCCCGAAGGAATTGAGCCCGTTTTTACATTCGGGCTTTTTAGCCCGGTCCACAAAAGCCCTAGCCCGCAAGCCCGTGAATAAAAGTGGGTACCCATTCTTAGATGAGAATCTTGTTTCTCCCTCTAATCCACCATTCTTAGATGAGAGTACCATGGAACTGCATGACACAAGTGGGTACCCATTTTACTCCCTCAATGCAGTTGATTCAATTGTTACTATATCCAATAGCTCTCTTCATCCCAGGTGACCATGAGAATGAGAGAAAACCACTCCACATAGCAACTCTATAGCAAAGCTTTACTTAAGATGGAAAAGAAAAAAACTTGGCCTGGCTTGGACCTGAGAAGGTTGCTAACAATGCATTTGATCAACTGCTATTTAAAATATATGCATGCTTCAGGCAAAGGGAAATGTTTAAGTCAAATATCCAATACCATTATGGGAAGCAAAACATGTATACTGTATAGTACCGTGATTAACATTTACTACAGAATTTTGATTCATCTGATATGTAGCAGCTCATAATTACTGGTTTGGATTCAACACCTATTATTTATTTTCTAAAGAATAATTGAACAATCTTGACAGAACAGAACCATTATTTGAGAAAGATACTATGAAGTAAATTGAACAATCTTGAACAATTAATTGAACAATCTTGACATTACAGAACCATTATTTTCTAAAGAATAAATGAACAATCTTGACAGAGTGTCATGGACTTGGATATTAATTTGAGAAAATAAAAGTAAAAGTCCTTGAGTGTAGGAGTAGGATAGATTAGTAAATTGAGAGGAAATTGAAGTCCTTGAGTTTCATTCAGGGCAAGAGAAAACATTACCGGGTAACTTACTAGACGACCCACACACACAGTTTCAATCTTCTTGAATAATTTGATGCTCTGTTTGTTGTGCATCATTTTGTCCGGTTACATGATAGTGTCGCTAAAAAATCGCGCATAATGCGGGCTAGCCCGAAAAGCCCGCATAGGGCCAGGCTTAAACCATAAAAAATGAGCCCAAATTTCAACCCAGATTTTTTAGCCCGACCCTTAAAAGCCCGAGCCCGTAGCGGGTCGGCCCGATATGGCCGGTTAGCCCGTTTTGCCAGCTCTATTGGTTGGTGTTGTTTTTGATTGATATGGTTAATGTAAAAAAAAAGAGAATCCCCCCTAAAAAATTAAATTTGGGTTTGGCAACTTGATTGCGATAACTTTTTCTAATTTTCAATGTTTGGTTTTCTGATTTAGCATATTTCCCCCCTGATTCTGTGTTTAGGTGCTGCAATACCTCTTTGCTCATCGGCTACGATCAATCGCGCCGAGCAAATGGATTTTGAACCAGCTTCTGAAAAACCCTAATTTATTCTCTCTGCTATACAGTTCTATTTTCTCCGTTTGGTTTGGCGGGGCATTTGCAATCTTCCAATTTAACCGATCAAAGGACATAAATGGATTCGGACGAAGATGATTTTGTTTTCTACGGGACACCGATAGAGTGCGAGGAAGAGTTTACCAGCCGCAAAAAGAAAGCCATTGCGGAGTCCTCCGGTCAACTCCGAACACTCCCTGCTTGGAAGCAAGAGGTAAGCATTCACGTTTTACAACCGTTTTGCAATAGGCTGGCTGGGCAATCTCGTATCTAAAATTGGTTACTCATAAGAAAAATAGTTTTTTATTGAAAAGAAGCTACTGGTGTATGCATTTGAACATTGAAGTGCATTTTATTATTGCCCATTATAGCTGTTATCTTTTAAATTAAAATATGGAACTTCTGAATTCTGTTCGAATCATATTCAAGGAAGTGTCGGCACTCGGCAGTGGCTACTGCTGTATATGTGAATCGGTGTGGTATATGCGATTTGCAATCAATATTGGTCCATGGCCTTGATGTCGGAGCTTTGAATTCATTGTCAAGGACCCTTGAACAAAATAAAGAGTATTTTGGCATGCCTTAACGAATGCTGCATGTACCCTAACTTCATTGGAATTTTCATGTCACTGTCTTCAGGTTACAGATGAAGAAGGGAGGAGAAGATTCCACGGTGCATTTACAGGAGGTTTTTCTGCTGGTTACTATAATACAGTGGGCTCGAAAGAAGGTAACATTTCATTTGGGAATTATTATGCTCCTGTTATGGAATTGAAGTTTTGCAGGTGCCAGGCAGTGAGTGGTAACTCTATAAATTGATGTGCAGGGTGGGCACCACAGACTTTTAAATCATCCAGGAAGAGCAGAGCAGAATTCAAAGAGCAGAGCATATTGAATTTTCTAGATGAAGACGAGAAAGCTGTATGTTGAATAATACTGTGCATGTATATATGTGTGCATGATTTTGATATTATATGCATGTGTTTCAAATCCCTCCTATCTAGGAAGTATAGATGTAGGTAGAGAAGTCATGCCAAGCAGATCCAACTTTTTGCCCTAAAACCATTTCACACAGATCTCTATTGATTTGGATCTCCTTTATTAAATATATTTTTTATTCATTCATTTCTGATTTATCAGGGCCTTTTTGCCTCTGCACTGTATGCCATTTTGATATGAAACTTTATGTGTGTAAATGTGCGCATTCGAGATGCGTATGAAAAATTAGAAGGCATTATTTTTCTGAATGTGCTCAAGTGTTTAAGCATCCATCAGCATGTTTCATTTATATACATGAAGATTACAATGATAATAAATGGCATATACAATTTTCAAGGGAGTAATTAAGCTAGCACTACTTTCTAAAATACATTGAACATATCTTACTAGCTATATATAATGAATCTATAAGCTACTTGGAGTTGGAAAGTGGGATATTAATTTTAGTTTAACTTCCAACATAACATTTAATTTTAGCGGCGCCATGGAGGATTGGGATGGCAACTTTTTTACCAACCGCTATGACCAATTTGTGAAGGATAGCGGCGCCAAGGCTTTTTATTGCGGAAATAGCGCCTTAAAATAGCATGTTTTTTGACAAAATGCTATGATCCACCATCTGCAATCCATAACACTGCTCAAGCTAGAGAATGGGTATTTTCCATTTTCAGCTTGCATACAGTTCTTTCAAAATTTGGACTTCAAAATCCTCTGGTGAGAATATTTGCAAGTTGACCTTGTGAGGGTACATATGGGGTACAAACCTACTGTAGAGTTTTTCCTTAATAAAATGTCTATCCACCTCAATCTATCTTGTTTGATCATGTTGAATAGAATTATAACCTATGCTGATTGTTGACTTATTATCACAGTAGACCTTCCTAGGTCCATTCCATTTAAACTTCAAGTCTTCTATTATAACTTTGAACCAAAGTAGTTCACAGATAACATGTGTCATAGCTAGGAACTCGGCTTTAGCATTTTAGTGCGCCACAAGATTATGTTTTTAACTCCTCTTAAGTTACTTAATTTCATCCAAGAAAATGTCAGTTACCGACCTTGCATAATCCGCATTAGTGTAAGCCTCAAGAGTTCCTTCAAGGCATTGCATAATTCTATTAGCTGTATACAAATGGACTTCTCCTGGGCAGTGCATAAATTGGCTAGTCAAACTTATAGCAAAAGAAATACCGAGTCTTGTATGAGAGACAGAGATTAATTTTCCCGTCAAACGTTGATCCGTCTCCTTATGCACCACTCACTATCATATGCATTCCCCAATTTAAGACTTGAATCTGCCGATACAGGTTTGCCAATAGTCTTACCTGTCTCCTTGAGAAAATCTATGATATATTTTTGTTGAAATATGAAAATACTTTTCTTGGAGTAAGTTGCTTCAATACCTAGAAATTACTTCAACTTCCCAAGAGTTGAAAATACCTTCCAGTGTGGTTTTCCAGTTTCCGGCGTGTCCTCTGATGAGCACCACCGCCAGCCACCGTGTTGTAAAATTTTCCCGGCGAGTTTCCGGATGAAACCACCACCATCATGTTCGTCTCGTCCCGATCACCCAACGTGCCAAGTTTCGTTTTCATCTGACTATCGACGCGCTCTCACACACTGTTTTTCCCTCGTTGGAGTTCTCACCGCCGCCTCCGTTGCAGCCGCACGTGGATGCGCGTCCGTCGTCATCTCTGACCGAGCTTCCATTGCCCGGGTCGCCCTTCCCCTCCGGTTCCAGATCTGGTCTTACGTTTTGGTTTTGCCCTTCTCTTTCGCGTTTCATTCCACTTTCCTTTTAACCGTGATTTTATTATTCTCAGCAATAACAAAAAACATTCATACCATCAGTTAGCACGTTTTTTCAGAGAGAGAGAGGGAGCGAGAGTGGTGAATGAAGTAGAAAGAGACATAGATTGCGTTGTGGTTGAGGAGATAGCGCAATCTCGCTTTTTATTGAAATCTTGCACAATTCAAGAACGAAGGTGGAAAGTGTGTGTAGGGATCATCCACACTTACACACCACTTTTTCAGTTTTCTCTGTTCATTCTTTTCTCTTATACTTCCCTCTCTAAATCCACCCTTTTCATGCTTGCCCACAAACACAAGAGATTCAAAGTTTTGATTTTGTTCATCATTCTTCCCTCATGAAACGACGCGACAGTTTTTCGTTTTGCCGGCAACTCAATTTTTCTCTGATTATTATTATTATTATTAATATTATTATTTGATGTGATCTCCAACTTCGTTTGGTGTCTTTGATCTATTATTGTTTCGATTACTTCTCCCAATAGAGTATACATCATGTGTTGGAATGGAATACTCGTTTGTTGGTTTCTGTTTTTTTGGTCATCTGTCCAAGTCACTCTTATCTAGTGTGCTTTCTGCCTTGTCTCAAATCAGTCTCTCATGTCAAGCTCTCTAGTCAACGGTCCCAGTACACTGTAGATAGTCTTTGGTAGTCTCGTTGTCCAACCACCATCAAGGTTGAGTCCTCGGCACCAGTCACAGATTAAATGTCCCATTCAAGTGGGTTATTTCAAGCTAAGGATAGCGTCTTGTCCAATAATGTTCAGTTTGGTTTGGAGTTGTTACACCTTCAGTTAGGACTTTAGCTGCTGTAAGCGCTGGTCCAATGTTGCTTCAGTTTAGTTTGGAGTTGTTACACCTTCAGTTAGGACTTCAACTGCTGTAAGCGCCGATCCATTATTGTTTCTTGTTTGGTTTGAAGATGTACTTCTCCCATTTGGAGCTTCAGGCTTCAGCTGCTGCTGGCGCTGTCTCAATATTATTTAAGTTGGTTTCGAAGATGTGACACTTCCTGTCAAGGTTTCAGTTGCCAAAGTGAGCACTTGCCACACATAAAATGGAAGAAGTTAGAAGCATGTCGTTTGGAGAAAGGGACATGCGTTATATTAAAATTCTCAAATAAGGGAAAGTTTGTTCTATTAGAATTTACACTAGGAAGTTTCTTGTGATTTTTCTTGTCAGGGGTGGGGGGAGAGGATGTTATTTGTAATATTTCAAAACCTCAAGGGAGGCTAATGTATTTCACCCTTATCATTACCATGCTTTTAGGATAGGGCTATGCACTTCCATGCTTGTGTGAAGGAGTCTTAACCAGAAACTTTGTTATAAAAATTGGTGATGCTATCATTAACTCAACCATAATTTCATCAAAAAAAATAAAACTCAACCATAACAGATGTGGGGAAGTTAATGAAGTAGGTAGGCTAGTTACTCAGTTGGTTGTTAGAGCTTCAATATTCGTTAGTAGATCAAGTTTTTTGATTCCTTGTGTTCTAACCTACCTTTGCATGTGTTTTAGGATTTGGAAGGTCGGTTTTTGGGTACATCTTCACAGTTTGACACATTTGGTTTCACTGCTGCTGAAATTGCTCGCAAACAAGCTGAGAAGGAACAGAAACAGAGGTGCTTTTGTTTTCCTGCCTTTTTTAATATAGAATCATTACCTATAGTATCTTACAAAATGGGTTAAGTTCTTGCTTCTTTTTGGAACTTGAATGGAAGTGTTATCATATGAGGTGTTTTACATTCAAATTATGATATCTCAATGTATTTGTCACGACACTTATATATCCTAGCAAGTCTCTAAGGATAGAACTATAACGCATTACTAACAAAAACCAGCAAGCTATAAAAAATTTGGCAGTCTCCCCTAAAACTATAACAAAACCATATGTCAGTCACACCTGTATACAACGAGATTAGTGTTAAAAAAAGACAGAGGATTTATACAAAAGAATGTTGTGTACATGTCTGCGCGCGTAGGGGATGTGTTTACTGAGAGGGCTATTTATTTATATGTGAAAGTAACAAAAGTAAATCTTGACTATACAGCTACATATAGATGGTCAAGATTAAAAGTTTGTAAGTTACATTTAAAAAAGTCACATGGCTTTATTGTTTTAATCTTGATCACTCCTGGTTAGATCTAAGGGTCAAGATCTACTCGTCTCACTCTCCCATAAAAATTATCCTGTCACTTAATTTCTATAGCTGCATTATATCAGATTTGAATAAAATGCTAGCCACAGTTTGCAATGGAGGCCTACCTAAAGATTAGTAACTCCTAAAGATGCTAGCCACACTTCTTGTTGCCATTTTGTAAGCCAGTTGGTTCTCTTGTATCATGAGAATAATGCGAGCCATGGCATACCTGTCAGTTCTTGTTGTTTAACCCATGATAATTTTTTTGGGGACATTCTTCTTGTAAACATTCAAGGGATTGGAGAGCTTTGCTTTACTCAGTGACGTTTTCCTCTTGTAATTTTGTTATTCACTTCCTTAATCGAAGTACTTTTTTTATGTGTATTTATTCTCCCTTTGTATCAATTGAATATGTGAACATAACATGCTTATAATAATATCCAAGCGATCATTCTACTTCGGGTGATTACTGATCTATTCTTGTGAATCAAAATATTGTTATGGTTACTTGTTTATTCAGAGTAAATTAAGACTTCATAACTTTTTATTTATTCTCCATATTTTACCTTTTTTTGTTACTATTCTGATGGGACTTCATAGCTTGATTGTGTTTGTTTGTCTTATTATAGGCCGTCCATAATTCCTGGACCTGCTCCGGATGAAATAGTTATTCCAGCCACAGAGTCTGTAGGTCTGTTCCACTTAATTCGAATAACATTTTCCTTAAAAATATTGCGTCTCTAATTCTTACCTCTTTCATGTTGTTTTTAAGGCATGAAATTGCTGTTGAAGATGGGATGGAGTCGTGGTCGCTCAATTAAGGATTCACATGCTGATGCACTCTACGGTATGGTGTTCCATTGCCATTTTTGTCATTTATTTCCTTGCATTCAAGTTTATACCCAGTTAACCTTTTGATCCACATTCATTAAACATAAACTGGATCGCAAGGAAGGTTTTTCTTAAGTTTTACCCCTTATTTAATTCTGAACGTGAATTGGGGTACTCCTGGTTTCAGATCCATGTGCTTTTTGACTTGTATATGGATTCTTTTCCCCTCCTCCCCCTCTTTAATTGCATTTGATATAAATTTTGACGTTTATAATTTTCTAAGATTAAATAAGCATGTGTGATTTGGATTTATATGCTTTCTGTGTCTGAACCCGCATACAAAAGGAGAGTAATGTAGGTGAAACTTTTAGTGATTTTCACATAAAATCACAAATGGGAATGTGTATACTGCATTAATTTTTTCATGTTATTCATCTGTATGTTCATCTGCCTTTTACTAAAATCCTTTCTGAAAGGCAGATTCATCTAATCCAAATAATACATGCAAATCTTATATGGGATAGGAATACACTTGGCATTGATGGGCTCTTTCAATTTATATTATATTCTTGCAGGATAAATCTCTTCCTCTTATTAATTAGTACAACCTTTTAGAAGGTTTTTTAGATCTTATTTGGGCTTATCTCATGACATGAGCACCTATATGTTTGGATGTTCTTATGAAAATAACTTACGGTATGACTGTAAACCGTTTTCAGTTTATTTCAATAAGCTCCTCATAATAGCATATTATTAATAAGTGCTTAAGTATATTTATTTACCCAATGAGTCCAATTTATTGTTTTTCCATTTATGTAATTTCTGTCTAATAAGCAGGTTTCCATGCAATATTCATGTAATAATGTCTGTGCAGATGCCAGAAGACAGGCTCGGAGAGCTTTTTTAGCATTTTCTTCAGATGATACAAAAGTGAAAGTTACTGAGTCCGAGCCTATCAAAAGTGATGTTGAAAGTTATCCTGAGCAGCCTGTGTATGATGATGTTCAGTCTTCTAAGAGCACACCGGTGAGAAATTTCCCTTTCCAATCCAATATAATTGTTAAAGATTTCTTATATGATAATCCTTTTAAATATGGTGGAATGTTGCTTCCTTTTCCAATGTGTTTCTTGGGGATTCTGATATGATTTGACTCATCCAGAAGCACACCAAAATTTTTACTTAGTTCTTTTACTGAACTCTGATGGATGATCAGGGTGGATGCTTGTTCTTTTAATGAAATTGGTGCCATTTGCAAGAGGGTAGGGGTCAATTGACACTTATGTCATCAAACTCCTTTAGAAAATGATTTTTAGTATTTGGACTTTGGAGTACCCTTTAGCGACAAGCACTTGACATATTGATTTTGTATTCCAGATTCTGAAATAATAAGAACTGGATCGGATTATTGACATTTCAATAGATTCCAAAACTATACTAATGTTAATTTTTAGATTTTTGGATTAAGTACAACACATTCCTGAGTTAATTTGAATCCTACAAGCTTGATATACATTATACAAACTTTCAACCCATTGGTGATATCACGAGTCTATCTGTATCTCTTTTTACTCAACAAATATACACTGTCTTAATTATTTTAATTCATTTTAGCAATTGTATAAAGTTTTTGCTGGCTGTAAGTATATCTATATGGATAGTGGCCATATGTCTTATGTATATCTTCTTTTCTGCAGGTTTACGTGCTTAACCCAAAGCAAGACCTGTATGGATTAGGTTTTGATCCTTATGAGCATGCTCCTGAGTTTAGAGGTATGCTTTTTCTTGATATATGTATGTGGCACCTGTTGATGTGGTTGCAGGTAATTGACATTTAACTGTCTTCTCTTAAAAAAATTTCAGAGAAAAAACGGTCACGCTTATCCAGCAAAACAGGGTCTGGTCTCAGTGAAAACTTTTCCATAAGAGATAGTCTTTTTGGTTTGAAGTGTAAGCTACTTAAAACTGGATATATGTTAATCCACAATCTTATTTTCCATTTGCTGATATCTGTAATTTTTTGTCACAATATCTTGCCCTAAGTTGATTTATTTCCTGGCTTTAATTCATCAGCAGGAAAGGCTGGCCCTGGTTTTGGCATTGGTGCACTTGAGGAACTTGATGTTGAGGATGAAGACGTCTATGCCACTGGTCAGTAGTTCTACTCTTTATTTTCCGCACTATAGGATAAGGCATGGTAGTATCAAACTTGATGATATAAGGCCTGATAAAATTTTAAAACTATGTAGTGTTTTAGTGTGATGTGACATTGTATAAGATAATATTTTTTGTTTGGTGGTGCACTGTATTGGACAAAAATTAACACTTTTTACAAAAAATACTCTTTGCTTAAACATTAAACTGCATTAATCTAAATTTGTCTTGTCATCCTAACATTTAGAGAAAGACAGCCCTCAAGGCATAAGGAGTGAACTCATGACCACTCTCATTCAATTTAAAACAAATAAATTCTGCATGCAGTATTTAGAGAAAGACAGCCCTCAAGGCATAAGGAGTGAACTCATGACCACTATCATTCAAATTTTTTTTTGATAATACACTATCATTCAATTTAAAACAAATAAACTCTGCATGCAGTATAAAAACCCGTTATCTGAGCAGGCTAACTATTTTCAATCAATACAACATTATGAAGTATCGCACTTAAGTGCGTGAGCGGCATAGGGGGTGTATTGTCCACCATCTTTTTTTACAGTTCGATTGGGCAGTTCCACCGTTTTGAGGGTGAAACAATCTGCACCAAATTTTTATTCTCTTACTAATACTACTCTCCCACCAAGTCGAGCGAAGTTGCTTACGGCGCCTCGCTGCAACAAGCCGCTGTACTTGTGTGCGGCATTGTACCGCCGTCGGAATGCAGAAGAGATGAGAGCGAGATAGAACCTGGACCAGAAGAGACGAGAGAAATTTGTCTCTGCATTTTTGCCCTAGGTTTCAATCTGCATTTTCCCCCTGTAGAAGAATGAAAAATCTGGTCACTGGTTAAAATCAGCGTTTCCTTCTGAGAGTCAAATGCACTTCTGGCTTTTCATGTTTTAGATAATGATTTCCCCCTATGTATGTGTATTTTTTAATTTCTTTTAGTAAGAGAATAAATTTATTTGGAGTAAGCCTGAGAATTTAAACTTCTTCCTATGAAAATGTGAAAAAAGGGCATGAGTTAAGCTTGTCATAACTTGCGCTTTCTTCTTCTTTAGGTTATGAATTGGCAGATGCTTATGTTCAAGAGGTTGAGGAACCTCCAAAGTTGACCTTGGAACATCAGAAAAAGAAAGATCGGAAGGACCAGGGTAATCTGCCTGGTTTTAGAGCTGCATCCAATTCTGACTATAAAATGGAAAGGTTAGTGACGCAGTTTTAATTTCTTTCTTATGTCGTTTATTGCAACACATTTCTAATAGCCTTGATTAATAGTAATGCTTGGAGTCTAGGGATCTAAATCTCGACAGTATTTTAAGACTTTTTGGGATATGAGATCTATATATGGCTATCTTTTTTATTCTTTATTTTATATGATATGTTCCACTTTTGATCAGTATTGTATAAATTGCTTTTCAGATTTGAAGCTCCTCTGATTCCCAAGGATTTTGTGCCCCGCCATGCATTTTCCGGACCTCTCGATATTAACCGCCAGAACTATGAAATCCCACCACCTGATGTTCCTCCTCCCGAGGATAGCAATTTAAAACTATTAATTGAAGGGGTTGCAAATCTGGTAGCTAAATGTGGTAAATTATATGAGGATCTATCTAGAGAAAAAAACAGGTCAAATCCATTATTTAATTTTCTTTCTGGAGGAACTGGTCATGATTATTATACAAGAAAACTGTGGGAGGCACAACAGAAGTGCAATGATCAAACTAAACTGCAGTTGGATGGAAAAATGCGTCCTGGCGTACAGAGGCTGACAGCTGAGAGCCGGGGTCAGATCTTAGGGGAAAAACCTCTAGAAAAAACCATTGAAGATCAATCCTCATCTGTTCCTTCTACAGATGTTCAGCTCCAATTTAATCTGACAGATACATTTACCAAGTCTGCATCATTTGTAAGTTGCATAATCTTTCTGCTTTAAACTCCTAATTTGATTATTTGGGAATATTTCTATTTTGCTTGTGGTAGTTTGGTTGAATGATCAGACTGTGGCTTTAACTCAAACAATTCCTTTGACGTGATTCGTACAATTGAACCTTTATTGGCCAGGCTTTTGACACGACTGTCATTGTCCATGCCGTTAACTTTGGGTTATGCTGGCTTCTATATGAATTCTACTAAAGCCTATAATGTGATTTTGTCCTCCTCCTTGTGGAGAGACACAAAGCCCTAACCCGTTGCCAGACTTTGAACTTTCTATTAAATCCCTCTAATATAGCTCCTCAAGACTTGGATCTTTGCTCATTATTTCCTTATTTTTGACCCAGAGTGAGTTATCAGATGTTGAAAAGCCTTTCAAAGATGATCCTGCCAAGCAAGAAAGATTTGAGCAATTTCTCAAGGAGAAGTATAGAGGGGGATTACGCTCTGCAAGTTCGAGTTTAGCTGGTAATATGTCAGAAGCTGCTCGTGCTCAAGAGAGACTATCTTTTGAGGGTGCGGCTGCGGCAATTGAAAAGCAAAAACAACGCACACAAAGCAAGATTTCAATTCCATCTTCCATGAATTTCGTCGCGGGTGGTGTAATGGAATTTACTTCTGGTGCTATAGAGGTATGACCAAGGTTATTTTCCTTTTGTTTCTTTCCTTGTAGCTTTGGCTTAAGTTATTTGATGTGTTCTGTGCAAACAGCCAAAGAAAGACCAGCAAACTGATGATATCACTGGGAAGAAAATGTACCCAAAGAGGGAAGAGTTTCAATGGCGCCCTTTACCTCTTCTCTGCAAACGCTTTGATCTTGTTGATCCCTATATGGGGAAGGTACTTTAAGTAGCTTGCTACACTATACTGTTATTCTTATATTGCTTTACTTGTTTGATTTGGTTTCACTCTTTATGATCTGTATTTAAATTATACTATGCTCTTTGTAGCCCCCACCTGCTCCTCGAATTAGGAGTAAGATAGATTCATTGATCTTTACATCAGATTCAGTCAAAGGTACCAAAGTGGAAGAGCCTGTCACTGCAAAGAAAGACATCTCAGCGGTTGAAAATATTGAAATTGAAGAGGATGTCAAAGTTGAAAATATTGAAAGGCCGGTTGACCTATACAAGGTAACATCCTATCTCTAATCCTCTATGTTCATCCCATTTACACTATGTTTGGTTTGGAAATGAAAGTCAGAGGAGAGAAAGTAGAAGGAAAGATTGTATGAGGAAAGAAAGAGAATAGAAAGTGAGAGGATTGTTTAGGTTGTTTGGTATAGGAGAAAGTAGAGTTGAAAGTAAGAGGAAAGAAAGATGTATATTTAATAATTGACATAAATACCCTTATATAAAAATAAAATATATATATATATATATATCTATTTGATAAAATAAAAAACATATTAATTACAAATAAAATAAATCATAATCACTAATAATAAAGAGTGCTTAGTCTTTTCAAAAAATATATGCTTAAAATTAATTATTATAAATAGATTATGTAAAATAAAAAATAAATTGATTATTAAAAGAAATCTATTTAATGTATCAATATTTTTTTCTTATATATGTATGGGTATTAATGGCAATTTGTACAAAAAGTACAATTCCCAGGACTCAGATCCCCTCCAGCTTCAACCTCTCCTGCTATCTCTCAACCACTAATATCAGCCCTTTGATTAATCCAACATTCCAGATGAAATGGAAACAATAATTAATTAATAAATAGAATAATAATAATTAACTAAACCTCCCTCTGGTCAAAAAAATAAAATAAAATAAACTAAACCTCCCGTGTTCTCCACTTGCGTCTTGCTCGCTTCCATTCTCCACTTGTCGTCTCTCTCGCTCACACTTCTGTAAATTTTAATCACTTGCCATTTTTTCTTTCAAGCAAATATAGCATCAAATAATATTGGGTGTTGTGTAATGGAATGATATCAACAAGCACCGTTAGTGCTTGAGGAAATCTTAATAGTGGATATCAACAAGCACCGTTGTGTGATGGAATGATATCAACATGAATTAGAAGTTGTACAGTTTGAGAGAAAAACATAGCAACTGCAGAGATTTCTCCTCTGTCAGCTACGTAGTCATCACCGCCTCTTCCTGCACTTGCGTTTCTGTTTGCCACTGTCGTTGACGTCTTTGCAGGTCTCGCCGGTGCCGCAGCCCATCATCATGGGTGACACCGTCACCGCATGCGGCGGTCACTGAGGGAGAGCGAGCACCGCTTCACACTGTTTTCGTGGGATCTATTCACGCACAAACTGGCTTGTGTTTATTATTATTATTCTATTAATTAATTGTTCCCTTTTAATCTGGACAGTTGGATTAATCCAAGGGATGATATCGGTGGTTGAGAGATAGCAGGAGGGGATTCGCATCCCAATTCCCACGGCTTTCTTCTCATTCTGGGAGGGAAAGAATCTAGTTGTGGGACCTACCAAAAATTTGGCTTTCTTTCCTTGCTGACACAAAACCAAACGGTGGAAGCTCACTGATAGGATTTAAATAAATAAGTGGGGCGGTAAATAAATAAGTGGGGCGGTTACTGTCTTGTTGGCGGTTATTGTCTTGTGGGCGGTTACTGTTTGTGTTGTAGTAACCGTCAGGGGCTGTCTTGTGTATTTATATTGAATTGTTCAGTCATTAGGATTAGGCAAGATAATAGTTGGAAGATATTTCCCTTGGGAGGCCCTGAGCACCTCGAATCGCTCAACAACTTGGGAGAGATTAGGCCTCTCGAAGAGCCTATTATCGTTACCGTATTGTAATAATCTGTCCATGGATTCTGTTATCTATCAATTGGTATCAGAGCACTCGATCCTGAGTGCTCAAAAGAAGAATCATTATGGCGGAGCAACCGTGGAGACGGTGGAAGATGTTTGCGATGGAGATTTGTTTTTTTCTCTATGGAACAGAACGCGTGTTAGAATTGGGAAAGAGAGGAAAGGTGGAGCAGATTGGATTTCACAAGACTTGGGCCTTGTGATTAAACTAATGGGTCAGGCCCAATCATTGATATTTACACCTCCCCAGTTTACTAATAATAGGGGGGGTGTTACTAATAAAAAGGGTGATGGACAAAAAGCAGCCTGTTGGGCCTGATTTGGCTCAAAATCCAACTGAACGAAGGGCATTTCATCCGGGGTGCAGTCCTTCAATTTCTTGCATTGCTTGGTCATCATGCTTCAAGTTGTGGGATCCCGGTGGAAGATTAATAATTGTTTGTTTATTGTTATCTTCACCTTGAGGACAAGGTGAATGTTTAGAGGGGAGTATTGATAGGATTTAAATAAATAAGTGGGGCGGTTACTGTCTTGTTGGCGGTTATTGTCTTGTGGGCGGTTACTGTTTGTGTTGTAGTAACCTTCAGGGGCTGTCTTGTGTATTTATATTGTATTGTTCAGTCATTAGGATTAGGCAAGATAATAGTTAGAAGATATTTCCCTTGGGAGGCCCTGAGCACCTCAAATCGCTCAAGAACTTGGGAGAGATTAGGCCTCTCGAAGAGCCTATTATCGTTACCGTATTGTAATAATCTGTCCATGGATTCTGTTATCTATCACTCACTTTTCTAAAAACTTTCAATCCTCCCTACTATTCATCCCCTCACTTTCCCTAGAAACAAACATTGCATTAATGTTATTTGCTCATACTTTCACGTGAAACTATTTTATTTGTTGTCTTTAGTAAAGCCTATCGAATGCATGTTTCTGATGCCGTGTTTATAGATTACCGTAAAAACTTGGGATGTTTTTGCTTAGACTAACATCTATTTTGGTTTGAATCTTAGAGCTGAGTTATGGAAAACTATTTTCATGAATTCTTATGCTCACTTATTAGCTCAATTCATGTATAAAAGTTGTGTCTTCTCACTCTCAGTAATTAAAAGTATATCATCATTGAGTTTTGAGCTGGTCTTTGCAAGTCTAAAATTCTGGCTGTGAAAGCAAAATTCTTATACTGGCACCCAGTGCGTCTTATTGGGAAAGTGGTTATGAAATCCAATCCATAATATTGGTTTTTTATTTGGACATCGAATGGATACTAAAAAATCCAATCCATGCACACCCTGGGTACCCATAAGAATTTCAAATTTCATTTTTGCAGGCTATTTTCTCTGATGATTCAGATGATGAAGGGGATGACTCTAGTACTATAAAAGTGGGGAATCAAGAAAAGAAAGCTGAAGTAGCTAATACAGCATTGAGCCGTTTGATTGCTGGTGACTTTCTGGAATCTTTGGGCAAGGAATTAGGGCTTGAAGTTCCTCCTGATACACCGTACCTTGCACAAAAATCGGGGAAAGCTGCTCCTCAGAAAGAAAATGTTAATGAATATGCAAAAACCGACATCCTGAATGGTGAAAATAACAACAGATATATGCCTGAGAGTAGCAGCATTAAAACAAAGGGAACTTGTATCTCCGACAGTAAATTGATCAAGTCTTATGGGGATAAGTGTGAAGATGACAAAAAAATTAAACCACCTTTAGTCAGCAGACAGGACTCTAGCAGCCGTTCTGACGAGGAAAGGAGCAGAAAGCACTCTGGTAAGCTTGATAGAAAAAAATATGAAGATGACAAGAAAGTTAAAATGCCATCGGCAAACCGCCAAGATTATAGAAGCAGTTCTTCATCAGAAGAGGAGAGGAGCAGAAAACGCTCCAGGCATCGACGTAGGAGGCGTGATGCAGGAAGTGATTCATCTAGTGATGATGAAAGAGATCAACACAGTTCAAGGTCAAAAGGGAGAAGAAGGGAAAGGTCTTCTAGAGATAAAAGCAGCGGAAGTAAGAAACACTCTAAACATCACAAGCATAGAAAGCATGAATCTCCAAGTAGATCACCTTATAGCACGGGGAAGGACGATGCATATTCCAAAAAAGAGAGAAGACGGAGGGAATGAGCAAGAAACCTGTTTCCTTTATTTTCAATAACTTCTTTGAGTTTTGTTGGGGTGCCGTTGCTGTATTAAAAGATGTTCAGAGTTTTGGGGTTGCGATGCTGTGGTGTGCAGCCTATGGATTTCATTTGCTCCAAAGCTAAATCCAAGCCTCCTATTGTTGAAGGTTGCGTGCTTCCCCGCCATGAAGGAATGCTGCTTAATTCAATTTCCCACCCCCATCCTTCAATTAATGTAAGGGAATGGAACTGTTACTGATAATGGACTAAACATTATCAGGGAGTTTTTTTACCCAAAAGAATTTAGTGGGTTTGAGATAGTCCTTAGACCTTCGTCCTCGGGTTAAAGTAGTAATGCACGTGTTAAATTTAAAGTGTGATATCCTTTTATAGGTCATTATAAAACGGGATACCTTATAATAGATCAGGTGGTTTCTGCAGAACACAAGAGACGGCTTGCTACAGAATTGTAAATGGGCACAACCCCAAGGTAACAATGAAGAAACCATCTATTAATTTTTTTATTTACATGAACATTTCTGGTGATTCTGGGTGTGCCTCTTTTCAGTTCAAAATAAAGGCTTCTCCATGAGGTAAGCAAGATTAGTGAGTTGAATAAATTTTGGTAGTATGCATCATTACTAATGTAGATTTTTGGGGGATGTTGTTGAGAGTTGTAGATTGTCAGGGGATGCTACTTGCAAAAAAGATCAGCTGCTACAAGTCTTTATTATGTTATATAGCTCTGTTTACCGGTCCTCTGTTCTAGGCATTCAATTAAATAAAAACTTGATGTTACTTGGCGCAATATAATTCTGTTGGTATCTACTTTTGGGGTAAAAGCATAATTCGACTATTGGTTAAGACCCTGTTTGGAAGAGCTTATTTTTGAGCTAATAAAAAATAACTTATGGAGATAAATAAGTTTTTTATGTTAATTTCGCCTCAAAAAAAGTTTTTTATGTTAATTCATAAATTCTCATTGCATAAGCTGTTTTTTTATAAACTACGTTGACAAGCTTATGAATAATACTTAAAATCATATTTATTTGCATAAACTATTTTTCATAAGCTCAAAAATAAGCTTTTCCAAATATGGTCTAAATCTTTTTCTTCATCAAACGTGCCTGTTCACTATTTTTATGACAGCAGACGAAATAAATGTATGTTTCTAGGGGTGCTCTTCAACAATTTTTTAAAATTAAGAAAATGAGCAACAATGTCTAGGACTTTGGATAATGGTGGGAGGTAATATAGCTCAGCATAGCAAATGACATTACAAGCCACGGGATATGCGCCCACACATATAAGTTTGATCTACGTTCCTTCTTTCTTGAAAGAGAGTGAAAGCTTCGAAAATTTAAGAATGTCAAGGTCAATAAAAAAATAAGTTGATTTCAAAGTGTCGCAACTTAGCACGGCGGTTTGCTAGGGCAACATATGAAAGATACGTAACTAACGCAAATTTGAATATATGAAAAGATACGTAATTAAGGAGTTGGAATGGTGTAAGTAATAGTCCTATCACTTCACTTGAGATTGATTTCTTCTGCAGCTTGGGATGCAAGGAGAGACCTAGCGGAAGCCTTTGACAGGGACACATGAAGGTTCTAAAATGTGAGGTATGATGTGAGGTGTGGGTTGAACAATTTGAAGGTTATGGAAAAGGGTTACAACTTTCTTGAAGTGAGATTTGGGGTGAGTACAATCCAATCGGAGGTGAAGTCTAAGGTGAAGTCTAAGGTGAGATGTCACTTTTTTTTAAATTAGGGCTGGGGAAAATTTATTAATCAAAGTGACACTAATGGTCATTTTACAACTGTCTCTAAGGGGATTTGAACTGTCTTACCACCGAGCTAACACCTTAAGTGTCCCATCATGAGATGTCACTGTTTACCTTTAGATTAAGAAAAGCCACATGATAATATCATAGATGACCTAGAGCATAACTTTCGTTATTTCTCTTCTCATTCATAATCCTCCCTCCACCTAATTTGAGGAGCAATCATTTTCAACTTTACTATTTTTGTTCGTTGTACCGGGGGTCGGTCCAAGGGGAAGGCCATTAAAGCTCTTGCTTTAGGCCTCTACCCAAATAATTTATTTATTACAGATACGTTAGACACACTTTTATGCATTGCTTACCTCCTAAAGGCTCTAGGTCAATATTTACGGGCCTATTTTTCCCGTTGTTGCGGTGAGAACAGATATGTTTAAGGCCTCTTTTGACGTTAGGCCGATCCTTTTCACTTTTTCGCCATCCTTAATCTCCTTTTCCCCAGCCTCCACCTTCCAAGGAAGTAAATCGACATTGAAGCCTCCATCTTTTGAGGAACCATTCAGTTATGATGGCAACCCCCAAACCACACACAAGAAAAAATCTTTTCAACAATCAAAGAGGGGGGAGCAACACAAAGTTTCAATCTTTAACACTTGGAACCAAAAAAAAATCAATCTCTTTAACATTCAACCTTCAATCATTTAAGAAAGTCATGAAATTTTTTGAGTGCAACAACATCATCATTGACCCTATAGCCTTGGTCGACATTATATGAGAGACCTCCGAAGTCAGGGCTTTTCGCTTAATGAGGAAGGTTGGTGACAAGATTTGTCTGATTGTCGAGAAGCAGAAGCTCGCAATGGTGTCCATCTTGTGAGCATATCAAGTTTGTTTCTTGAGATATCGTGTAGATTTGGAGATGGCGAACTTAACATAGAAGAGGAAAATCCTTTTGGGTTTCGAGTAAGTGGTTAGGTGCTGGTTCCAACCAGGTGTTGTAGTGGTGTATGATTATGACAGGCCAAAGATCGTATGAAGAACATGGAAGAAGGAGACTGGGCTATTAGGAGTGGCATTGTCGTGAAAGACAAACCGGTGGTAGGGAGATTTTCTTGCTATGCTCCTTTTTTGAGTTCGGGGGTGTGGTCGAGGGAGTTGAGTGAGGGATATGGTGCAAAAGGTGCATGACATTATTACTGATTTTTTGGTCTCCATGGTGTGAGTGGATCACACACCTTGATGCCAACCCCAATCAAACTTGATAACCGAACCATCTCGTATTAGGGCTTGATTTGACCCCTATCTTACAATAAAAATAGACCTAAAGTAGGTTAAGTGAAAATTTATGTGAACTTTCAGGTTACCTAACTTATCTCATATGTAGATTTTTGTCTTAAAATTGTTTCATATTTTCATTTAGTTGAAAAGTATTCTATATGTAAAATAATATATTATTACCTTTTACTTAGCATTGTCATAAAATTATGATGGAGCAGAAAATATTGCTTGTAATGCAATAAATTCTAATGCATTGCATATGATATTAACTAATTATACAACTACTTTTCTTTTAGGGTGTGTTTGGTAGAAGAGAAAGATAAAAGGAAAAGAGAAATAGAGAAGAGACAGTGACTTTTTATTGTTTGGTTTGAGAGAAAGGAATGAGATTAGTTTAGTATTATTGTACACTAAGGGTGTGTTTGGTAGAAGAGAAAGAGTGAAGAGAGAGGAAGGGAAGAGTGAAATAGAGAACAAATAGTGTCAAACAATAAAAAGTCACTCTCTCTCTCTCTTCTTTATTTCTCTTTTACCAAACACACCCTAAAACATTAATATATGTTCATTCTATAATTTTATTTAGCGTATACTTCTCATCAATTAGACATAGTCTTAACTAGATCCGTATTTGTTGTGGGTGTTTGGGTCTAAAGGTGGGGTTCAGTTCTAGAATTTAGATTCCACTAATATTTAGAATAAGGTAAATAAAATTATAAACCTCAATCTAATTTATTCCAGGGTCACCCTTAACTTGAGTGTGATCGCCAGATTTGGGCAGCCAGGCCTGCATGTAGATCTCGAGTAATTCATTTATTGTTGTTGTGGCATCTTTGGACTGGTCCCCAACAAAACATCGTTCACTTCATTCTCAAGTTCCGAGAGGCATATATTTTCTCTAAACAATGTTATTTTGAAAATGAAAATTATAGTAGTACATTCGTTGGTTTAACTACTACAAATTGTTGGAAGTTTCTGTAGATCTTTAACAAAAAATTGGGGTGGCTATATGATGTCCCAAAGAAAAAGAATGCGTTAATTCTTAAGTACAATGACATTTTCAAAATATATTGGGTGGCTAACGGCGCATTACTTCTCCATGCTGCCCCATGAAGGTTCTCAAAATATATATAGGACAAACAATACAATAAATTATCTAAATTTTCCTTATGAGCAAAACAAAGAGCTCCTCCCAGAACGCGGGGTTCAGCGGTTGGGGCTAATCCTCCCTTAACCAATGGTCGGGGGTTCGATCCCCACATTGAGTACGGAGCAGCATTTAAACTCTGGGCCAGCTCTCCTGCCCCCTCAAGGCACCTCCAATGAGCGATGGATTAGTCACTGCTGTACGTGCGGTGGATACCCGGGCTTACCCAAAAAACAAAGAGCTCTTGAAACATCAACAATGCTACAATAAATTGAAGTGTTACAAGGTAATTACGACAAGTTTTCTTTTTCATGGGGGAAGGGAGAAATTTCATTAATCAAAGTGGCACTAACGACCATTTTACAACTGTCCCCAAGGGGATTTGAATTCAGCACATTGAGGATACAATGCTAAACTCTTACCACTAAGTTAGCACCTCAAGTATAGGTAATTACGGCAAGTTTTGTATAAAATCAAAACTAAATTCAATGTTAATTGAATTACTTTTTATCATCTCCAAGTGGCTAAAATTACGGTTCCCAAAATTTCTAACAATTTAGTTGTACGTAGGAAAGGTAGGAGTACTGGTTTACCCATGAATAATGCTGCACATGCTCGTCTATAAACCTGTTCAAGTTGGGCTATTGCACAGGATCTCAACCTAATATTATTTTTTTAGGCAAGAAAAATCAGTATATCCATTCAGCGTTTGGAAATTTGTATACCAAATTTAAAGTTGTATTGAGATCTCGTCGCGTCTTCTTCCTAATTTCAGGTTGCTATAGACGCCCTCCAATCTGTTTGTTCGCACGACCGCAAGCCATTGATCTCAAGAGCTGCGTTGAACAACAGTAAGGGTAGAGTGTCTAAATGGAAATCCGAATACCATCCTTTTTATTTTATCTTAAGTTGTATAGAGGCAGCAAACATTGTAAAGCAAATAGTAACCCTTGCAAAACGTTGTGGAAATTAAACAATATGGTCGATGCTACCAATGGGTTATTGAGAATGACATGTATCCAATCCCATTTTCACCCTTTAATTTTCAGTGAAAGGCCTTGGAGCTTTGCTTCAACGTTGCACTGAATCGATTGCCATCAACCCCACAGCCCCATGTTGAATACTGATCACATTGCGGTGACACCCATGGTTGCCATGTAATAACACTAGCCAATAGTCACCACTAGGCACTAAAAGTGGAAGTCTTAATTTCTTTCTGTGACTACTTCTTCTGGTCTTATTTATAAGAAAAAATTGTAGTTTTAAGTTCATTGAATAACTGATGTATTTAGTTTATATTGGTAAATACATCTTTGTACATCTATTATTTGAAAAAAAAAATTCAAAAATGTTAAGCTCAGAATTATATAGGTGTGAGTCCAAGGGAGATTCGTCGCAGCGGTAGAAATGCCGTTTATGAACACTCAGTTGTCGGGTTCGATCTCCCCAAGTGTCGAGCTTTGGTTTTCTGATTTGTGTGTTAGGTCCTGACACTTTACCAGTCCGACCATCCAAAAAAAAAATAGGTGTGAATTACACAATATTTTTTTCGTATAAATGGTACAAATCATAGCAGTTCAACTCAAGTTATTTACGTAATTGAACCGCCATCTTATACCATGTATATTGTGGCGGTGTGTAAGGCGGTCTTCTGGGAACCGTCATTTTAATCTAATGTACCCAAAATTACCGCATTTTGGGAACCGCCACTAATGTAAAAAATGGCGGTTAAAACAGCCATGACATACAAAAACAACTGCAATTATTTAATGTTTTTTTTATAGTGTTAAAGCAGTTGTTGCAATGGGTCACAAAATCGGTCACTAAACCGATCGCTAAAAAAGGTCACTAAATCGGTTGCTAAAATCGGTCACTAAATAGGTCGCTAAACAATTCAGTCGCTACAATTAGCGACTAGTGATATAACGACCGATTTTTGTTGGTCGCAAATTCAGTCGCTAAACGTTGTAGTGACCAATTTTTCCTGTGTAGTGACCGAAAAATCGGTCATTAAATGAGGTTTCTTTGGTAGTGTAATACGCCCTCCATTTGGTAGTATAAAAAAATGCATCACTTTTAAAAATGAGAAAATACGAATCAACAAACAACCAATTTTAAATATCCAAAATAACCGATTTTGAATATCTACTCTTCACCGGTGATTTATGTTATTTATATTCATCGCCAAAACACACATCAGCTTTTTCTCTCTCTTACCCATTTTTCGATTAAAGGCATGGCACTGCACTTGAAATCAATTGCAGGGGATTGTGGTCCACTTATAAGCTAGTTCTTTTACCAAAATTTAAATTCAATTAGTTAGCTTATCCGGTACTATCAATTCTCCACAATAAACAAATTTATCCACTGTCCTAGAGGTGTAGTTCAGTTGGTTGGAGTTATAGACATCTTTCGCTTGTTCCTAGGTTCGAACCTGGTATGTGATACTCTCTCAATCCCCACTTCCTCTGTATGTGGCCATTGTGCGAGCCTCTTAAATAAATAAACAAAAAACTAATTTATCCACTGACTTATGAGATGCCCTTTTTTTTATCGAAGAGAAGTTTAATATGTGTTTATTTGACAATTAGTTTAGTATGTGCTGATGTGCGTGGCAAACTATTATTGCTATGTCATAGCTTGCGTCAGCTTAATGTTTAGTTACTTCCAACAATATTGTTTTTATTAAATAATAATCTTTCACAGTGCCACTATATCCGGAAAAGAAATGCATATACTTTGTCTCATGCAGACTTATTTCCTAAATATTTGCGAAACTTGTTGTATGGAACACGTACGTCTTGTTTGTCCATTACAGTTATGTAATGAAATTTTGTATGTGAATAGATAAGTTACGGCAATACAGACCACCCTTAAAAATGGTGTATGGGATTCGAAGTCCCTCCCCTCTAATAACTAACACACTAGTTAATAATCATTTTGTCATTAAAAAAGTATCTCTTTATTTGGCCAAGATGAATCATATCTCTTCCTCTCATTTATGTCATGCTGTCGGGTGAGCCTCCACTCTCATGAGCACAAGATTGTTAACAAATCAAAATTCACTCTCGTCTACTATAGATTTATACAAATTCACCACATATGATTTTACCAATACCCTCATTCTATCTAAAAGACACCTCAAATATTTTAGGGTAAAAATATCATTACACTCTATTTCTTCTTTTTTTCTCTTTATTCTTACACTCTATTTCTTACTTTTCACTTTTCTCTTACACTCACTTTCTTCCTTTTTTCTCTTTCTTCTTACTTTTCACTTTTCTTTTACACTCTCTTTCTTCCTTTTTTTTCTTTTTACTTTACTTTTCCCATAAATAATTATTCTCTTTCTCTTATCACTTCACTTTAATTCTTTTAACTAAATTTCTAAATTATACAAACACTACTTTTGAAGACTACTACTATAAACCTACTATCAAAAAACAAGAAGACTTAAAGACTATTTAAATTAGTAATTAATATTTAAAACAAATATCTCTTATTGATAATCTAATATCTAACTTTTATTATCTACTATAATCTACTAGTCAACTAAAATAATCAATTGAAACTACGAGATAACTACACTGATAAATAAAAAACACGGGATAACTGCAGTGATATATAAAAAAACACGGGATTAATATTTACCATTGATATTTATAATTTTTTTTGACAATTTATAATTAATATTTACCATTGATAATTATAATTTGGGAAAACTACTATCTAAAAAAACACGTGATAACTGCAATAATCTACTATAATCTACTAATCAACTCAAATAATCTAATATAAAAATACGGGATAACTGCAATAATCTACTAATCAACTCAAATAATCAATTGAAACTATGAGATAACTGCAATGATATATAAAAACACACGGGATAACTACACAAATATATAAAAAGACAAAGGATTAATATTTGTCATTGATAATTAAATTTTTGGAAGACTACTATAAACCTACAATCTAAAAAATAAACAGACTTAATGACTATTTAAATTACTAATTAATATTTAAAACAATTATTTCTTATTGATAATCTACTATCTAACAAATTTACTATCTACTATAATCTACTATCAACTAAAATAATCAATTGAAACTACCAGATAACTGCACGGATATATAAAAAACACGAGGATAACTACAGTGATATATAAAAAAACACGGGATTAATATTTGCCATTGATAATTATAGTTTTTGAAAACTACTATCTAAAAAAACAAGAAGGCTTAATGACTATTTAAACTGATTAATATTTAAAACACACGCGACAAATATTTGTCACTAATACCTAAAAAAGGACAAATAATTGTTACTGATATATAAAAAAACACGGGATAAATATTTGTTATTGATAATCTACTATCTATCTTTCACTATCTACAATAATCTACTAATCAACTCAAATAATCAATTGAAACTATGAGATAATGCACCGATACATAAAAAAACACTGGACAACTGCACTGATATATAAAAAAATACGGAGATAATTGCAATGATATATATAAAAACACGGGATAGTTGCACTATTATATAAAAAACATGGGATAACAACACTGATATATAAAAAAACACTGCGCTGATATATAAAAACACACGGGATAAATGCACATATTGTTTTTAAATGATACTTTTACATTTTTAGTTTTAATATTTATCAATTTTTTATTTGAAACTCCTTTTTTATCTACTTTAAATTTTTCTTTATTTTCACAGGGTAATGTTCAGACTATTTAAATGCTGTCTAAATTCATTCCTAAAAAAAACACGACAGCACTTGTCCGTATGCAAGTCATCCTCTATATTTTACAATTGATTTTAGATTAATGAGATTTCAAACTAACGTTTCTATTTGAGGTAATCGTATGACGTAACGCGATCGGCCCGTGCGGATGCACGGGCAGTGTTATCAGACCCGGACCGGCCATCGACCCGGTCAAGGCACCGGGTCACTAGACCCGGGGTCGGACCGCGGGTCTCTAGTCGGACCGGCATGACCCGGTCTATATTAAATAAATTCAAAAAATTATAATATATACTAAGAAAGTATACATTTATTAATATAGAAATTTTATTATAATTTTATTTATAATTATACATTTACTAACATGTTTATGAGTGTTGAACTTGAATCAATTTGTCAAAAAAATGTGTGTTTAATCAAAACTATTAATGAAAGAATGTGCAAAAAAAATTAACATATCCGGAATTGATTATATTTAATGAATGCGGGACAGTATCAACAAATAATAGATAGCTTAGTGGTTAAAAAGTTGAAATGTTGAATACTAGGGAGGGGGTTCGAACCCCACCCAAGCCTTTTTTGTGAAAACATGCAAAATTTATAATTGGTTCATCTTTAAAAAAAAAAAAAAGAGGATCAACCGGTCCGACCCGGTTTCCAACCGGATTTTCACTAGTAGAATCTACAACAGATTTAAGGATGGGCAGCGCGTTTTTTAACCATGGGCACCGCTTCTGAGCGCTGCTTAACTTGGCGCTGCTGATTCCACTCCAACAATGGGCAGCGTTTAAGAAGCGCTGCTCATTGATAGCCATGGGCAGCGCTTCCAAGTCATGAGCGCTGCTCATTCCAAAATTTCGCTAAACAATGTGCAGCGCTTGCACAGAAAAGCGCTGCTCATTGCCATATTTCGCTTCACAATGGGCAGCGCTTGCAGGGGAAAACGCTGCTCATTGTCCTAGCGCTTCTAACAATGGGTAGCGCTTTTCCCTACAAGCGCTGCCCATTGTTAGAAGCGCTAGGTCAATGAGCAGGGCTTTCCCCCGCAAGCGCTGCCCATTGTTTATTTTTTACTTTTTATTTTTTTCTGTTTTTGTTTATTTTCCTTTTTACATTTGATATTTCCTGGTCATATATATACAGCCAATACAATCCAATCCATTATATAGTTAACAACAACAAGCTAATACAAATGCACAAATATGTACCAATATGTACCAAAACATGAACCAAAATGTATCCAACAAGCTAATACAAATGCACCAATATGTACCGAACAAGAACCAAAACAAACTAGCTAACAATTAAGTTACATTATTATGTATCCAAAACAGCTAGCAACTATCCAAATCAAACAATTCATATGTATCCAAATCAAACTCTAACAATCCAATCCATTAAATAGTTAACAACAACAAGCTAATACAAATGCACCAATATGTACCAAAATGTACCAAAACATGAACCAAAATGTATCCAATTCATATGTATCCAAAACTAGCTAAACTTACAATATGAACCAAAACTAGCTTAGCTATATGTATCCAAATCAAACTCTAACAACTTACAGTATTACATTCTATCCAAAATCAAAAAAACGGGAGACGTACCACTCTCCCCTAAGCTCAAGTAGCTGCTCATCAGAGTATGTCCTCACCCGACAATCAGGAAAATACTGAAATTATATAAATAAATAAATAAAATTAGAATTGAAATGGTTAAATGGAATTAACTATTATATGAAAATCAAAAAGAATTCTAAGTAGATACCTGTCGGGGAATAGTCATTTGGTTGTGGGCAATAATTTCTTTCAAAAATTTCATTACATAATACCCACAATCATTGCTATTGGGTTGTTTTGGACACTACAAAACAAAATATTAGTTAATTGTTAAATTTAATTTAATACATTTTTTCACAAAATAATGTAATTAAATATATAAGAACATTGCTTACAAACTTACATCTATTGGTATCCATTTGGTCATTGATTGTTCTAATCCCCAATATGTTTTCAACAACTGAACACATTGTCATATAACTATATTATTTGAAATACATACGTATATAAGTAAAACTAAGAAATATGCAGAGGGATCGAAATACACACACCTATTAAATGTCTCGATCAACTCGGGGTAGTTGTTGAAATGACCACGCAATGAATCAATGAAGTACACCGTATCTTTCTTAGGATTTGTTGCTAATAGAATCCAATGTTCCCTACAAAATAAAATTTTGAATAAGTAATTGACTAGTATTTAAAAAATGCATGTTATATAAGAATGGATTAAATCTCTCACCGTAAGAGACACGGTGGCAAAAACATGGAATCAAACCTTGTACTTTGAGCTTCCTAGAAGCGTTGAGTGATATAATTTTTAACCTCTGTCTTGTTTTGTTCCACAAGCGTCTCATAATTACACAGCTTTGGGGATACTTCACGCAGGTGTGTATTATCCGGACACAAGAACACAAATCTCTAAGTCTGTTCCGAAGGGACCAAAATGTCCTCGTACAAGTACCTATAATTAGAGATATATACAAATTAAATTAACGATATAATAAATAAAAATTCAATGATGTCAAATAATAAATTACATACGTACCTGACATATGCTCTAATAGAAGTACTGGTTGCCCACTTCAATTTACATACATCATCGATATCCTCACGTGTGATCGTCAGTGTTTGACCTAAATTCCCAAAAATTTGGTCATCCATCTCAAATTGAAGGGGGGTTGCCTCAGTCATCCTGAATTCCGCGTGCATTTCCGCATAACCAATCATCTTATAGTCATTAATGGAAGAGGCGGAGGGCTGAGTCACTTTTGGAGGATGGGAGGGTTGAGTCACTTTTGGAGGAGGGGCGGGCTGAGAATTTTGTGTAGAATGGCCGGACCCAGACACTTTCTTACTAGTAGATTTTGCATTGGCAACACTTTTTCCCCTAGATTTTGCATTTTGGCGTACCTATATATTAAAAAAATAATTACTTAGTTAACACACAATATATGACAAAAAATAATAATTAGTTACAAATATATTGTCACTTACAACGACAAGGTGTGTTGGCCATGCCACAAAGGTACCAATTGCATCTTGCACAATCAGTAAATCTATGCTGACATTTGGAACAGGAAATGGTGCATCCCCCACAATTGCACAGTCAACTCTGACTCTAAGATGATCTGGAGGTAGGGGTAAATTGTGCATCAAGGGACCCAATTGGTTACATATGAAGCCTATTGCAACCATTTGATGTGGGTTTGACATATACAATTCACACTCACAGTCATTGTTGTCCTAAATCAATTATAAACAAAAGGCTTCCCAAATTTAATGTTCAAATCTTTCACCTTTTCAAATAGTTGTTCACCCGTCAAAGCCATGGGAGCTTTACGGGTTTCGGTATTCCCATTGAATACCTTTTTCAACAGTCGATACTGATGAGAAGATGGCAAAAATCTACGATGACCAGGGTAGATATTCTTCTTACCATGTTCCAACCACATCCAATCAGTGTTATCTTTACATATAGGGCATGCACACCGACCTTTGTTGCTGTACCCAGATAGATTGCCTTATGCTGGAAAGTCATTAATTGTGCCAAAAATCATAGCCCTCAGGGTGAAACTTTCTTCTCTGAACCCATCATACACCTCTACTCCAGTCTCCCACATTAGCTTCAAGTCTTCAATTGAAGGAGCCAAGTATACATCAATATCATTTCCTGGTTGCTTGGGCCCAGAAATTAACAATGACAACATCATATATTTGCGTTTCATGGAAAGCCATGGAGGTAAGTTATAAATCGCCAAAATCACGGGCCATGTACTGTGGGAGCTACTCTGAATACCGTGCGGGTTAAATCCATCAGCAGACAATGCTAGTCGTAGGTTTCTTGGATCCAACCCGAAATCAGGATCATCAATATCAATTTTTTTCCATTGCGGAGAATCCGCCAGGTGTCGTAGCATGCCGTCTTTAATCCTTTCATCCTCATGCCATGTCAAGTGTTTTACATCTTCTAAACTACGGTACATGCGCCTAAATCGAGGAATTATGGGAAAATACCACAACACCTTTTCTGGAGCAGATTCTTTCTTTTTATACCGCGATTCATTACATTTAGGACACGACTTTAACAATGCATGTTCATTCCGAAATAAAATGCAATCATTAGGACAAGCGTGTATATTCTCATAGTTCAAGCCAATGGACCCTAACATTTGTTTTGCACCATATGTCAGAGAAGGGAGCACATTATCCTTCGGCAACATTTCTTTCAATAATGTGAGTAATTCTGTAAAGCTCTTATCCGTGCATCCGTGGCAAGTTTTCAAGTTATACAATTTTATCACAACCAATAATTTTGTGAATTCAGTACAACCCGAATACAACGGAGTCTCTGCATCCGTTATCAACTTCTCAAACATTTGAGGACAGCCATTAAGATCGTCTTCAACAGCCTTTGCCATCTCTTCAAATTCATCCCCATAAAATGTAGGTCTTTCGGTGTCAACCGGCGCACATCTCTCAGTACTATTACCCATATTTGAAGATTCACCTTTTTCCTCACCATGCATTGTCCAACAAGTGTAACTTTGATCAATTCCGTAACCCTTTAAATGTCATGCCAACTCCTCTGCATTAACTGATTTTACATAACAACAACTTAAACAAGGACATTTGATATTACTAGAAGTCCCTAAACGTTCAACAACACAGTTCACAAAATAATCCACTCCAGCGACATATTCCTTGGACAGACGATTGGCAGTCATCCACTTTCTATCCATAATTTCCCAATATTTATAATAAAATCCTGATAAGAGAACTTAGACCTATTACAGATGAAAAACACACAACGTACAATTTTTTTGAACCTAAGACATTCAACTATTTTCAACTAAAGAAATCAAACACTTTGATGTCTTCCATATTGCCATTCTTCATATAATAAATACAAGAAATCAACAAAAGTACCTGACAAGTGGAAGCAACAATGAACTCGAACGAAGTAGAACGAACACTCAAACCAGGACGAACTCGAACAATGAACGTGAAGCTCCGGCAAAACAAACTCGCAAAACCTAACAAACAATTCGCATATTCGATTTTACTTTGCTAGTTTCATTCACCACACATATACAATTTAATGTGTTCAAACACAACATAAACTTGAAACTCAACATGCATCCATATCAAATAACTAATTTCAATCATCCATTTACAACATCCAAGTGGTATTTTGAATAACTAATTTCCAAATCAAATAACTAATTTCCATATCAAATAACTAAGTCAATTATTTACAACATTCACATTCTATTGAAATTATGAACACTAAGTAGTATTTTGAATAACTAATTTCCATAACAAATAACTAATTTCCATATCAAATAACTAAGTCAATTATTTACAATATTGATATGCATGCATCCAAATTTCTACAACACACAACAAAGCAACCACATAAACATAATATCACAAACTAAGTAAAATAATTAAAATTGGTCTTCTTTGAGTCAAAAACACAAACAATTTAAATGCAAACCAAAACAACAACACACAACCAAACAACCACATATACACGATATCACAATATCATAAACAAAGCAATATAAAGAAAATGAGCTTCTTTGAGTCAAAAACACAAACACTTTAAATGCAAACATAAGAAAATGGGTTTATGAGTTACCTCAAAGATGCTTGGCAAGCCAAAATGAAATGGGTTAATGTGGAAACCCAAACCAAAACGAAATGGTTGAGAGAGAGAGAGAGAGAAATGAAATCGGAGAGAGAGAGACGAAATGGTTGAGAGAGAGAGAGAAACGAAAATGGTGAGAAAAATGGGAGAAACGAAAATGGTTGAGAGAGTGAGGGAGCTTGGTGAGTGTGAGTGAGAGTGCTTGGTGAGTGAAAGTCGTGAGAGTGAGAGGGAATGTGAGGAAAATGAACGTTGGATGCGAGGGTAAGAAAAAAAATTAATATCAATAGACAGCACTTGCCATAAAAAGCGCTGCCCATAGCCCAAATTTCGTCTAACCCATAGGCAGCGCTTGTAAAAAGCGCTGCCCATCGCCCATGTTCGTGATCTAATAAGCAGCGCTTGATAAAAAGCACTGCCCATTGCCAATTTTCGTCCTCCTATAAGCAGCGTTTGGAAGGAAGCGCTGCCCATTGCCCATTTTCGATCTCCTATGGCCAGCGCTTTTAAGAGAAGCGCCGCTCATTCCCCTGCGCATTTTAAGCTTATCCAGCGCTTTAATCAAAAGTGCTGCCCCATAAGGCGCCATTTTTTAAAAGATCTGGCGTAGTGGATGAACTCGTTAAATAGAGGCCCATAGACTCGCTTTTTTATGGATACTAAAGGACCTCGAGGACTGTCGTAATAACTCATTTTGAGGCAAGTCATATATGTTCAATGAAACTTGTTCACTTGTGGTTTTGCAACCTTCTTGGCCATCGTTCTCCATCATCAACACTCTTTTAGCTAATTGTATACCCACGTACTTCTATCTTGGCCATTGCGAGCTATGCAAGCCCTTCTGCCATAAGCCTTATGACCATCTCCGCCAACAATGACAGAGATAATTTCAAGTTATGGTTTGTTCTCCATCTAGGCCTCAACAACGCAACAACATGATATTTAATACCCATTATGTCCATGCATGAATGGAAATTATCGTCCTCTCGTATAAATCAGAGAGTTTTGTGAAGTGTCAAATCATCTTATTAGAAACAAGAGAAAAGATTGAGTGTCTGTGTGTGTGAGATAGCCTCTTGTAGTGAGAGTGATATCATGTCTTGTAACTCTTGAGTGTGATACTCTAGTTTGTATAGTGATACACAATTTCAGGTTAATTTAGAATTTTGTAATCGTATTTAAGATAGTAATATATCTTGTTGGGACGTTTTCGTGTTGTTGGGATGTCGAGGCCTGGATGGAGAACAAACTATAACTTAGACGAGTCGATGGCTTGCGATGGGTCAAGGGAGACATTGTTTACATGACGTTGGTGACGTAGAATAAGTAGTGAGATGCAAGTATGGAGTTGATTGGATTGGTGATAGAATGGTGGGCGAGGGAAGGAGGGTGACCAAAAACAAGGGGCAATAAGAGGGGTGGGGGCAATGGTTTGTAGTAGGAAGATGATAAGATTTGAATAGTATTTTATGATTAGGATTTTAATTTGTTTTTATTTAGTTAATTTAAAATTCTTTTAACTAGTTTATATAAGGTGATGTGCCAATCTTTATAGGTCATATTATATTTTTGGTTCTTTATTTTATTTCACATTTTAATTTAGCCATCACTACAACCAAACTGGCAACCAATGACGGTCGAAAGGGCATTTTGCGACGATTTTGACCGCTACTAAATGTATCTCACGACAGTTCTAAGATCGTTCTAGTAGCTAGCAGCAGTTTGATATTTGCGGCGATTTTGAACCGCCACTCAACATTTGCTGAGTAAGAATAATCCCCATCCATCTGCGGCGGTTTAGGGAGATGTTTGCGGCAGTTTTTTTATTTGCGGGGATTAAGAACCACCACTAAACTTTTTGAGTTAGAATAATCCTTAGCTTTTTGCGGCAGTTTTGGAGATTTTTGCGGATATTTTTATTTGCGGCGGTTTAAAACACCGCTTAAACTTGAGGACGAAACAAAAGATATTGCTCAAAATTATAGTTTAATTTTGTTTTTAATATTTTTGCCAGTGTCATAAAAACCATATTGGCATTAGTACATGTTAGTTGGAATTTAAAACTTCAACGTACATAAAGTTGGGAGACAATAGGGGGAGACCCCTTAGTTGTAATTTGGGGAAAATATAGAGGATCCGATTCATGTAATTAAAAAATAGGAAGAAAAATCACACAATCACAATACGGGAAAATTGAAGTGTAATTATATTCAAAAAATAATTGAAGTGTAATTAATCTTTTTTTTTGACCAGAGAAGTGTAATTAATCTTAAAATTGTTCTTAGGAAGAAAAAATTATTTTGTTGAACTCTTAAAATATAGTAGTAGTATTTTGGGTAAACCCGGATATCCACCACACGGACAGCAGTGACTAATCATTCGCTTATTGTAGGTGCCTCGAGGGACAAGACAGCTGACGAGAGTTAGTATATCTTAGAATCCCTTGCATTGTTTTCTTAAAAAAAAAAGAATCTCTTGCATTGAAAAATGGCAAGTAGGATCCAATTGAGTAATGCAAAAAATTCGTGGTTTTTTATTTTAATCTATCATTGTCAATATGAATAATTATAATAATAAGAGCATGCGAAGTGAAGAACCTCTTATTTATTTATTTCGGTTGACCCTTCCCCACGCATTTTTTTTCCTTATAGGCAATGTCAGTGGGGTGGGAGAAATGTTAATTTTCAGGGTTGAATTCGGGGACTTCATTCTTGCACTTTTTTTTGTACACTTCTTCGGTATCCCTTAACTCTGAACTACCTATCAAGATCCCTCAGGCATCCTTAAGTTAACCAATTAATTTCGCCGCAAAGCTCGGCATCTTGCCAACTACATCAATTTCTTTAGTTATATTTTTGCTTCAACAGTCATCATGAAAATTAGTTTTTTTTACCTTCCATTTACTTAGGAACGTCACTATGCTGGACTCTGAAACTAACCTTCATACAAGGGATATAAATATAAGTTAAAAGGGAAATCATATTTTGTTACGAAACGAAAGCTAAGGGTTGTGCAATATCTTTTTCAATCACCATCGGGCACCGTGTATTGTTACCACTTACCACTAACCGACTGAAATCAATGCATTTCTGACATTTCGTACAAATGGTGTTCGTGCTCAAGTTAAAAGCTATACCAAATTACATGGTAGAAAAAAATGAACAAAAAATCTAAAAGTTAGAAAGGAATTTTGGATTCTATTAGTAATATTCTAAAGTGATTAACTTGAATCGTAAAAAAAATTAGAAGATTTTCAATCAAAAATAATTTGTAACAGATAACGGATAACAGATAACAGATAGGTTAGTGGATAACAAATGATAAGTTTGGAAAAATTAGTAGTTAAACTAACCGATGTAAAATGACATCGAATGATGTGTTCAATCAATATAAAATATGACAATATGTTTATGAATTAGTAGTTCTATGAATTTGTGGTAATTAAATTAGATATTAAGATACTTAATTTTTATTTAACTATTTCTACAAAAATATGATGTACTAATTTAAATATTGTAAATACATAAAAATAGCTAAATAATGTACCATTACTTATGTATTGCCATATAAGGATAGAACAGACTACTGCGTTTTGCAAATGTCTGCAAAATTAGGGTTTAAATTTTTTTAGTTTATTAAACTGAGGATAGGGAAAAAAAATAATAAAAATAATGTGGATGAAAAAAAAAGTGGTATGTTATATGCTATAAGCTAAAATACTACTTGAAGTTATCTAAAAAAAGCAGCGTTAGACAAATGCTACTAGCGGTGTTCACGGGTCGGTTTGGATTGGATTTGGCTAAATCCGTTGCTCAAACGAATTACATTTACTCGGTTTGGATTGGTTTCAATTATACTTTTTATCTTCAAAATCGAAACCCAAAGCAATCTGATATTGGACGGAATGATTTGGATTGGACTCACGGCTCATGCAATAATTAACAGATTACATTACACTTTTTATGTAATGTTCCATCACTTCTAAAAAGACAAAAAATTCTAGAATTTAAAAATTACACCAAATCAAACTCATTAAATAGTCTTTCAATGTATATTATTAAAATTTTGCAAATTAATCATAAATTATTAAAGTAAAAAGTCAAAGCAAATAATTACTACAAGAAGTTTTGAGATTTCCGGCAGACAAAATCCGCCGGTAATGGCAAGAATCCACCGGAAATTGCACATTATCGGCGGATTTTTTCCACCTGAAAATCACTCGTAGGTAACCGTTACCGGTGGATTTTCGGCCGGAAATTACCGCCGATAACTATTACCTAATATGCCAGTAATTTATTTTATGATCCGCCGGTAATTTGAAATTCCGCCGGTAACATATTAGGAATCCGTCGGAACTTTAATTTTTTTTTTTAAAAAATATACTTTTTTATTATTCGTTTATTAAAATATTTATTGTTTAATTCGTTTATTAAAATATTTATTATTTAATTCATTTATTTAATTAAAAAAAATTATTATTAATTTTTTAATATAAATATTTATTTTTTAAATAAATACTAATTAAACAAGAATTGAATAATGCTTTAAAATGATAAAATTATTATAAAATATTTATTACAAAATATAAATTAAAATATCCAACAATTGAAATTAAAATATCTAATAAAACAGCTATTGATAGTAGCGGTCGGACGGGTGGTTGTTTAGGTCTGTATTATTTAACCATTTTCAAAATCAGTATTGTTGAGGTCTAGATCTGTGTTGGGCCGCTGCTGGGGTTGCTCGGGCTGTTGCTGGGGTTGATGAAGTTGTTGGGGCAGCTGCTGAGGCTGAGAGTACGGCTGACAATACGGGCTGTGGGAGGAAGGCTGGACGAATGGTGCGTACGACTGAAAAGCAGAGCCGTAAGGCTGCATCTGCTGCGGTGGATAAAATGATGATGATGATGGCATAGATGGCCTCGGGTATTGAGACATAGTATCCATCAATTCCTTAAAGCGCACCTCATTCAACCACTGCTGCACCGCCTGCTGCTCTCGCATCTGTTGTATTTCCTGATCATGTTCCTTCTGTCGCTCTTCGATCTCACGCTGTTTACGCTCAATTTTTGCGTCAACAGCTGAACATCGCTTAATTCTGAAGACGTAGGGACATAAGAGCGACCAGTACTTCTCATGGTTGTTAAACTCTCGAGTCAACTCTTACGAGTTTACAAGTCTACGAGTATAGATCATAAAAACGAGTCAACTTGCAGGTAAACTCTCTTTTTCGTAAACTCGTACGAGTTCAAGTAAACTCTGATAGAATCGATAAACTCTCGATTTTACTGCGAGTTTACGAGTCTACAATATTTCATTTGAATAGGCCTTAAAATGTAAATTATTGGTCAATATTGGTAGCTACTTAGGTTGAATTACCTATTTTCTGTAGTATATATTGGATTTATAAAGTTACTATTACATCTTCAATACTATTTTTATTTTGTTTTATTCAACAACCCAATAAAATATTTAACTAAACATTACGAGTGTTGGGTCAAATTAGCTCTTGTTTTTTGAATTTTTTTTATTGTGGAGTTGGAATGTTGAATTACTATTGTGCTAACCTACATTATATCATGTATATATGTCATTTATAGGTTTCTTTGATAGTAGGTAGACTCTTACGAGTTTACAAGTCGAGTCTACCTATGCTCCACGAGTTTATGTAGACTCTCGAGTTTGACAACCTTGGTACTCCTGTCTGAAGAAGATGCGGGAATCAGATTTGGAATAATGGAATTTGGGAAAGCAGACGGGCCCAAACCACCAGCTCCTACAAACCGGCCACTTTTTGATGGCACAACAGATTTATGCCAAGCAAGAAAAGCCGCTCGACTCTCCTCATTGACATCAATCTCACTGCCACTACTCTGTTGAGTTTCACGATAACTGGTCTGCCAATCATAGAAATTTTCCTGAAAGCAACAACCAAAAAATGAATAACCATTAGTATGTAATACATAATATAATATAATAAAAACAATATATAAATATAAATAATAAACGTTATTTACCGAAGTTTCCCTTGACCGGTCTTCAATATATTCACCAGTCTCCTCTCGCATATGAAGTTGGCGGTGTAACTCAGGCAAAGTAGGTGACCGACGAAGAAAAGCCTCCAATATATACATAGTTATTATTTAATATTATTATTATTTAATAAACTATAAAATAAGTACGTATTTATATAATACTAATTATATAATACTATTATTATATTATATAATAATTCGTATTTATTTTTTACTTTTTACTTTTTTATTTTAAAAACTACTTATATTATATAATAATTCGTATTTATTTTTTTAAAATACATAAACAACTAATATTAATTACAATCTAATTTTTATACAACAAATTAAATTTATCTATTTTTTAACAAAAACTTATAAACTAGCAACATCAAATAAGTTTTTACTAAATACTAATAATATCTATAAGTTGATAACTAACCGGTAGTGAAGAGAAGTGTCTGACTTGACGCTAATTCCGGATTCCTTCGAATAAATTTTCAGCCAAACTCCAAAGAACAGCTAACAAAATAATTTCAGAAGTATCAGAAGTATTAATTAAACAAGAGAAGAAAATGGAGAAAAGTATGAAGGAAAGAGGAAGGAAGTATCATACCTGTATGCTGCCTGATGAACCAACGAACAAAGAAATAGGAGAGAACGGGCAGCAAGAGAAGAATGGAGAGAATTGGAGAGAAATAGTGTAGTTTTCAGTTTAGAAAAAATGGAGAGAATAGATCAGTGATTTTCGGGTGGAGAGAGTAGGGAGTGAGAAATGTCTCAATATATAGAGCTTCTCAAACGGCTATAATTTTAAAATACGAAAATATCCGTCGGAAATGGTTCTTACTGGCGGATCCGGTCAAACGATTTCCTAGACGCTAATCTGCCGGAAATGGATCTTATCGCGGATCTTCTGCATACCGACAGATCTTACGCAATACCGGCGGAAATGTTGAGCTTACCAGCGGAATTTTGAAAAATTCGAATTTTAAAAAAACCGCCTTACTGATTACCGGCGGATATTTCAAAATTACCGACGGAATTATAAAAATTTGAATTTCAAAAACATCCGCCAAAAAATCTATCTACCGGCACAATTGTAGCCGGTGATTACCGGCGGATATATGGGCCGAAAACCAGCATTACCGGCGGATTTCTTTTTATATTTTTTTAATATTACTTAATATTTCCGCCGGTAACTGTAATTACCGGCGCATCTAGTTGTTTTTTTCTAAAGAAGAGTTCCGCCGGAAACAGAGGGAAAATCTGCCGGTAATTTACCGGGGTATTTTTTCCGCCGGAAAAACCCGCCGGTAATGCACAAAATTCTTGTAGTGAATATCGTGTGCTTCTAAAATTACAAAACTACCATGACCTAGGAGTTAGTTTGGGTTCACAGATTTGTTTTTTAAAATCCGTTGCCCAAACCAAACAAGTATGGGTTGGTTCGAGTTTGGACCGAACCTGAAAATCATCCGAACCAAACATATCGATTTTGATTGGATTAGCCCAAACCACCAAACACCACTAAATGCTACCCCAAAAATGCTAAATACCGGTGTTTGTTGAACATGTCTAATTTTTCATCTACTAGTCAAATTCAATATCTGCTAATGAGGCTTGTCAAACAAAGCCTACCTCTCATTTTAGAACTTATTATAAACGTAATATATATATATATATATATATATAGAGAGAGAGAGAGAGAGAGAGAGAGAGAGAGAGAGAGAGAGAGAGAGAGAGAGAGAGAGAGAGAGAGAGAGAGAGAGAGAGAGAGAGAGAGAGAGAGAGAGAGAGAGAGAGAGAGAGAGTTTGTGGGCGAACTCTTATTTATTATAAGAAATGAGAATATTTAATTATAATTGTTAGATTAAATTAACGATTTAGATTACGTCATTAATTATAAGATCTCATATGATCTTTTTTTTGGTATTATCTCATATGATCTTTAAGTAAAAAGTAAACAACTATACAAGATTTTATATTTAATAACGTAACAAAAACTTTAATTTAATGTAACAATTATAATTAAATATTCTCATTTATTATAATAAACAAGATTAATTATATGTATTGAATTCCATTTCCATCTATATATATACATAGCTAAAATAAAATCTTATTTCATCTTAATTTTAATTGTTAATTAAATTTATTCCATAAAACATGTCATTCCAAATCTAAAGAATTATTCATTGATTCAATCAAGTCTTGCTTTCTACTTTCTAAACACCGGGTTTTCTAGAAGCCTTGTTGATTTTTCGCACCAGTAGCTAGCCTCACCGATTTTATTTTACAAGTGGCTAGTTAGTTTGGTTTTCATAAATTTTGAGCCTATAGCAAGGAAGCAAACACCCTAGAGCATTTAGATGATATGGTATGAGTCTCTTTTAACTTAACTAAGATATTGGTTCGAATCCAGCCTTGAACATGCAGTAATGTTAAATCTCTTGAGAGAGAGTTTGACTGTCCATTGTGGTCTTGCCTGACTCGAGAGAGAGAGCTTTGCCGCCAATTGTAATCCTACCCGACTTGAAGAGTTAGTCTCTGCAATTGCCGCGCAGAGGATACTCAATTTATAAAAAAAAAACTGGCAATAGCACATTTGCTATCTATTATTATTGTTTTTCCAAATCTCTTAAAAAATTATCAACAAACCTAGTATAACTTAATTCTAAAATTGTTAAACAAAAAATAGACAATTTATAAATCAATAATAATTTAATATTTTTTAGCTTTTTTTTGACCAAATTTTAATATTTTTTTTAGCATAAATTGTTTAATCTAATTTAATGAGTAAACACGACTTTCATGTTTCGTCTGTACTACTGTTCTACTTTGTAAAAATAAAAACAATAAGCAGTTCCAGATGTTTTTCATATCTGTCTCATTAGTCTCTACATAAAACGCTAAGGATTACGTATTACTTTTATTTATTTAATGAAAAAGAAGAAAAAAGTCTATTTAAGAAGGATTATTTATTTTTGTCAAAAAGAAAAAAGAAGAAGTATTTATTATTTTTATTTTTATTACTAAAAGTGATACTTTCGTATGAAAATATGTCGATATGTTGAATTGAAGTGGTCCTGTTATTCAAAAAGAGAATATCATCATCATGATCTTAATATGAAGTGTTTGGAAGGGATTCGGTTTCCGTGCAGTTGGATTGCTTGTGCAGTCAAATCGTTCGATCTAGTTATCCAACTGCCGTCCGATCTAATTACCCGACTGCTTGACTGCAGAACCAGTCCCACTGTATTCAATCCAATTCCGTTTGGAAGCGAGTAAGGGAAAAGAGAGAGAGAAAGTTCAATTTCCAGAAGCACGTTGAAAAGTCTATTCTTGCTAGCCACGACTAGTCAAACTAAGATGGCAGCCAAGCCATAGCCAAACAAACAAGTAGGTTGCCCTCTCTCTCTTTCCTCTCTCTCTCTCTCACTCTCTCATCTCATTTATAAGTTATTCCTCTCATCTCTTCACAAGAGAAAATTCACATTCTTGTACAGCAAAGAAATACAATACAAAACTATTCTTTTTACTTTTTCGTTAATTAACATTAACACTTCATTATTTCATTTCATTCCATTTACTTGAAACTCAAAAGCTGAAAAATAAGATAAACAAAAAAGTCTATTATATGGCTGGAGGTGGAGGTGGTGGTGGAGGAAGAAAAAAGAGGCATCATTTCAGCAAAATCCATGCATTCACGCGTGGTGGTAAAGCAGCTTCTTCTTCTTCAATGAAAGAAGAACAATCACTTATTGGAGGACCTGGTTTTTCAAGGAAAGTTTATTGTAACGATCCAGAACGTGCTTATTCTAGTCTTTTAAATTATGGTGATAATTACGTTAGAACCACTAAATACACACTCGCCACTTTTCTCCCTAAATCATTGTTTGAACAATTCAGAAGGGTTGCAAATTTCTACTTCCTAGTTTGTGCAATTTTGTCTTTCTTTCCTGTTGCTCCTTATTCTGCTGTTAGCAATGTTATTCCTTTACTCGTTGTTGTTGCTGCTACAATGGCTAAAGAGTTCATCGAAGATTTTCGCCGCAAAAAACAGGTATTTATTTTTTTAATATATAATTATAAATTTTTGCTTATTATTATTATTATTATTATTATTATTATTATTATTATTATTATTATTATTATTATTATTATTATTATGTTTAGTCGTTTAGGTTAGTGATATTGGTTTTATAATTTTATCAGGATATTGAGATGAATAATAGGAAAGTTAAAGTACATGGTGGAAATGGTGTTTTTGACTATTTTAAATGGAGGGATTTGAAAGTTGGGGATATTGTGAAAGTTGAAAAAGATGAATATTTTCCTGCGGATCTCATTTTGCTTGCATCTAACTATGATGACGCGATTTGTTATGTTGAGACTATGAATCTTGATGGAGAAACAAATCTTAAGTTGAAACAAGCATTAGAAGGAACTTCAAAGTTGCAAGAAGATTCAAGTTTTAAGGATTTTAAGGCTGTTATTAGATGTGAAGATCCAAATGCAAATTTGTATGCATTTGTTGGTAGTCTTGAGCTTGAAGAACGGCATCCACTTGCACCTCAGCAGCTACTTCTTAGGGATTCTAAGCTGAAGAACACGGATTTTATTTATGGTGTGGTGATTTTTACTGGTCATGATACTAAGGTTATGCAGAATTCAACAGATCCTCCTTCTAAGAGAAGCAAAATTGAGAAAAGGATGGATAAAATTATCTATTTCTTGTTCTTTGTTTTGATTTTGGTTTCTTTCATTGGATCTATTTTCTTTGGGATTTGGACGAGGAAGGATATTAAAAACGGAAGAATGAAGAGATGGTACCTCAGACCAGATGATACTAAAGTTTTCTATGATCCAGACAGACCGGTGCTTGCAGCAGCTTTGCATTTCTTGACAGCACTTATGTTGTACAGTTACTTTATTCCAATTTCGTTGTATGTGTCCATTGAAATTGTGAAGGTTCTTCAGAGTATTTTCATTAACCAGGATGTGAACATGTATCATGAGGAAACTGATAAGCCAGCACGTGCTCGTACATCAAATTTGAATGAGGAACTTGGCCAAGTTGATACCATACTTTCAGATAAAACAGGAACATTGACTTGCAATTCAATGGAATTTATCAAGTGTTCTATTGCTGGAGTTGCTTATGGAAGAGGATTTACAGAAGTTGAGAGAGCTTTATCTAAGAGGAGAGATTCACCTTTTGTTCAGAAGTTGAAAAAAGAGAACAATGTTGCAAATGCTGCTGAATCAAAGTCATCCATTAAAGGGTTTAACTTTATGGATGAAAGGATTATGAACGGAAATTGGGTCAGGGAACCCAATGCTAATGCAATCCAGAACTTCATTCGGGTGTTGGGTGTATGTCATACTGCAATACCTGAAGTTGATGAAGAAACTGGTAGAGTTTCATATGAAGCTGAATCACCAGATGAGGCAGCTTTTGTGGTTGCAGCCAGAGAATTTGGGTTTGAATTTTATGAAAGGACACCAACATCTGTTTTACTGCATGAACTAGACCCCAAATCAAACATCAAAATCACAAGGTAAGGTTATTTTTCTTTTATGTGAAGGCTTAATTTTCTAATGTCTTAAATATGTCTGTTGATGAAACTTAAGTTATGTATTAAAAACAACTTTGATTTCACTTTTGCAGGTCCTACAACATTTTAAATGTATTAGAGTTTAGTAGTGCAAGAAAGCGGATGTCTGTTATTGTAAAAGATGAGGAAGGGAAACTACTACTACTTAGCAAAGGCGCTGACAGGTTGGTAATCTGTTTCAATTTGTTTTTCCTTCTGGCTTTCAATTGTAATCACCGTTCAATTTGTTTCAAAAGTTCAAAACACTTACTTTTCTTTCTGCTTTTCACAATCAGTGTGATGTTTGAACTACTTGCCAAAAACGGAAGGGAGTTTGAAGAACAGACTAAACAGCATATTAATGAATATGCTGATTCTGGTTTGAGGACCTTGATACTTGCCTATCGTGAACTTAACAAGGAAGAGTACAGCAAATTTAATAAAGAGTTGACAGAGGCTAAAAACTTAGTCAGTGTAGATCAGGAGCAGATTGTGGAGGAAGTATTGCAAACTGTTGAAAAGGATTTGATTCTTCTTGGGGCTACTGCAGTTGAAGACAAACTACAAGATGGGGTATGTTAGCTACTAACGTTTCACTTTTTCAAGCAATTATTTGTGTGTTTTGATATTTTCCTGTTCTATTATAATGTTAGAACATGTGATAATAGTTTTATGTGTTGTTTTTCTAAAGAATCGGTTTATGTTGTATAGGTTCCTGAATGCATTGACAAACTAGCACAAGCTGGGATTAAGCTATGGGTTTTGACCGGCGATAAAATGGAGACAGCAATTAATATTGGGTAAGTGGAAAGGTTATATATAAATTTCAAAATCGTATTTCAAAATAATAATAACTCACTAATATGGTAATCTCCCTATGACTGCAGATATGCTTGTAGTTTACTTAGACAAGGAATGAAACAAATTATAGTCAATTCAGATACTCCAGAAATCAAAACACTGGAAAAAATGGAGGACAAGTCTGCAGCTGAAGTGGTAAGCCTTAACTTTGACCCTTAATTTTTTGTCAATATGCATTAAAATTGATATAGATGGCCCTTTATTTTTTGTCAATAATCTTGATTTTGATGGAATCTTACTGATTCTTCAGGCAATTAAGGCAAGTGTTGTTAAACAAATAAAGGGGGCAAAGGCATTGCTTTCTAAATCAGATGACAACTCTGAGGCATTAGCTTTGATCATTGATGGAAAGTCGCTTGCTTATGCACTAGAAGATGATGTAAAGGACTCGTTTCTTGAACTTGCCATTGGTTGTGCATCTGTTATATGCTGTCGTTCATCTCCCAAGCAAAAAGCACTTGTAAGCTTTCCTTATTACTTTGTAATTCATCTATATATTCACCCTTTCTTTATATATGAAAATTCATTCATGGCCAATGTGGCAAAGAGACGTTTACTACATGTTAATATGCTCAAAAAGATAAATCATAGTATCCTGTTTCAACGATTTCCGCATGCTCGGTCTCTAAATGACTTCTGTTAATAATAATGCAGGTTACGAGATTGGTTAAGACCAGAAAAGGCAGTACAACTCTAGCTGTAGGAGATGGAGCAAATGATGTAGGAATGCTCCAAGAAGCAGATATTGGGATTGGTATCAGCGGTGTCGAAGGAATGCAGGTAAATTTGCAATTCAACCACTTCTTATTTTTATTCTAACCTTTCTGTAATCATAACCCTGAATTGTATAATTGTTTTTACTTTTATGTCTCTTGTATTCTTACTTTGCTTCCTTTGAACCTTACAGGCAGTTATGTCAAGTGATATTGCCATTGCCCAATTTCGATATCTAGAGCGCTTACTTCTTGTGCATGGACATTGGTGTTACAGAAGGATCTCATCCATGGTAACAATCTTGTCTTCTCTTCATTTACAATATTATAAGATTCTAATTTTGACATTTAGGTAGACTGATCTTTGACATATTGCAAAGCTTTAGTTCAACTAAGATTAGTAAATCTATTCATAATTTTTGACAAACTTCACTTTTTCTTTGGCAGATCTGCTACTTCTTTTACAAGAATATCACCTTTGGCTTCACTCTATTCTTCTATGAGATGTATACCTCATTCTCAGGCCAAGCTGCATACAATGACTGGTTCATGTCGTTCTATAACGTATTCTTCACTTCGCTTCCTGTAATTGCTTTGGGAGTGTTTGACCAGGATGTCTCCTCCAAATTATGCCTCAAGGTATGCCTTCAAACTCGATAGCTTCGCGATAAAAATCAGTTAGAAATTCAGTTTCCTCATAAACAAAGACTACATGGTTGTTCTCTTCTCATGAAACATTTCATTTGTGTTTATTTTTCAGTTTCCATTACTATATCAAGAAGGTGTACAAAACTTACTATTCAGCTGGAAAAGAATAATTGGTTGGATAATCAATGGTGTTTCAAGTTCTGCTATTATATTCTTCTTCTGTATTCGCGCCCTGGAGCATCAAGCATTCCGAAAAGGTGGTGAAGTTGTTGGCTTAGAAGTTCTTGGTACCACAATGTACACTTGTGTTGTGTGGGTAGTGAATTGCCAAATGGCATTATCTATAAGTTACTTCACATACATGCAACATATATTCATATGGGGAAGCATCGGAATATGGTATATTTTCCTTATGGCATATGGAGCAATAGACTCTTCAATCTCAACCACTGCCTATAAAGTCTTCATTGAAGCCTGTGCACCATCTCCATCTTATTGGATTATTACTTTGCTTGTTCTTATGGCTGCTCTTCTTCCATATTTCGCGTATTCTACGATCCAATTACGTTTCTTCCCTACTTATCATCAAATGATACAGTGGATAAGAAAAGATGGGCAAACAAATGATCCAGAATTCTGTGATCTGGTGAGACAGAGATCAATAAGACACACAACAGTTGGATTCACAGCTCGTTTGGAAGCTTCTAGACGTTTTGAAGCATCCAGACGTTCTGAAATATCTATATTACCTTGTGAAGGGAAATCTGGTGGGAACCAATAACCAGATATTTTTGTTGTATTTTTTTGTTTTTATTAGCCTTGTTGGATATATTTCATTAGTCAAAACATAGATGTAAATTCTTTTCCTTAGGTTTTGAACTTCTTTTATTTGTACATATATAAGGTGAAGATGCATTCTTTCCTTATGCTGCATGAGTATTATTCTTTAATGAAGAAGCAAATTGAGGCAATCTCTCCCTTGTATTTTGTTCAAAAGATTATAATAAAATTTGCTTGCTTAAAGATCAGCATGAAGGTTATGGTCAACGGCTCATATGCACCGATACCTGACTTTTGCTGCCTGTATTCGTCATGTTGGAGGCGAATGGAAATATTTTTTTAATTGTATAAAAAATAAAATTTCTGGTTCATTGTGAAGACACCTTCAATAAGTCGTAGAAACGCGAGAAAGAAAAGCAGAACAAAGGTAACATAAGTTATACAAATACAAGAGAGAATACAACTATTACTAGCCTCTGTTTTTCAATTGCGGACTCGCATAGTTTCTTCATGTCTCTCTCTTTATCTACTAGTCTTTGTTTCCTTTGGATCTGTGTCTTTATATGTACTGAATCTTAGGTATAATGTATCCTATGTTTTTCAGAGAACAACGTATTACCGTATCAGATTCGTATCGTATCTGATACTCTTATCACACATGTGCATCATTGGTCAACAGTATTTCATGGTCTATATAATTAATATGGTTTAGTGTATCGTAGATCATAGTATATTTTGATTCATTTTTCCATGGTTCAAGTCTAGTGGAATTTGAGTTCCTCCCTCTGTCAATGAAAAATCAATATAAGTTCCTAACTGTCTCTATTCTAAGTTCCTCCCTACTTCCTAATATTATATATCTGTTAACCGAGCCACCATTATTGACTTAGTAGGGCTATAATAATCTTTGAAGTTCTAAGGCACAAAACATCTTCCATGACTTTGATCAGAATAGGAGCAAATTGACAAGAATTTGGAACGTGGTCAGCTGTGTCATTGTAATGTTATTTATGTCATGGTCATAGCCAGGTAGGTAATAATAATGTAATAAACACACGTTATATCATCAGCTTTTATTAGAATCCATTTTGTTTTTATTATGCTTGGATGACACTGCAGGAAAAACCCAGATCTAACAATAATATAAATTAATGGCCAAGTGTATGTTTGAGAAACATTATTTTGAATAAACTTTATTTTGTAAAATTAAAAGTAACATTATTTATGTTTGAGATTTTTTTTTAATCTAGAGGTAGTATTCTGCAAAATTAAGTATAAAATTTCATTAGAAAGCAAAAGTTATTTTCAATGTTTATTGAAAGTAGCTTTTGTTTTTTTTTTTAAAGAATAGCCTGTGTTTAGTTTGAAAATTTCACAAAAAATTTAGTGTCAAACTTGCATTCAAAGAAGAATATTCAAACATAATCACTTTAATTCAAATCAAAATTACAAAAACAATATAATTCAAAGTCACTATTGTCAAAGGCCAACCAGCCTGAATTAAAGTCTGAACAGAACTAGTCATATTTTTAGAGGTACAAGAGAATTGGTGTTTTTTATATTTATAAACTGGGTATCTGCGCGCAACCTCGAGCCGGGTAGGACCTCAGTGGACAACAAAAATCTTCCTCAAGAGATTTAACACTTCTGTATGTCTAAGTCTGGATTCGAATCCATGGCTTTGGTTAAATTGGAAGAGACCCTAACTATCTCATCCAAGTGCTCTCAGAAGAGAATTGATGTTTTTTTTAATGCATTGACTTTCTTTCCTCTAAAATAATCTGGTTGATTGGAATATCAAAATAATAAATAAGTTTGGTTGATTGGAATTAATATCAATATGTAGGTAAATAATTGACGCTTCACCCACCTCCATGCATCCCATCAAATAATTTGTCTTATTTTCTTTTGACAAAAAATAATTTGTCTTCTAGAGAGGTGGGTCCTTTAGTTTTAAATTTCTTCTAACATCAATAATTGACTGTATTAATTCATGTTCCATAAAGTTTCAATACAAGAAAAAATACGGAACACATCCATTGGATTGCCTTACAGTGGATTAGCTGGTGAGGTAAATATAATTTTCTTTTGTAAATGATTAAAGGGCCAAAAGTTTTTCATATCTTAAATTGGGATGTCATTATTTCACCCTAAAATTTGGTTTATAAACAAAAATAAAAATACACTGACCAGATGACCTGAAACTCCAACTCAGTAAGATATGTGCAGAATAGCTTATTTGTGGTCAAAACTCCAACATCACACATATCCTTATATATTTGATTCCATTCCATATGATTCCATCCTTGTAAATGGTTTATTACAGTACAATCTACACATCTTATATCCAACAAAACAATAAAAAGAATCGAAAAATTAATCTAAAGATACAATTACAAGGTAAATAAATATACTCAAATCCTATAACTGTGACCTAAAAAATCAGAAGCAGAACGAGCCATAATAGTAGCAAACTCATGAAAACTAATAACACCATCACCATCAACATCAGCTTCTTTAATCATATCTGTAAGTTCTCTATAAGTAAGTGGTTGACCCATTTTAGCCATTGCACCAGCCAACTCAGCAGCTGATATGAAACCATTTCCATCACGATCAAAACACTTGAAAACACCAATGAGTTGTTCTTGATTCAACAATACTTGTGCATTAATATCAGGCATTATGGTTTTCACCAATTCATCAAACTCAACAAAACCGTTTCCATTTGAATCCATTTTTGATAATAGGACTTGGATTTGATCACCTGATGGTTTTAATCCTAATGAACGAAGAAGTGCTGCTAACTCTAATGTTGTTAGACTTCCATCTGAGTCCATGTCAAATCTTGAGAAAATTTCTCTTAGTTCATTTAGTTGGTGAACTTGAAGTTTTGACATTTTTTGATGATAGTGTTAAAGTATACTATGATTATGGGATGAGATGTGTGGCTTTTGAAGGGATTGGAGTGATGGAATGGAATGAAAAGCGCGTCGGTGACTTATTCACCTAATGTTTGTTTGGGGTTACTAGCTAGAACTTTTGTTGTGCCTTCTAGGAAACTCCCGGGGACACGTTGTCGTCTTTGGCTATTAGCATTAATTTAAAATGGTTATTATTAACTAATGTTAGTCACTGGGTATTATTATTTATGCGCGTGAGCCAGAAGGAGAGACACTTCACTCGTTGTTTGAATAGTTTACTTTGAATGCAAGTTTGAAACGTGTGAAAATTTCAACCTAAAACAAAGGCTATTTTTCTTAACAGTTTTTACACTCTCTCATACACTACTAGGTGTATAAGTGACAAATTTTGGCATAAACCCTTTTGTTGTGTATCTTGCCTCGGAGTTGTGTACCTTGCCTCAGAATCTGGGATCCGGAATTAGCGGTCGGTATCTTGCGTCTGATATTGGCCTTTTCCTAGCTCGAGGTCGGAGGAGAGCTTCGGAGGTCGAAATCTTCCGAGATCGTTGACGTCAATGTCGTCTTCCTCCGAGGTTGATCTCGGGGGTCAGGTACCTGCAGACACTCCGATGCCAAAGCCAGCACTCAAGTCAGTGAGGTATCAAATGAATAGAACGTACCTGAATATGGAGCGGAGACCCGTATTTATAGACGCGGGGTAGGGGGATCCGCGCGCGTGTCTTCCCTGACCCTAAGCCGTTGGATCGGGGCGCTGGAATCTAGTTCGTTGATCTTGTCTTAGTGTGATGGATCGCTTATTGGACCTGATTCTTTGTATAATTGGACAGTCCTTAATGCGGATTGGGCCTCTTGGGCCGATCGGGAACAGTTTCCCCCCAAGTCGAGGTCAGACACGGAAGTGGCGGCCTCGGCTTGAACGACGAGTGCTCTGGTCGGAATATCGTTGTTTGAGATCGGAAGGCTCGTGGTTTGACTCGGAGGCCTAGTGAGTGCCACGCGTCATTGTGTCAGGGAGATGTGACGTCTGACTGAAATGAGACGTCCTGTTCATAATGATTGCATAGATTTTTGTGCCTGATGATTACACGTCTCGGGATGGGTAGCGTCGTTTCGCCTACCGGGTTGACAGTCCTTATAAATAGACGTTCACCGCCCAAGTTTTAAGTGTCTCACTGTTAATGTTATCCTCGAATTCTCCCGACTCCAGCGATTCATAACCGAGCTTTCATTCCGGCGAATCGAGGTTGAGCTCCTGGTTTTCGGCGTCGACAATTTTGTGACAGTTTTGCGGTCTGATTTTTCCGACGTTGAGCCTCCGATTTGTTTTCATTTCTGCTTTGAACTTTCAATGACGAGGACGAGGGATTCTGAACGAACAAGCGTAGTTGCCTCTGGCAAACCGCCGTTGAAGAGGTCTGCCGAGGGTCATGCGGTTATTGACAAGCAGAGGTCGAATTCAGGGAGATTGTCAAATAGGGCTGAAGCTAGTGGCTCGACTTTAACGCCGCTGTCGGCTATGTCTCCGACCTCCGAGCCTATGGGACAGGATACTACTTCTGACAATGGAGCATGGAATCTCCATCTTTCTGCAAAATGCGGGGAGCCAACGGGGTGGGCAGCAGGCGTGGCAAGAGTTGAGGTGAGAGTGCCCGAGGCCGAAGAGCCTTATGGGTCTCGAGTGACATCCGCACAGTGGGCTCTATTTACCGAGCTGAGCGCAGTGAGCCGAGCGTGCTTAGGAGGTTCGAGAAATTTGTGGGGAAAGAATAGGTCAAGAGTGGAGGTTGGAGCTCGTTTCTAATGACGATGCTGTGTGTTCCGAGGTCGCGGGACTAAATTTTTTTGTCTACTCCACTTTCTTTGAGAAGATGGGAATGAGGGTTCCGATCTCCGAGTTCCAGAGGAGGGTTTTGAGGTTCCTAGAGGTCGCCCCTTCCCAACTTACCCCTAACTCGTGGGGGTTTATAAATACTTTCGAGATCGTGATGCGGGCACTGAACCGGCCCTGCCGCTTGAAGGTCTTCTTTACTATTTTTGACGCGTTTCGCCAGCCCGAGGCCGGGACAGAGAGGTATGGCCAGATTGGCTTGTGTCGTTCCCGCGGGTTTCCTCTGTTCGAACCAGACACGGACTCGGTGAGGGACTTCAAATACAGCTTCTTTTACGTGGCACCGGTGAACGATGCGGCGAAGAAGGAGATCGCCGAGTTCGACGCCCATGGGAAGTTTATGAGGAATTTGTTTCCCCTATCTTGGTGTCAGAAATGTTTTGAGTTGAAGACATCGGGGTATTCTTACAAGGAAACTGACTTGAGTCGGCAGGAGACTCTGACTTTGAAGATGCTGTCAGACTGGGTGAAGACCTTTACTAGCAGGCTCGCGAGGATTGAGTGCAAGAGGATCCTAGAGGGTCAGGCCGATTCCGATGCTGCTTTAGGCGCCGCCCTTGGTAAGGCTGTTTAGCATCTTGTTTCCTTTGCGTTTATGTTCTATTCTGACCGTTTTATTTTGTTTTATTTTCAGGTTGGTTCACTAGGCCGATGACTTTTGCAGAGTATCTTGCCTCCACCGGGGATGTTGGGGATGGCAACACTGGAGTCGGCTCTTCTACTGCTCCAACCCCTTCGGTGATTACTACAGGGGTCGTGGTCGATCAGGGTGTTCCCCCTGCCGGGCAGAAGGACTCGGAGATTGCTCCGGGAGGTTCGGGGGAAAGGCTCAAGAGACGCAGCCTTCCGAACTCGCACTCCGAAGCTAAAAGGCAAAAAGTATGTCATCCTTCTGGTGCCGAAGTCTCTTCTGCTGATTTCGAGGCTTGCCTAAAAGTCGGGGAGCTAGGTCGGCAGATGCTCATTTGGTCGAGCACAGAGATTTCGCCTAGGGAACAAGGTAATGACCATTCCGAGGCCGAGAACCTGTGGCTTGATGGTGAGTTACTGGACAAGTCTGAAAAACTAACAGCTTGTTTGGAATTTCTTTCAGAGGCTCGTGAGGAGGCCGCAAAGTTCAAGAGGGAGAAAAAGGAGTTCCGAGCTCGCCTGGATGAACTGGCCGAAGCCAAGGTCAACGTCGGGTTGTTGAGGAAAGAAATAGCTTGACTGGCGAGGGAGGCGGAACCAGCTAAGGAGCCGCCAAGATTGAGAAAAGAGATAGAGGAGTCTGAGGCCCAAGTCCCTGGTTTGGAATCTGAGGTTACTGCGTTGGAAGGGAAACTTGCCTTGGATGGAGATGAGCTGGAGAAGGTCAGGGGGGAGCGAGATAGAGCTCTCCTCTTCAACCAGAAGTCTTCCAAGGAGGCATTAGCTGTTGCTTCTTTTCATAACACAGTTGCGCAGGTGAGGGTGCTCATTCCTGGGCTGGATGTTTCGTTGGTGCACCCTTCCCACGTGGTCTCGGAGGGGAGGATCGTCAAGCCACGGGAGTCTGTCGGCGACCCTGGCAACCCCGAAGTTGTCTACGCTCCAGATCTTTAGCTCTTGTATCTTTCATTTTGATGTGGTGGCTCCGGTTTTGTTGTTGGAGCCGCCTTTAAATTGTAATGTACACTAGTGATGCCTTGTTTTGCGGTTTTATATATAAATTCTTTTTCTTTATTGCGCTATTCACGAGCTTGAATTTTTCTTTTCTTTCAGTTCATTATCCCCTGCGCGGCTCGGGGTTTGAGTTTGACGAATCGCCCCCAAAATGGCCGGGTCGAGCGCATTGGGTCGGGGTCTAGGAGCCTGACAGATGCCTCCAGAGACCGAGGCCGTTTCCGAACAGGAGTTTGGAAAGTGGTCATGGAGTTCGCCGATCCATCCTCGTTGTGGAGGTCGTTGAACCATGATAGGCCCTTCCTCGTGGTGGAGGTCAGCGAGCCATGAAAGGCCCGACCTCGTGTTGGGCCACGCTAGGCCCTACCTCGTTAGAGAGGCCAGCGAGCCATAAAAGGCCAGGCCTCGTGGTGCAAGTCGTTGGGCCACGCTAGGCCCTACCTCGTTAGAGAGGTCAACGAGCCATAAAAGGCCAGACCTCGTGGTGGAGGTCGTTGGGGAATGCTAGCCCTACCTCGTTAGAGAGGTCAGTGAGCCACGATAGGCTCGACCTCGCAGTGGAGGTCGTTGGGCCACGCTAGGCCCTACCCCGTTAGAGAGGTCATCGAGCCACGATAGGCTCGATGTAACGCCCAAATAATTTAATTATTTATTTAATTAAATTATTTAGGTATTTTATTAGTATAGTCATATTAAAATAATAATATGATGTTTTATTTAAATCAGGGAGTGATGTTTAGTAATTAAGCTGAGTAGTAGGCGGGGGCCCGTGATCCAAGAGCCCAATGGCATAGGCGCATGAGTGAGAGCCTAGCTAGGGTTTTGGAATCATTTGCACATTGTTGGAGAAAAAGAAAAGAAAAGAGAGATTTGCGAAGAGAGAAGAGAGGGGGATGGCCCACCAAGGAGAAAGAGGAGAGGGGCTCTATTGCTGTGGTTTTTTGGCGTTTCGTGCAAGGAGATCTCGTATTCGGCAAATCTAAGGTAAGGGTGGGTTCTACTTTATAATAAGGTGTATGATGGGGGTTATGTGGGAGATAGGCCCTATGTTGCCTCTTCGATTTCGTTTGATGTTTGTTTGGTGATGTTTGAATGTATGCATGATAATTGAATTTGGGTGTTTGATGATTGGTCATGGTGGAAATCGAAAATTGGTCCCTAGACGCCATGGGCGCCCTTGATGTTGTCGGATGTTGCTGTCTTGGTTGCTGGAAGTGGCACCCTAGGCGCCCAGTGTTGTTTTGGGTGTTGCTGAGAAAGGCGCCCTAGGCGCCCAGTGTTGGTGGTTGTTGCTGAAACTGGTGCCCTAGGCGCCCAGTCATGGTGTCCTGTCCTTGGTTGTTGCTGAAAGTGGCGCCCTAGGCGCCCAGTGTTGTGTTGTGTGGTTCTGTGTTGCTGTGAAGGGCGCCCTAGGCGCCCAGTGTCTTCTTGTGTTGCTGGGAGAGACGCCCTAGGCGCCCAGTAGTGCTTCTGGGTTGTTGGGGAAGGCGCCCTAGGCGCCCAGTGATGTTCCCATGTTCTGCTGTTGCTGTTTCCTGCTTGTGTTGCTGTTGTGCCAGGCGCCCTGCTCCTGGGCGCCAAGTCTGGTGTTACCTCCGTTGTGCTAGGCTCCCTGCTCCTGGGCGCCAAGTCTGTTGTTGCCACTGTTGTGCTAGGCGCCCTGCTCCTGGGCGCCAAGTCTGTTTCAGTTGCTGTTGTGCTAGGCGCCCTGCTCCTGGGCGCCATGTCTGTTGTGTTGCTGTTGCACTAGGCGCCCTGTTGCTGGGCGCCAGTTTCTGTTGTGTTGCTGTTGCACTAGGCGCCCTGTTGTTGGGCGCCAGTTCCTGTTGGTTGTTGTTGCCTCTTGGCGCCTTGTTGCTGGGCGCCAGTTTCTGGTTGTTGCTGTTGCCTCTTGGCGCCCTGTTGCTGGGTGCCAGTTTCTGTCTGCTGCTGTTGCCTGTTGGCGCCCTGTTGCTGGGCGCCAGTTCCTGCCATGTCTAAAACAAATGTTGCTGTTTTCTAAAAATGATGTTGCTGTCACTGTAGAACAAATGTTGCTGTTTTCTAAAAATGGTGTTGCTGTCACTGTAAAACAAATGTTGCTGTTTTCTAAAAATGATGTTGCTGTCACTGTAGAACAAATGTTGTTGTAAGTTAAAGTGTTGTTTACTGTAAAATAAATGATGTTGTTGCTGTAAAATAAATGTGTTGTTGCTGTAAAATGAATGTTGCTGTTGCTGTAAAATAAATGTTGCTGTTGCCGTAAAATAGATGTTACTGTTGCTGGGAATTAATGTCGTTGTTGCTAAAAATTAATGTTGTTGTTTGCTGTAAATCTATTGGTGTTTTTGGTGTCGGTGGTTGTTGATGTTACGGTCAAGTCGTTAGACTGTCCTATAGGTACTGGTGCTATTGGTGATGATATAACAGGTGATGTGCCGATTTTATTGGCTAAGGTGATAGGTGATGGGTCTATGACCATTTGTTGATATTGGTTTTGTTGTGTTAATTAAACGACTATTGTTGTTAATTGTCTCTGGTGCATTGTCCATGGTGTCGCATACAACTCATATGCATTATTTTGGTGATGAAGGCTTCGGCCTTGGAGCTATAGGTGATGATGGTGATGCTCATACAGGTGAGGATGCCCTTATTGGCTATTTTATTGGTGATGATTGGTACCACATGCATATACCCATTGGTGTGGGTTGCATCTCATATACTTACTCATGATGTTGGTGATAATTCTTGGTGATTTGTACTTTGATGTTGTTGTGAAGCGGTAGATATAGTTGTCGTAACTCTAGCATATTGCCTATCATATATGCTATTATAATGTTAGATATCTCACCCCTTCTGTTTGAATGTTACCCCTATGTTGGTAACGTGCAGGTGATTGCGAGTGAAGGCATGTCTACCTTCGCTAGTCGAGTCGGTGTCGTCGCTCTGATACGTAGCACTCAGGGGGATGAACGCTAGTTTTATTAGTTGTCTTTATTATTTAATTTCTGTAGTTTTATGGTGATGTTAAGGTCATTAAAACCTTTATTTTATTCCGCTGCGTGGTGATGAAGTTACTGTTATGTATCGTACTATTTTAATGGTGAATTTTATTATTGGCGTGTGATGTTTTAACGGTGTAAATGTGGCATCCCTTGTGGGTGTAGTGAAAAATGTTTTTGAAACTCTGATTTTTGTCAAAAAAAATTTCCGGGTAGAAAAGGGGTGTTACACCCGACCTCGTGGTGGAGGTCGTTCAAGACACGCCGGAGCAGTCCTTTAAGGATGTCAGTCCGAGGCCACAGGATCAGGTGAGACTTCATTCGGTCCAATCCACCAAGTGCAGAGCTTGGAGTGAACTGGAGTAAAGAAGCTCGGACGAAGTCGGGTGCAAGGGCCCAGCCTTGACCTCGACCAGCGTTCTTTGGCGAGCAGCTATGAGTTCCTGAAAAAGGGGTTGTTTTATTAACGGGGACCGAGGTCGAATCGGGGATACAATCATCATTGAAGGGGGGACTCGGAGGTTCGAATTCATAAAACTTCAAACAGAAGTAAACTCATAAGCAAAGGAGTAATCAAAAGCAAGCTAAGTGGTTTTTGGTGCCAGAAGAGTGGCCTAGGGTGGTGTGTTTTTTTACCAACTCAATGAGGATTCCAGCCTTGGCGTCGTCGGGTCCTCTAGTTTGCTTGTTTGGTTGTGGCATCATGCTCCTCCGACCTCGGGCTAATTGACTTCGGTCACAACCTTTTTGCCGGCGTGGCCCTTCTCTGTTTTGCCGGATTTATGTTCCGTTTTGATCGAGAGGTAGTGGCACTTCTTGGCAGATTTTAGGTCGGCTTCGATTGTGATGATCTCGTCATTGTTCGTGTAAAACCTCATCTTCAAGTGGACTGTAGAGGCCACAGCTCCGAGTCTACCCAATGTCGGTCTCCCGATGATGCAGTTATACGAGGATTTGCATGGGAGAACCAGGAATTGTGTTTTTACCGTCCTGGAGAGCTTATAGGTTCCGTAGGTGACCATCAGCTCGAGGTACCCAAACGGAGTGGTTTTTGCCCCGTTGAATCCAGTAAGCTCCGAGCCTCGGTAGGAAGTGAGCTCGGTCTCGAAGATATTTATCTTGGGAAGTAAGTCCCGGAATAGGATGTCTGTCGAGCTCCCCTGGTCCACTAGGATCCTTAAGACCCAGACGTCCACCACGACGGAAGAGATAATCAGTGGGATGTATTTGTTTGGTTTCCCATCTGGGAGATCTTGGTCAGAGAATGCCAGTGGGCGCCTATCGGAGAGGTTGTTGGTTTTCGGGTTGCTTGCTATGCTTAGGATTTCTTTCCATTTCCTTTTCATAGATCTTTTGGTCTCTCCCGAGTCAACCGAATATCCACCAATGATCATAGCAGCCACTATTCTGGAGCGCTGTTGATTCGGCTCTTCATCTTCCTCTGAATCCTCCAAGTCGGCCTTTGCTAGTTTGGCAACCTCGTTTACTTCGGATTTGCCCTTCCGGGGTGAGCGGGACCGTCGTCGTTCTTCATACCCTTCCTTTTTGACATACTTACTCAACTTGCCTTTCTGTATCATGTCCTTGATATCATCTCGGAGAACCCGGCACTGGTTGGTGTCATGATCGTGACTCCTATGATAACGACAATACTTTTTCTTATTAGCGTTTTCTTTTGGGGCGATGGGGTTCAGCCACTTCCGATCCTTGAACTCAGTGTTGGCGCATTCAGCCAAGATCTTTGATTTTGACTTGTTCAGCTCGGTGAATTCGAAGAATCGGGGTCGCCTTTCCTGGGAAGGCCCTGCAGAATCTTTCTTTGCATTTTTCCCTTTGTCGTTTCCCTTTGCCGGGGCAGAACCTTGACCGGATTCGTCGGCCATATTGTATCTATGCGCCCGTCGTAGGAATTCTTCCAGGGTGCAGGGTCGGCGAACGTCGACGTCAATTTGGAAGAGGCTCTTCTTGCGGTGCCCGTGCCTCATGAATAAGAGTCTGATTTTGTCTTCTAGGTGTCTGACATTGTTCGCCTCTTCGTTAAATCTTTCGACATAGTCTCGCAGAGTTTCATTCTCACCTTGCTTGACCGCTTTCAGCACGTCCACTGACTTGGGCTTCAACCTAAATGCACTGAAACGCGCCGAGAACACCCGGGCGAGCTGGTCCCATGAGTAGATGGAGTCGGGCTTGAGGTCCCTAAACCAAGAGAGTGCTGCTTTGCTCAACGACAGAGGGAAGATCTTGCATTTGATGTCATCGGTGGCATTTATATACTGCATCATGAGGTCGAACGTGACATGTTCATCTGGGTCCCCTGTTCCATCGTACATGTTCAATTGTGGGGGTTTCTCCAAAGATTTTGGCACTTTGCACTCGGTGATCTCCCAGATGAAGGGGGTTCGTCGAGATCGTCATGATCGACCGCGGTGAGGTGAATGCTTTTTTCTGCGGGGAGAGCGGTGTCTGGGCCGAGGTGAAGGGCTCCGAGATGATGAAGACCCGTAAGAAGAGCTCCTGGTAGGGCTGGAGCTCGAGGGAGTCGAAGGAGAGCGAGAGCCTCCACGTCGGCCCGTCCTACGGGGGGAGATATGTGAACGTGATGTCTTCGGGCGATTTTCCTTCGAGGTGGAGATCGGTGACACTTGGAGGCGGCGGTTCGTTGATCGGGAGATTTGTCGAGTGACCGAGCAGAGATAGCAGGAGTATTTACTCGGACGGCCGCGACCTCGTCTTCCATCTGTGTTAGGCGCAACTCTTGCTGTGCAATGTCACGGCTTCGGCGGTCCAGGAGATCGAGTATTTGATTAACCGCCTGGACCGGGACTGTGATTGCTTCGACAACGGGCTGAGGTAAGAGGAGTGGCGTGGAGCGGGGTTCCTCTGCAGGGATTTCTTGAACGTGTCCTTCTGGGGTCTGGTTCTGCCGGGGGACGATTTCAATGGTGCTTCGTGGACGAGGCTGACTTTGGGTAACTCTAGTTTATATAGAGTTATTTATACTTCTAAACGCAACAAATTGCTTTAAACTCAGGTACAAAGTGTGTTAAATATAGTAATATTAGTAAAATAACAACATTCTAAGAATTATGTGATGAATAAAGCATTTTGTATATATATTGGTATGTTTGATGTGTTTGTTCAGTTTTTCTACAGATGATGCTTCTGCACCACAGATGCTTCTGCACTTAGTGCTTCTGCCCCACAAATGCTTCTGCATCACAAATGCTTCTGCACCATCCTACGCTGAAGATTTATAAACCCACAATGGAAGCACCTCAATTCATACCTCTACTCCAGAACTTCTATGACATCATGCTTTGTCACAATTCACATGGAGCACATGGCCACATGCATAAGGAGGCGCCCACCATAAACATCATCATGAAAGGCTATTCACTTAAAGACGTACATATGGCCTTACATAATTGGACCTCTTCTTATGGAAGTGTGCTGAACTTAATCTCCTTGTCTAAAGATCAGAAAAGCAACCATGGTTAAGCCTCCTTAGGTTAACTTGGTTTTCAAGCAAACCCTCAAGCAAAGGAAATCTCCAAAGGCTATAAAAAGGGCTCCCACTTATCACTTGAAGAGCATCGCATATCTCACTTGATAATATGTAGATCAAACACCTTACTTATATTTTAGTAGTTTCAATTCTTGCATTTCATTTACTAGTTAGTTGTAAGAAGGTGAGGAAGGAATTGACACCCTCTTCCTCCACTTCTTCATAGATAGACGAAGGAATCAGTGCTTCTGCACTTGATGCTTCTGCACCTGTCAGAATTCATACAAGGGAACATCAATTTGTGTAAACTTCTACCCTATTGATATCTTTTATATGATTCATGTTATCATGTTCCTTACAGATTCTCTCTATTATATAATGAGTAACATGAGCTAAATTTCTTTAGTTGAGATGTTCTAACTTATAATATTCTTTTGAGTAAGCTAATATGTTTTTAAGTGTTGTAGCATTTTGGGTCTTGTGTTATACTACATCCATCTTATTTTAAGGTTGATCTCTTACAATAAGTAGAGTTATATTCACAGACATGGTTTATAATTAGAAATCAAGACTAATAAGGGTGAGTGTTTTAATAAAGGCTTTGTTAAACTTGTTTTAATAAAGAAACTCTGTTAAAACCATGTTAAGTCCTAGACATAGGATAACATAGTCCTTAGGGTGAAACAGTGAGTACTTCAAAGGCAGGAGTGAACTTATTTAGCAAGCCCAGACATGGGAAGCTTGTAATTAAACTCTGAAGAAAGTAGCTGAAAAGCACACACTTATGCTACTGCACTCAATGCTACTGCACTTGATGCTTCTGCACTTGATGCTTCTGCATCTCTAAAAACATAGAAACTCTCAAAAGAAGCATTATATAGTAAAGACATCTCAACTATCTTTCTCAACTGATTTCCTTCTTCTTAATTTACATACTTGCATTCTGTTTTTACTTAAACTAAAAACCCCAAAATTTGTGAGTAGAATAGTAGTACTAATTTATATGCTTTCTAAACATACATAAAGTTAATCCAATCCCTGTGGGTTCGACCTTTTTTATCATTATATTACTTGTTTGTGACTGTGTATACTTGCACATCTTTTCACACACCAGGTCGTCCTCGCGGAGCCATGGGAAAAGACTTGGATTTGATGAGATTAACGATAATACTCCCACTGTGGTCGCCAAATGTTGTGTACCTTTCCTCGGGATCTGGGATCCGCAATTAGCGGTCGGTATCTTGCGTCTGATAATGGCCTTTTCCTGGCTCGAGGTCGAAGGAGAGCTTCGGGGATCGGAATCTTCCAAGATCGTTGAAGCCAATGTCGTCTTCCTCCGAGGTTGATTTCGGGGGTCGGGTACCTGCAGACACTCCGATGCCAAAGTCAGCACCTCAGAAGTCAGTGAGGTATCAAATGAATAGAACGTACCTGAATATGGAGCGGAGACCCGTATTTACAGACGCGGGCCAGGGGCTCCGCGTGTCTTGCCCGATCCGGAGCCGTCGGATCGGGCCGCTGGAATCTAGTCCGTTGATCTTGTCTTAGTGTGATGGATCGCTTATTGGACCGGATTCTTTGTAGAATTGGGCCTCTTGGGCCGATCCGGAACACCTTTGAATAGCCCTTTCCAACAAGTATAGTTTTAAAACTTTGACGGGGCGGTCCAGCCGGTCCAACTGGACCCACGACAGATCCAAGTAATTTCTTCGATCGGAAAAGCAAGTAACTCGGTCAACTTAGTGAAAAATAGGTCAAACTCGGCCAATTGACTCTGCATGCTGCATTGTTCACGCCTTTTTAAAAGTTCAGAAAGTAGGAAATCGAACCCTAAACCTAATGGAAGACACACTACCTTCTTACTATTGCACCGGACTAGAGCTTTTGGTATATAATACGAACAATATATATATATATATATATATATATATATATATATATATATATATAACTTACAATAACTTACAATATCGATACTTGCGTTCGACTATTGACCTCTCAATTCGACCACTAACCTAGTGACTTAGTGCCTTCACCGAGTCGGTTATCGGTCCGAGTTTTAAAACACGACTCACAAGTTACAACAATAGTAGTTTTTTGAATTGCTAGTATCTACATTCCTTGTTTTTGGTAGGATGAACCCCCTCGCCGACTTTTTTGTTTTTATATTCTCCAAAAATAAAAGTTATTTGCATCCTAAAAAAAACGAGTTTAAGATATTTACAAACGGTTTTGGAGAGGACAAAAGCAAAATAAAGGGGTGTAGACAGTAGATACCAGCAATGTAAACAAAATAGCGGTTAAAATTAAAAGTCGATGAGGGGTGCATACTACCAAAAACAAGGGGTGTATATATAACGGGAGCTGCTACCTATCCATAAATATATTCATGGATTCATTCATTATCGAAAGGTTTTTTTTTTACTCCCATCATCTAACCAACTACTCTCACATAATATCTTAATCCCGAAAATACTTCTACCATAAATTACAAAAATTGACTTTTTCAATATTCTCTGGTGGGGGACCACTTTATCTGTGAATCGAATTTACCAAAATGCAAGGTAAATCCGATTAGCTTTAAATATGCAATTAATACACACGGATAAGTCAAATCGGACTTATCTAGCTGACAGATAAATCCGATTTGACCATTTATTTCAGTATTAAAAGCGACATTTTGTCCAAACGGATATAGCTATATCCGATGCGCAATCGGATTTACGTTACCCAAACGTAAATCCGCTTTTGTATTTTAACGAATCTGATTTACCTTTATGTGGGTATATCCGATTTTGAAAAATACAAATCGGATTTACGTTTGGGTTACTTAAATCCGCTGTGTAATTTTTTTTTAATTAATTTTCATATACCTCTTGTTTTATTTTGAAACAGATATTCAGCTGCATATACCGAGACACGGGTTGTTCCTTTCGTGGTAGACACTACAAAGGCATTCTCGACGGAGAGGGTATATTTTTCATACTAATTTTTTTAATCAAAGTTTGGTAGATATTTCATTAATTAAGTACGTAACATTTTTCTATTTTTTCTATTTTGTAGATATTTTCTACACACGAGGATGTAGAAGAGTCGACTAAAGCGGTTGGGAGACGTATTGGAGTTGTGGTTATCATTGTAAGATCTGACAAAGCTGGAGTTAAAAGGGGTTCTAGAGATAAGATTATTTTTCGTTGCGAAAAGCAAGGGAAGTGGTCTAATGATTCTAGAGTTTTCGGGTCTAAGAGAAGAAGCTGTCCGTTTATATTGAGAGCTACTTGTACAATACGACATGGGGGTTGGCGTGTGAAAGTTAGGTGTGGTCTTCACACACATGAGTTGCTTACTACCCCGGTCGGTTCGACAGCTTTTGGTCGTTTAACTAAGGAGCAGAAAGCTATTGTTAATGAGCACACCGATCTGGATGTTGCCCCGAAAGATTGTCTTACTACTTTGAAGAATCATTATCCGGACAACGTCACTTCTCTTCCTCAAATATATATGCAGCGTTACGCCTATAGGTCTTCTAAGAGGGGTCCTAGAACGGACATTCAGGAGCTTTTGAGATTGATTGAGTCACAAAATTATTTATGTTGGAGCAGAAAAGTTGAAGGTTCTGATGTGGTCAGTGACATCATGTGGGCGCATCCCACAACTATTAAGTTATTCCGGTTGTTTCCAAATGTTCTTTTTCTTGACACCACCTACAAGACCAACAAATACAGTCTACCTCTATTGGAGATTGTAGGGGTCACTTCAACGAAGTTAACTTTCTCGGTTGCTTTTGCCTATATTTCACACGAGCTTCGAATTCATTTTACTTGGGCATTGCAGTAACTGAAAGAGTTATTTGACTTGCACGGGCTTCAGCTTTAGGTATTCTTGATTGACAGAGATCTTGGTCTTATGTCTGGTATTCTTGATGTCTTTCCTTCGGCTACAAATTTGTTATGTTCTTGGCACGTGACTAAGAATGTCAAAGCGAAGATTAAAGAGTTGGTGCACGTGGATAGGCAAAAGGACGTCATCTCTCTTTGGCATAACATTATTGATTCACTTGACGAGGTAGAGTACTCAGCTAAGTTGAAGATTTTTGAGGACTTCTGCGTTGATTTGCCCGCCCTTACTAAGTATGTGCATGACACGTGGTTGACAAAGCATAAGGAAAGATTTATCTTGGCATGGACAAACCAGATCCCACACTTCGGGAATCAGACCACCAATAGGTATTTTTATTGTAGATTAAATTTTTTTAACACGTATTTAGTATTTTTATTGTAGATTAAATTTTTTGGACACGTGTTTAGTATTTTTATTGTAGTTTAAATTTTTTGGACACATGTTTAGTATTTTTATTGTAGTTTAAATTTTTTTGACACGTGTTTAGTATTTTTATTGTAGTTTAAATTTTTTTGACACGTGTTTATTGTTATTATTTAAGAGTCAAGTCAGCTCATTGGACTTTGAAGAGACATTTGAGGACTTCTGGAGGTGACTTGTCTAAGTCTTTTAAATCTATGGATGAGATGCTTACTCTTCAATTTGATAAAGTCATCGGGTCTTTTCAAAGAAGCATAAACCGTATTGAAGTGGCCTCCAATACTCCTTTGTTTAAAAAGCTTCGCGGTGTTGTGTCTTTAAATGCTTTGGATCATATCGTTAAAGAGTTTTCGAAATCGACATCTGGGGTTGGATATGACAAAGGACGCTGTGGGTGCATTATTAGAAAGACACATCTTCTTCCTTGTGCTTGTGATCTAGGTGTGTACCATGTCTCCAGTACTCCTATTCCGTTGGATGTTGTAGACGACCATTGGAAAAACTTGAGTTTGGATTCTATAGATGATAAATTCTCTCAAGAAAAATCTGCTGACTGTGATATTTCTTACCAAATGGAGATGATTTGGGCGAGATATAACCGTATGACTCCCGATGAGAGATTTGTTCTAAAGAAACAACTTAATGAGATTGCATTCCCTACCACTTCTTCAATGGTTGCACCACCATTTAAAGTTAAAACAAAAGGTGCACCAAAGAAGAAAAAGCAGAAATTATATGATGTCAAGCGTGATCCTTCTGGGTGGGAGCATGTGGATGCGAAGATGAAACTGACTCAAGAATCTGGGACTTCTTGTAAAAATTCATCACAGCGGTCTTCTTGTCCAAAATCATCACAGCTGTCTTCAAAGATATCTCACAAAGTTTCTAAAAAATTATCACAGCAGGGTGAGACTAAATTCAATTTACCATCCGTTCCTCATCACATGCACACTTATGTAGAAAAAATTATTGATGTTGAAAGGGATGGTAATTATGGGTTCCGAACAGTAGCAGTTGGTCTCGATCTTGGTGAGGATAGTTGGCCTATAATTAGGCAAGATTTAATCAAGGAAACAAAGGAGAGGGAGCAACTGTATACTTACATGTTTGGAAAGGACAGACTTGCAGTGCTTAGAAAAGCGTTATCCATTGAATACCCTGGTTTCCAGAAGGAGGATAAGTGGTTAAGTTTGCCTGAGATGGGGTACTTTATAGCTACTAAGTATAATGTGGCCCTAGTTCAATTGTCTTTGGATATGAATTTTACTTATCTTCCTTTGAGATGTACTTATTCTTCTTCTAAGTCTAAAATCATATCTATTCTGAACGTCCGGGATATACATTGGATGCATATTTCAATCTCGCTTGTCTGTTCGTTGCCTCCAGTTGCTTTGATGTGGTCTCATAATCGATCAGGGGAATCTGCTTCATGGTTGGATCCTTATACCGGTCGTTTTGCCCTTTGGCAGTCTACCGCTCCGGTCATGCCCCGTCTCCCACCCACTGATGCGCCCACTATTGTAGACTTAGCTCATGATTCTGACGATTTAGATTGATATTTCTTGTATATATTTTTGTAATTATTTCATCATATATATATATATATTTATCTAACAAATTAATTTAAAATATAAAAGATATAATTTCGATTTAATGCGATACAAAATAAAACATAACGAACTACAATAACAATAAAATATAAAACGAAAACATGATAGAAACTACTGAGATGGTGGATTGAAACGACGAAGGACGAGGTTGGCAATAGGGAGTGAGTGAGAGTGAAATTTGGGAGTGACAAGAATGAGGTTGGCAATAGGTATTTATAGAATTCGTCAATGATTATCAACCGTTGATATTGTCGGTGCAATCTGCACCGTTGATATAAGCGGATCTACCCCCATTGCAAAGCGGATCTACCCCCATCGAGGTAAATACACTTTGTTAATTGCAAAGCGGATTTACCTATCAGGAAGGTGAATCCGATTTGCATTTTAACAAAGCGGATCTACCCCCATTGATAGGTGTACATCCGCTTTGTTAATTGCAAAGCGGATTTACCTACCAGTGGGGGTATCTCCGCTTTGCATTTTAACAAAGCGGATTTACCCTGGTACAGGGTAAATCCGATGCGATTTTTTAAATGTATTCGGATTTAGGTAAATCCGCTTTTGATTTCTTTCAAAGCGGATTTACCTTTTTATAAGGTAAATCCGATTGAGTGAAAATTATGGGGGGTATTTTGGGATTTTCATATTATGCGGGGGTAGATGTAGAGATGATGGGGGTACAAAAAAAATCCCTTATCCAAAAGAACGCATTTATGAAAAACCACTTAAACTCGTTTTTTAAAATTGGCTCCTTTTAATTTCTTCACTCTCACTTATCTTAAATCTTCCTCAACTTCAATCTCAAACCACTCTTCCATATCTCACATTATCTCTTTAATCCCATTCATTTTTATTAAAAGAACATGAGATACCTCATTCTATCCCTATTTTTTCATGTTTGTGCGTTTGAATTTTTGTGTGTGGTGGATAACCTTTTGCAAACAAATTTACGGATGAGTAGAAATGTTGCCTAAAAGGATCTTTTAAACACTTATTTACAAATGATGGTTTTATGAGCTTGTTTGGAAGAGCTTATTTTTGAGCTTATAAAAAACAGCTTATGCAAATAAATAAGCTTTTATGAATTATTCATAAGCTTATCAAGGTAGTTTATGAAAAATCAACTTACAACTTTCGTTAGCGAGAACTTATGCATTAACATTAAGACTTATTTATCTCCATAAGTTGTTTTAATAAGCTCAAAAATAAGCTCTTCCAGATAGGGCCTTTGTTCTGAATAGTACTGAGCAGCTAAAATACAAACTTTGTTAGGGCTGAGTTTAGGCTATGGTCTATCATAGACCCGTTTTTTAGGCTTGACATGACCTAGAATTACGTAAAGACCTGTATATTTTTCATTATAGTAAATTGTCAAAATCTTATAATTTTTGGGGAAAAAAGGTAGAATACTAGGGTTTCTTTTCTCCTATAAAATTTTCATTTATATTGAATATGTTGATTGATTCTTGGTTGTACTAGTTATCGTTGATGGTTAGTGATACTTGTAATTTCTATTCTTCAATGCTATTCTTCACTTCCTTTTGTACAATTCATCTCGTGATCATAACTAAATCCACTATTCATTTTTTTACATTGTATGAAAACGACACAACTCATTCGTCATTCCTATGTGGCCCGCAGTCTACAGCTAAGTTGAGGTGGCTTTGTCTGAATCCATATAACGGACCATTCATTGTAAGAAATGATGGGTTTGTTTCATTATTGTAAGAAGGTACATCATGTAGAAAAAGACACATACATCATACATGTATTAATGTTCTTTTGCATATCACTAACCAGTACTGATACAACTTTTCTTTGCTAAGTACCAAAAAACAAACTAGTACAAACACAACAAATTACTAATCTTTATTTTATTCATTTTACATGTCTTCTATAGAAAGTACATTGATATAGGTAACTAGCTATTTTATCCCTTCAAAATGTAATTCATTTTTACTTTAGTCCTTGTATCGATATAGCCAAGTCGTCTATCAGATACAAATAAACCACTTATTCGCCCTCACAAGACCTCATGCTTGAGGAGCTTTGTACTGACATAGCTACGTCGCTTGTTAAAGGGTTCAAGTAACCCGGGTCCATCTTGTCCAATACATCTGGCCCAATCAATAATGGGCTAATTGGCCCATGACTCTATTAAGGGGATTCCTCCCATTGAAGAAGGGACGATTTCACTCATTTTTCTCACTACAGAAACCCTAGTTTGTCAAGGAGTTGGTTCGCCCACTTCTATCTAAGAACGGTCCCTATCTTCAAAGATACTACAAATTGATCCTCCATTGTCTCATTCATTAGCCACTTGGTCCTCCCTAAGGAGTCAAATTCATTCATAATTGATATCGTAATAAACAGATTAACTATCTTTTTCAATGTAAACAACCAAGCTATCAACAAGAAATTTTACACAACTCAGTGTATTGTTATATTTTGGAAAGTTTGATATCAGGGAGAGGCCAAGCGGTGCTTTGCTAGGTGTGATTCTAACGGTAGGAGAGTTTTAGTTCTTGACTTGTTGTGTACAAGAGTGTGTCCAATTGAAAATAAAGTAATAATAGTTTATGGGTCATATTTGTTTGGGCTAATAAACCAATGCGCATAAGTCAAATCGGATGTATCAAACTGACAGATAAATTCGATTTGACCATTTAATTCTGGATAGAAAGCGGAATTTTAATTAATCGGATTTAGCTAAATCCGATGCGCAATCGGATTTACGTAAATCCGCTTATATCTTTTAATGAATCAGATTTACCTGGATGGGGGTATATCCGATTTTGAAAAATACAAAGCGGATTTACGTTTGAGGTACGTAAATCCTATTTGTTTTTTTAAATTAATTTCTATATAACTGTTGTTTTATTTTGAAACAGATATTGACCTGCATACAGAGTCGCAGATTGTTCCTTTCGTGGTAGACACTACGGAGGCATTCTGGACGGAGAGAGTATATTTTTCAAACTAATTTTCTTAATCAAAGTTTGGTAGATATTTAATTAATTAAGTACGCAACATTTATCTATTTTTTCTATTTTGTAGATATTTTCTACACGCGAGGATGTAGAAGAGTGGGCTAACGCGGTTGGGAGGCGTATTGGAGTTGTGGTTATCATTGTAAGATCTGACAAAGCTGGAGTTAAAAGGGGTTCTAGAGATAAGATTATTTTTGGTTGCGAGAAGCAAGGGAAGTGGTCTAATGATTCTAGAGTTTTCGGGTCTAAGAAAAGAAGCTGTCCGTTTACATTGAGAGCTTCTTGTACAATATGTCATGGGGGTTGGCGTGTGAATGTTAGGTGTGGTCTTCACACACATGAGTTGCTTACTACCCCGGTCGGGTCGACAGCTTTTGGTCGTTTAACTAAGCCGCAGAAAGCTATTGTTAATGAGCACATTGATCTGAATGTTGCCCCGAAAGATTGTCTTACTGCTTTGAAGAACCATTATTCGGACAACGTCACTTCTCTTCCTCAAGTATATAGGCAGCGTTATGCGTATAGGTCTTCTAAGAGGGGTCCTAGAACGGACATTCAGGAGCTTTTGAGATTGATTGAGTCGCAAAATTATTTATGTTGGAGCAAAAAAGTTGAGGGTTCCGATGTGGTCAGTGACATCATGTGGGCGCATCCAACTTCTATTAAGTTATTCCGGTTATTTCCAAAGGTTCTTATTCTTGACACCACCTACAAGACCAACAAATACAATCTACCTCTATTGGAGATTGTAGAGTCACTTCAACGGAGTTAACTTTCTCGGTTGCTTTTGCCTATATTTCACACGAGCTTGGAATTCATTTTACTTGGGCATTGTAGCAACTAAAAAAATTATTTGACTTGCACGGGCTTCATCCTCAGGTATTCTTGGCTGACAGAGATCTTGGTCTAACACTACAAAAAAAACACTGATTAGCGACGGAGATTAGCGAGGGACTTGTTGTCCCTCGCAAAAACAGTCATTAGCGAGGGAATTAGCGAGGGCATAGAGCTGTCAATTTTTTTGTCATTAGCGAGGGAACTGTCTCTCGCTAATGACTACCCTCGCTAATTCCCTCGCTAGATTTTGCTTTTTCAGATGATAAGACTCAGCGCAGGGGTTGGTAAAAGTGCAGAAATTAGCGAGGGACAGTTCCCTCGCTAATTCCCTCGCTAACGTTAACTTTTCAGATGATGAGACAGTTCCCTCGCTAATTCCCTCGCAAATTTTTTTCTTTTTTCCTTTATATCCGTTTACACCCTCACTCTTCTTTCTCACTCACTCACTCACTCACTCACTCACTCTTCACCATTCCTCTTCCCTTCCTCTTCCCCCTTCCACTTCCTCTCACACCCTTCTTCTCTCTTCACTCTTCCAACACCACCACCACCACCATCATCTCCACCTCCTCTCACACTCTTCTTCTCTCTTCACTCTTCCAACACCACCACCACCTCATACCTCCTACCACTCTCACTCACTCTCTCTTACTCTTCACCACCACCAACCCACCACCCCACCACCACCACTCTCACTCTTCTCTCTTTCTCCCTCTCTCTCTCTCTCTCTCTCTCTCTCTCTCTCTCTCTCTCTCTCTCTTACTCTTCACCTTCTCTCTCTACTCTAAACCACCCATCACCACCACCACCACACCACCACCACGCCACCACCACCACTCTCACTCCTCTCTCTCTCTTTCCCCCTTACTCTTCTCATTCTCTCTACTCTAAACCACCCATCACCACCACCACGCCACCACCACGCCGCCACCACCACCACCACACATCACCACAAAATTAATAATATAATATAATATTCATTAATTAATATATATAAAAAAAAACAAGCCATTCAGCACTGCACACGTGTCATTTTTTGTTTGAAAACTGTAGTCATTAGCGAGGGCAAAAGCCCTCGCTAATTCCTGCGCATTTACCAACCCCTACAACTGAGTCCCATCACCTGAAAAGCTGCAGTCATTAGCGAGGGAACTAGCGACGGCATAGTCCCTCGCTAATTAGCGAGGGATCCAAGTTCCCTCGCTAATCCCATTTGTGAGGAGGGAATTAGCGAGGGAACCAGTCCTTCGCTAAGTCCCTCGCAAATGACCATTAGTGAGGGAATCAGGTCATTTTGCGAGGGAACTGTCCCTCGCTAATGACTAGTTTTTTTGTAGTGTAATGTCCGGTATACTTGATGCCTTTCCTTCAGCTACAAATTTGTTATGTTCTTGGCATGTGACTAAAAATGTGAAAGCGAAGATTAAAGAGTTGGTGCACGTGGATAGGCAAAAGGACTTCCTCTCTCTTTGGCATAACATTATTGATTCACTTGACGAGTCAGAGTACTCAGCTCACTTGAAGATTTTTGAGGACTCCTGCGTTGATTTGCCCGCTCTTATTAAGTACGTGCATGACACGTGGTTGACAAAGCATAAGGAAAGATTTATCTTGGCATGGACAAACCAGATCCCACACTTCGGGAATCAGACCACCAATAGGTACTTTGCCACGTGTTTAGTATTTTTATCGTAGTTTAAATTTTTTGACACGTGTTTAGTATTTTTATCATAGTTTAAAGTTTTTTGACACATGTTTAGTATTTTTATCGTAGTTTAAAATTTTTTTGACACGTGTTTATTGTTATTATTTAAGAGTCGAGTCAGCTCATTGGACTTTGAAGAGACATTTGAGGGCTTCTGGAGGTGACTTGTCTAAGTCTTTTAAATCTATGCATGAGATGCTTACTCTTCAATTTGATAAAGTCATCGGGTCTTTTCAAAGAAGCATAAACCGTATTGAAGTGGCCTCCAATACTCATTTGTTTAAAAAGCTTCGCGGTGTTGTGTCTTTAAATGCTTTGGATCATATTGTTAAAGAGTTTTCAAAACCGACATCTGGGGTTGGATATGACAAAGCCCGTTGGGTGCATTATTAGAAAGACACATCTTCTTCCTTGTGCTTGTGAGCTAGGTGTGTACCATGTCTCCGGTACTCCTATTCCGTTGGATGTTGTAGACGACCATTGGAAAAACTTGAGTTTGGATTCTATAGATGATAAATTCTCCCAAGAAAAATCTACTGACTGTGATATTTCTTACCAAATGGGGATGATTTGGGAGAGATATAAACGTATGACTCCTGAGGAGAGATTTGTCCTCAAGAGACAACTTAATGAGCTTGCATTCCCTACCACTTCTTCAATGGTTGCACCACCATTTAAAGTTAAAACAAAAGGTGCACCAAAGAAGAAAAAGCAGAAATTATATGATGTCAAGCGTGATCCTTCTGGGTGGGAGCATGTGGATGAGAGGATGAAACAGACTCAAGAATCTGGGACTTCTTGTAAAAATTCATCACAGCGGTCTTCTTGTACAAAATCATCACAGCGGTCTTCAAAGCTATCTCAGAGTGTTTCTAAAAAATTAACACAGCAGTGTGAGACTAAATTCAATTTACCGCCTGTTCCTCATCACGTGCACTTTTATGTAGAAAAAATTATTGATGTTGAAAGGGATGGTAATTGTGGGTTCCGAGCAGTAGCGGTTAGTCTCGATCTTGGTGAGGATAGTTGGCCTATAATTAGACAAGATTTAATCAAAGAAACAAAGGAGAGGGAGCAACTATATACTTACATGTTTGGAAAGGACAGACTTGCAGTGCTTAGAAAAGCGTTATCCATTGAATACCCTGGTTTTCAAAAGGAGGATAAGTGGTTGAGTTTGCCTGAGATGGGGTACTTTATAGCTACTAAGTATAATGTGGCCCCAGTTCAATTGTCTTTGGATATGAATTTTACTTATCTTCCTTTGAGAGGTAGTTATTCTTCTTCTAAGTATAAAATCATATCTATTCTGAACGTCGGGAATATCCATTAGGTTCATATTTCAATCTCGCCTGTCTGTCCATTGCCTCTAGTTGCTTTGATGTGGTCTCATAATCGATCAGACGAATCTATTTCATGGTTGGATCCGTATACCGACCGTTTTTCCCTTTGGCAGTCTACCGCTTTGAAGATGCCCTGTCTCCCTCCCACTGATGCGCCCACCATTGTAGACTTAGCCCATGATTCTGACGATTTAGATTGACATTTCTTGTATTTATTATTGTACCCACATTTTTGTAATTATTTATCCATATATATATATATATATATATATATATATATATTATATCCAACAAATTAAATGTGTCAAAAAAACAAATTAAATGTTTTAAATTTTTTTTACAAGTCAGATTTACCCTGGTAAAGGGTAAATCCGCTTTTTAATTTAACAAAACGGATGTACCCCCACAACAGATAGATCCGACTTGATAAAGAGACAAAGTGGATCTACCTGTTGTGGGGGTACATCCGCTTTGTTAAATTCAAAAGCAGACTTACCCTTCTATCAGTAAATCCGATGCGATTTTTTTAAATTTAATCGGATCTAGGTAAATCCGCCTTTGATTATTCTCAAATCGGATTTACCTATTTATAAGATAAATCCAATCCGATTGAGTCAAAATTATGGGGGCTATTTTGAGATTTTCATATTTGATGTGGGTACATTGTGATGTGGTGGGGGTATAAAAAAAAGACCCATTTAGTAACGTGGGCTGAGGCCCAAACCAATACAAGCACAAAGCCCAACGAAATGGAGCTCCCTTCAGCAAAGCAAACCGGATCGAGTGAAGTACATCAATAAATGCCAAAAGGTGACACCGATAGTGGCAGGTAAACACTAATAGCTAAAAACCATATAACATCAACTGCGAGAAACCCAAAGTAGCGAAGAGCAAGGCAAAACACGATCTCAGCAATCCAAGAGAAAGACGAACTGAGGAACAAGAGCAAAAAAAATATAGGATCTAAAAAGGGGAGAGAAAAAAATACTATAAGATATGAACTCAAATGCTTTTAGATATAGCATCTAAAAAGTTCATATAGAAAAGCCAATGTTTGTAAATAAAATTATACAAACTAATAAAAACACTATAATATATTTTTTTGAGCAAACAAAAGTTTTTGTGCGTTGGGCTCTGGGGGCTCATCTGAGTCAGGGCAGGCCTCACGGCTCTTTGAGCGATTATAGAAGTGCTTACAGATCACCCACCAAAGAGGTTCTCACATCGACAGCGGGAGTTGAATCCACACCCTTACGAGGAATGAAATGAGCCCCTTGATCAAAATCCTTAATTTAGATAAAAATCACTTGCGCTTACGGAGGTACTTACAGATATCATTTTTAAGCTTTAATTGCAAATATCTATTTACGCAATTTTATATTTATAAGCTATTTCAATCAGTAATTTTACAAAACACTTTAAATTCAATCCACTATAACCTAGTTTATCCTCATCCGATAACTTATCTACTATCCACTACTTTTTTTTTTTTTTGAGATTAACTATCCACTACTTTTTGCCGAAAGCGCAAGTGATTTTTATCTAAATTAAGGATTTTGATTTGTGGAGCTAAACTAAAAGGCGTGAAATGAGTTTGGAAAACAAGGGGTGCAAAAGTAATTACAAATTCCATTACTAGTTACTAGTATAAAAACAAACCAATTCTTTTAGAATGATTGGCCTTTGAAAAAGTCACCGTGGATCTGTGACTCCTACATAACAAAGAGAGAGAGAGAGAGAGAGAGTGACGCATGCGGCAATGGTGCAATGGTGGTGTCTCCATAGATTCCTGGTTCACATATATTCCCTCCCCCTTTATATCTCTCTATTTTCTTCCTCGGATTATTCTGTTTTCTCTATCACTATTTATTACTCCGTAGGTTAAAATTAATTCCGTTTATTACTTTTTTAGGCGTTTTATGTATGGACTGTGATTCAAGCGAAACCGCTTCTATTTACGTTCAGATCTATAATTTCTACATGAGCGGATCGTGTTTTCTGTATTTAGCTGCCGTCTTTGACATCAATTTCTGAATCGCAGACCAAAGAAAAGAATAAAAGAAAATCTAGGAAGCTGTATTTTTAATTTCTTTGATTTTTTTTTTTTGTAAATTTTAATTTGTATAGAGCGGAGGTGAAGTCACTGGAGGCAGCGGTTCATCGATCTCTTCCTGAATTTGGTTGTGGAAGAACACAAAACAAGAATCGGTCGATAAACCTCTGCATCCAGCGCTCACTTTACCTCTATTTCTCTTCATTTTCTTTTTAATTAAAAAAATTGTATCGTTTTTATATTTTATGTTGTTTTCTCTCTGGTTCATGTATCTATTTTTAGGTTTTGGAATGGTTTAGATGTGGTTGAGTAATAATTTTCTTGTGATGTGGATTGCTGATCTGCTGATGTGATGAGGATCTGTGAAAGTATTAATTTTGCAGCTGTCATTGTTCTGATTTCTAATGAATTGGTAAATGATGTTGTTATGAAGAAGAAAATTAAATTAAATTCAATTGCTGCTTTTATTTTTTCCCTTTTCAGCATTCTTTCATAGTCATGCATGTTTTTGCTGATCTTAAGGTTTAAGAGATCTAAATTAAGTAACGGTCTTTGAAGGCGCTGATTATTCTCTTTTTATGGTTGATATGCATTTTTTCTGATATATTAACTCATTTTCCCCAAATAGGAATGCTTCTTTTCAGCCTTCAATTCTCACCTTTCTGTTAATTAATGAGTAATGATATTCTTGCTTGTTGGTAAGGTTTTTCATTTTACTTTTCTGAACTAGTTTTTATAAATCTTGATGCTTTAGTTGATGAATTTGGTGTTATTACCTTTGAAAGGGTGGGATTTTAACACACTCGTGGTATTTCAATCCTTATACGGGAAGGAGCCCGTGGAAGTTTCCCGGCTCGCAATTGTTAAATCTCTACCATTCAACACCATTCCCCCCCCCCCCCCCCTTTTTTTCCCCATTTGTTTAAGTCTTTAGATTCCACATAACAAAAAAGTTCATATGGCTCTTTTGTGTAAGAACGAGTTCTTACATTATGGGTATATCATTGGAGGCGGAGGTCAATAATTTTTGATGAAACCCACTAAAAGTAAGTATTTCAAGTTTGGTTTTTACATTATGGGTATGTCATTGTAGTGCCCATTAAAAGAGGGTTAAGAAACAAATTGAGTTCAGCATTGGTAATTCTCTTGGTGTTCATGGCTTTAGTTTAAGATGCTGAATTTCATTGCTTTTGGGTCAAGATTTTAGGTGATAAACTGTAGCTCTTTAAAAACTTGTGTGGATCAGATACTTAAAATGGTTCTGTAATTGCCTTTTTGATTAAAATGGAGTGAAGCTTTTTGAAGAAGCTCAAGGGAGTGCATTACTCAGACTGAACATGTCATTTTCATCTCGGTTAAAGGTCTCTGTTTCTTTCTTGTGTAACAGAAAAGCTATGTTTGGAGTGTAGGTTTCCGATTCTGAATGGTAGGGCAGTAGGCAAAACACTGTACGCTAGTTAATTATGCCGTATATAGGTCTTGGTTGCATGAAATGAAAGTCAATAAAGGCTCTTAAAGGGTGTCCAACTTGCAAGGGAATATCTAGTTGATGTTTATAGGATTCTAGTATCAAATTTTTTTGGGGGTGAAACGTGGTATCAAATCAAATTCCTCTACATATGATGAATGAAATCGAGTTAAAGCAGGATGTAGTTGGGGTCATTCCAACAATTCATTCCTTTTTCGCCTTCACTGATTCAAAGTTTTTGACATTCTATATCCTTAAGGGTGAGTAATTACACACTTAAAATGTGTATGTGTATATAATTGTGCAAGAATGAATTAAGGCGTAATTAACAAAATTTGTGAGGTTTTATTTCTAGTAATATGGATGGAACGACAATCTTGAAATTTAAATGCGAATTATCAACCAAACTGCGCGAATCTCTTGTTGCTAACTTGCACAACAGTTATGTTTTCTGTTTTTTATTGTTTGCTTCATATGCTGTTGAGAAAAGGTTAAATGGAAAGAAAATTAGAAGAGTAATACTTGTTAGTACAGGGTTCAAATCACATCCCAAGGTTCAAGACTTGACAAGTCGTGGCAAGTCAGGTTTCCTAACGTAGATTAGTCACAGACAAAATTGATAGATATTGTGCACCAATAGCACGGTAATAAAAAAAAGAAATGAACGAATGAAGTGTTTTCCATTTCAATCACAACAAGGCAACCTTATGTGTTTTGTTATTGAGTCTATTTCATACGATATGTTTCGTTACGGATTGGGCCTTTAGTGGCCAATCTGCCTAAGGCCCAAACACCAAAGGCCAAATCTATTAGCCAATGGTGGAGATCTAAGACTTAGATCCAATGGTCCCATTTTATTCCAAAAATCTATAAATAAGCATTCAATGCTAGCCTTAAAGGTACACATTTTCCATTCACCTAATTTGCAATTAGCTCACTTGCTGACTTGAGCGTCGGAGTGTCATTGCAGGTACCAACCACCTCGGATCGGAGTCCAACTCGAACTGACCAGGAACGCGACTACCAACTACCTCGGATCGAATTTAGTATCTAGTATCGGATACCGGTCCAGAGGTACGGTAAAGAACATGTTCTCTCTCTCTCTCTCTCTCTCTCTCTCTCTCTCTCTCTCTCTCTCTCTCTCTCTCTCTCTCTCTCTCTCTCTCTCTCTCTCTCTCTCTCTATATATATATATATATATATATATATATATATATATATCACTCCTCAAATTAGAATGCCAAAACACACTTTTATTGGAGGTCATCTGCACTATCAACTGTATAGATTATTAAAAATAAGATAATAGCGTATTTTCCACGTTGACATTAAAAAATAGTAGTTGTTTAAATTTTAAACATAGATAATTGATGCCCATGACTTAGCGCATTATGATGGGGCAAAAGTCCAAGATAGTGATCATAGTAAGGCTGAGAAAATAACAAGGATTATTGATTTGTGATGTGTATAGAAAATGACCATTATAAGATGCCAGATTCCATGACAGTGGCTTTTGTCGTCTATGAAATGGCGATAATGAGAGGAACTTGTAGTCGTAGCTTATGTCAGTGAGTGGTATCAAAAGAATTTTTTCTATGGAGTCATTATGTGAATAAGTATTGAAAACAGCTTATCCATTTGTCTTTTCTGTTTTTTTTTTTTTTATCAAAATCCATTTGTCTTTTATGTTGAGTTTGGTGGGAATATAAATAAACGATGCATAAAAAGATAAAAGGAAATGCGAATTTCACTTGGACAAAACGCATTCGGTAAATTTATCCCTATCTGTTTGTTTTGGAAAAAAAGTAGGGATAAAAATTATGGCTATCTTGTCCAATAAGATAGGTTTTTTTTTTATGGTGTAATATTTCGTTCCATTTATGATAGGAGGCTAAAAACATCACACCAAACAGCTAACTTAAGACTGTTATTACTCACTGAAGAACGAATCACCTTCTTGTTTTGTCAAGGAAATGAATCACTTCATTTGTCTCCACGTTACCAAATACCTCCTGATTCCACATTTTAAGATCCCTTAGTGTTTTGAATTTCTCTTCCATCTATAGAATCGGGGTCGGCCCAACACATTCCAAAATTTTGATAATTAATTATTTTTTGGTTACCGTGCTTTTGTGCGCAGTTTCTACCGGCTTTGTCGGTGACTAATCTACGCCGGGGAACCTGGGTGGCCACGTGTAAACCCGGTTTTGCCGGTTCGTGTGATTCTCCTATCGCAATAGTGTTTTTGCCACACCTAAGATTCGAACCCGAGACCTTGAGGTGGGATCTCAGCCCAAATGAATATGAATATTGTGTAGCAATAATAATGTCAAAGGTTATAATATGAATTTTTGCCAAAATGAATATTTTGTACTATTTCAATAATTCACGAGTAGCATTGTATTTTATATATATTTTTTGTAAATCGGGTATCCCCGAGCGGCTCCTTTCATTATAATAGGGTAGTCATTGCTACCCAAAAATAAAATAAAAGGTTAAAATTAGGTATAAGAATAAGTCATTGGTACCCTAAAATTTAATTATGGCTTGTTACTTTTATTATTTACCTAAGTTTCATCTCTTTTTTTTTATCACATTTGTTTACTAAAATAGTCTTTAATCTCATAAATTTGAGTTTATAGTAATTTTTTTGGTCAAAAGGAGAACAATAAAAAAAACACAGAACAGAACGAATGAAAGTCTAATATGCTCTATCTCCAAAGCACCAATTATAAGGAGAGGCGAAACAACGATAAGACAAAGAGGTCACACATGATGTCCATAGTCCATAGTAGCTCCAAACTTTGCTAACCGATCAGCATACGAGTTTCCGATCACGAAACGTGTGAACAAAATTCATAAAATAATATTACCCACTTTTCATGATATTGGAATAAAATACGCCAACACGTTGAAGTACTAGTATTTGTTGCAAATTCTATCCGTTGCGCATGTGAAATAATTGGCTATAAATTGTGTTATTCTTGTAAAAAAATTACACTCAATTTTCATCTCACACTTTCAATATTTTATTGCATTTTTTTTAAGTCTCAATGGAACGAAACAAATAAATGGACCTCAATAGACTATTTTGGGCCACGATAGAAGTAGAAATGGTGGACAACACTGATGAAGAAATTATGATGTCAGTCCTTGAGAGGCGACAATAATCCAACAACTCTACAAGGCATACACGAAGAAGAACAGTCATAGATAGAAGCTGTGAAAAAGGACATAATCGATTGTTCAACAACTACTTCTCTGAAACTTCAATACACACAGGTTCTCAATTCAGACGAGGGTTCCGAAGGCATCGACATGTATTTCTTCCCATTGTAGAGGCTCTTGGTACTTACGATGAGTATTTCCCTATGATGGTTGATGTGACTGGTAAAATGGGTCATTTAAAAACTGATTTAAAATAGTAAAACATCAATAGGGAGGTTCGAACCCAGGTAAAGGCAGTTTCAAAGTGGAGCCGTTACCACTAAACTAGTTTCGATTTGGTTATAGAAATTTCGAATACTGTATATAGGCATAATATTGTATTTGCGGGCCCTAAAAAAAAGAGATTTGGGCTGGGCCCTGTGCGGTAGCACAGGCCGCACAGGCCCATGGACGGCCCTGCTTGCTTACAACATAGATGATTATATTCGAATTGGCGAAAGCACCGCAGTGGAGTGCTTAGAGAGATTTGTTAGTGGCTTGTATGCGATATTTGGCATTGAGTACCCTAGAAGGCCAAACAAAGATGACATTGAACGTCTACTGCAAATCGGGGAGGCATGCCGCTTTCCAGGTATATTGGGTCTTATTGATTGTATGCACTATGAAAGTTGCCTGGTTGCATGGAAAGGTTAGTTTTGTCTATATGATTATGGAAAACCAACGATCATACTTGAAACAATAGGATCATACGATTTATGGATTTGGCATGTATTTTTTGGCATTGCGGGTTCCAAGAATGATATCAATGTGTTAAATAGAGCTGTTCATGGTTCGGTTCGGGCGAAGAACCGAACCAAACCAAACCGAACTGATAGAAACAGTTTGCCGAACCGAACTGAACCACGTTAACAGTTCGCCGAACCGAACTGAACCACGTTAACAGTTCAGTTCACAGTTTTAATTACGAACCTGAACTGTTTAAAAACTATTTCTGTTTTATCTGAACTTTGAAACTCAAACCGAACCGAACTGTTAATAGTTCTTTTCTTCGAACCGTTAAAGAACTACTAAACTGTTAATAGTTCTTTACATTTTTTCCTTCCTACAATTAACCAGAATAGATTGTGCTATAAAAATAAAATCAATGGACTAATTTTAATAAAAATAAAATCAATGTCAACAATAAACATGGTTTAAAAAGAAAAACATGATTGCAGATAAAGCAGTAATTATACAGCCAATTTTCAAGACACTGCATTTTGTTTCCAAAGCCTAAAAGAAGATCTGATTAATTCACTAACAATAATATGAAAAACCAATCAACAAAACAAATCCAAAATTCAAACATCTCGAAAAAAAATAAACTCTACAAACCAAAATCAAATAGCATTTCAAGATCTAGATGCAGATCGGAAGAAAGAAAGAAAAAGAACTTACAAAGCAATCATCATCAATGGTGTAGAACTGTAGATATACTTTTTTTTGGAAACCATGTAACCAAAACAACGGCAAGCAGAATCCTTAAAGGAAATGCAATTGGCCTTAGGACCAAGAATCCTGTTGATGTCATTGCGATTGTAGAGCTCATAGTCAAAACCTTCAGGAAGGGAGGCACGTAGTTGGGTTAGAGGCGCTGAGTTTGGAAATGGAAATTAAGTCCTTTATGTTCTTAAGAGTTCAGTTCGGTTACTGAACTTACCTAACAGTTCGGTTACTGAACTGAACTTAAATTAACAGTTCGGTTCTAAACCTGTTACGAATAGTTCAGTTAGTTTTGGTTCAGTTCGGTTCGGTTCGTCAGTTCAGTTCAGTTTTTTAATAACCATGAACAGCCCTAGTGTTAAACCTATCCAACGTGTTTAATGACGTTTTGGAAGGACAAACTCCAATTGTGCAAGGCACGGTGAATACAATCCAAGGTAATATTGGTTACTATCTAGAAGATGGTTTTCATCATGAGTGGGCTGCATTTGTCAAGACCATCTCAATGCCGAGAGAAAGTTATTTGCTCAACGACAAAAATCAACAAAAAAGGATGTGGAATGGGCATTTGCATGGAGTACTCCTTTGAGATTATACATGGTCCAAACGTGTTTGGCACATGAATACACTCAACTATATAATGAAGGCATGCATCGTATTGCATAACATGATCGTTGAAGATGAACGACACATATATGGGGGTGATTTTAAATATTTTTACGATTGCGTTGATAATGACATCTCAGTGGCTGAAACATCTAGTGGTCCTCATTCCACTACAAAAAAAACTGATTAGCGATTTTTAGTCCGTCGCTAATTCAGTCATTAGCGACGGAATTTTTAGTCCCTCGCTAATTAGCGATGGAATTTTCAGTCCCCCGCTAATTTCCTTGCTAATTTCTGAGAGTTTTCAGATCATAGGGCTCTGTAACACCCCTTTTTTACCCGATAATTATTTAATAAAATCAGAGTTACAAAAAAATTATTTCATACTTCGAAAAGAGATGTCACACATTCATCAATAACCAAAAAGTCACATACGGTATATAACACTTTATCAAAAAGGGACTAAGCCCATAACACCGGTTTAGTTAACCACATCGCCAAAAATACATCACCACGCAGCGGAATAGAAATAAGTTTTCAAACATAAAGTCATAACGTCCTGAATGGACTCCAAACAAATAAAATGCAACAGTCAAAGTCTAACGTTTATCCCCCCTTGAGTGTTACATATCAAAGCAAAGGACACCGACTCAGACTAGCGAAGGTAGCTAAGCCTTCACTCGGGATCACCTGCATGTTACCGCATAGGGGTAACATTCAAACAGAAGGGGTGAGATATCTTTAATATAATAACGTAAATGATAGGAAATATGCTAGAATATGACAACTATATCTACCACTCCACTACACACAATGAACTATAAACACACGTCAAATTATAAACACCACAATCAGTCACCAAATGTCATGATAATGCATGAATGCAACTCACACCAACAGGCATATGCAAGTGGTACCAAATCACCGAAAGTTTTGCCCGTAAATAGGGGCGTCACCAAGATTGAGAGCTTTCACACCCGGCTCACCAATTCACAAAAATTGAGCTTTCACACCCAGCTCACTAGTTTTAGAAAAATTGAGCTTTCACACCCAGCTCCAAGACCAAAGGCCTTCACCAAAATAAATGTGTATGCTGTATGCGACACCATGAATGCACACAGAGAATCATCACAAATTAGTCACAATGTGACACACCAAAATCAATCACCGAATATCACCAAAATTGGGCTTTCACACCTAGCCCAACGACACCGAAACACCAACTACCCGAAACACAGGAACACCAAGATTTGGAGCCTTCACACCTAGCTCACACAACACTAATACTTGAGCCTTCACACCTCGCTCAAACAGCACCAAGACACCGAGATGACAACAATTTTCCAAAACATTTGAGACGCGATGATTTTTCCCAACACCGGAGACAACGACAATTTTCCAAAATATTTGGGACGACGACAATTTTCCAAAATATTTGAGACGCGACAATTTCTTTGTTCAAAACAGCAACATTTAACGGCTAAGCCAACGGCTAACAATTTTCCAGAAAAATAGACCACTTTGCCTCAAATTAGAATATTCAGCTAGGCCTCTGAATAAGCTTTCCAAAACATTTTGAAACGTCTCAATCGGACTCCCGAGTCAAAAGATATGTGAAAAACAAAAACAGGGAAAAACTGAGACACATCCTGAAAATGGCACCCAGGAGCAGGGCGCCTAGCAGGCAACATGCAGGAAACTGGCCAACAACAGAAACTGGCGCCCTTGGCGCCCAGGCAGGAATTGGCGCCCAGGGAGGCGCCCAGCAGGCAACAGTGCAGGAATTGGCGCCCTTGGCGCCCAGACAGCAGGGAACACAACAGAAACGCAACATGGCACAGGAATTGGCGCCCTTGGCGCCCAGACAACAGCAGCACAAAACGCAACACAAACAGGAACACGCCCAGACACGGCGCCCAGGCACAGGGCACCTAAAACGGCAACACACAGGATGTGGCGCCCAGGCACAGGACGCCGTTTCCTGCAACACGGCACAAAATGCAACACGACTAAAACATGGCGCCCAGGCACAGGGCGCCGTTTTCTGCAACAGGGACAGCAACAACATTTGGCGCCCATGGCGCCCTAGGGACCCAAAATTTCAGAATTTCACCATTTTAAACCACCAATTCGATTTAGTCACCAATTTAGTTCACCAATTCTTAAACCCCAATGTCAATCACCATGAGTTGTCAATCACAACACCAAACAACATTTATTCAAACACTTAGCATGCAATTCGTGATAACAACAATGAACACCAATTTTTCTAGAGCTACAACAATCACCAACAAGCCAATATTTCAATTAACATAATCATGATATAACTATCATCAAATCAACATCAAAATCAAACCCTAGGCATCGTAGGACCTATTCCCACATAACCCCATCATAAAACCCTATTATAAGGAAGAACCCCACCCTTACCTTATAGTAGGAGAGCACTAATCCTCTTGATCAAGTCACCAACAATAACCTCAGCAACACAGCTTCTTTCTTCTCTGTGAACTCGCGAAATCCTCCTCTTATTCTCCCTTGGATGTGCGCCAAACCCTCTTCTCCTCTCCTCTCTCTATTCGCGACTCCTCTCTCTTTTCTCACACAAATTCGCAAATGAGCAAAACCCTAGCCTAGGCGCTTCACCTATGCGCCTAGCTAGTGGGCTTTTGGATCACGGGCTTTCCTCCAGCTTAAGCCCGATCACTAACACCACCTCCTAATATCCAATTATACGCCTCTTAATCAAATGCTAATATAATTACACCAACTGAAATAAATAAATGAATAAATGGATACCTAAATATTTAATTAAATATTTGGGCGTTTCAGGCTCCGTGCAGGTGATTAACGACAAAATTTTCAGTCCCTCGCTAATTTCTGACAGTTTTCAGATCATAGGGCTCCGTGCAGGTGATTAGCGACAGAATTTTCAATCCCTCGCTAATTCCCTCGCAAATTTTTTGAGTTTTCAGCTTATTTATAATCCTCTCACACACACTCTTCTCTCCTACTCTCCTCACACTCTCTTCTCCCTTCTTCTCTCCCACATTCCCATAACTTCCACCACACCACCACCACCACCTCCTCTCAACCTCACCCTCTCTCTCACTCTCTCTTTCTCCCTTACTCTTCTCCTTCTCTCTCTACCCTAATACCCTTCACCACCACCACCACACCACCACCACACCACCACCACCACCCCACCACCACCACCACCACCACATAGCTCGTCTCTCTCTCTCTCTCTCTCTCTCTCTCTCTCTCTCTCTCTCTCTCTCTCCCTTACTCTTCTCCTTCTCTCTCTACCCTAATACCCTTCACCACCACACCACCATCACCACCACCACCACCACCACCACCACCACCACCACCACCACCACATAGCTCGTTTCTCTCTCTCTCTCTCTCTCTCTCTCCCTCTCTCTCTCTCCCTCTCTTTCTCCCTTACTCTTCTCCTTCTCTCTCTACCCTAATTCACTCTTCACCACCACCACCACCACCCCTCTCACTCCTCTCTCTCTCTCTCTTTGGAAAGCTTGATAATAATAATAATAATAATAATAACTATATAAAAAAGTAGGTTTAAAAAAATTAAAATAGTACTTAATACAAGCCAGATTGGGACACGTGACTGTCAAACTTAGCAACGGAATTTGAATCCATCGCTAATTAGCGAGGGAATTAGCGACAGAATATTCCCTCGCTAATTAGCGACAGATTCAAATTTCCCTCACTAATCCCATAAGATTAGCGAGGAGCAATTTAGTGAGTGACGGATTCCCTCGCTAATGGGCATTAACGACGGATTTGGGGCATTTAGCAAGGGAAAAATCCCTCGCTAATGAGCAATTTTTTTGCAGTGTTCTAATTTTGCAATATACATACAAACACTGCAAAAAAATTGCCCATTAACGAGAGATTTTTCCCTCGCTAAATGCCCCAAATTCATCGCTAATTCCCATTAGCGAGGGAATTAGCGACGGAATCAGTCCCTCGCTAAATTGCTCCTCGCTAGTGGGAATTAGCGAGGGAATTTGAATCTCTCGCTAATTAGCGAGGGAATATTCCGTCGCTAAGTCTGACAGCCACATTTTTTTATATCAGCCTATTTTTTTATATAGTTATTATTATTATTATTATTATTATTATTATTATTATTATTATTATTATTATTATGGTGTGGTGGTGGTGGTGGGGAAGGGTATTAGGGTAGAGAGAGAAGGAGAGAGAGAGAGAGAGAGAGAGAGATGACCTATGTGGTGGTCGTGGTTGTGGTGGTGGTTGTGGTGAAGGGTATTATGGTAGAGAGAGAGAGATGGAGAATAGTAAGGGAGAAGGAGAGAAAGAGAGAGAGAAACGAGTGGTGGTGGTGGTGGTGAAGGGTATTAGGGTAGAGAGAGAAGATAGAGTGAGAGAAGAGTGTGAGGAGAGGTGGTGGTGTTGGTGTCGTGGTGGAAGAGTGAAGAGAGAAGAAGAGTGTGAGAGGAGGTGGTGGTGTGGTGGTGGAAGAGTGAAGAGAGAAGAAGAGTGTGAGAGGAGGTGGTGGTGGAAGAGTGAAGAGAGAAGAAGAGTGTGAGGAGAGAAGAAGAGAGAAGAGTGTGAGGAGAGTAGGAGAGAAGAGTGTGTGTGAGAGGATAAATAAGCTGAAAAAGTAAAAAATTTAGCGAGGGAATTAGCGATGGACTGACAATTCCGTCGCTAGACACCTGCAGGAAGTCCTATCATCTGGAAACTGTCAGAAATTAGCGAGGGACTGACAATTCCGTCACTAAACACCGGCACGAAGTCCTATCATCTGAAAGCTGTCAGAAATTAGCGAGGGAATAATATTAGCGAGGGACTGAAAAATCTGTCGCTAATTAGCGAGGGACCTAAAAATCCATCGCTAATGATAGAATTAGCGAGGGACTAAAAATTCCCTTGCTAATTCCCTCGCTAATAATCTTTTTTTTTGTAGTGAAAGGAGATTGCCTCTACAAGAAAAGCGAACTCATCATGAGCTTCAGACAGACTTAGTATAGCATATTAGAGAATGTTTTGCACACGAGAACAACATTTAGATTTTATTTAATTATGTATTGCTAATTACCTTTCTTTAAATTAATTATATCATTGTTATGCATTTCTCATCATTTAGATTAAATGATATTTATATCATATTTATTAAAAAATTACTATATTTTTACTAATTTTTATGTATTAGTTAAAATTAGAAATTAATAAACAAAAAATTAAACTAAATGATTTAAAAACTAGATATTATATTTAAAATAAATAAATTTATGATTTAAATTAAAAAAAATTAAATGTGATTAAAAAATATTAAAAGTTGGATAAGTTTTGAAACCCAAATTAAAGTGGATTCTCAAGAGATTTATTCACTCTTAGAACAAATATTGAATGTAATTATTAAAAGTGATGCAGAGATCTGGTCCTCACTTAAAAACACTAATTGAGTTCATGGCTATAACTTCTTGCCAAGATGTCAAGATTAAGGATCTATGCAGCTCCAATACATTGCTCAAACTAAACTATTTTCCTAACTAGAAAATTTATGGCTAAGAAGGAGCGGGCCCTACCATGTAGATGAGTCTAATAGTGGAGTGTGAAGAGCCTCCCCTTTAGCAAGCATCACCTCAAGTAGACCATGTTGAATCAAATTTGCGTCATTCTAGGAGCCCTATTCCCCCCTTCACAAGCAAATTATAGACCTTTTCTAAAGCCAAAACAGACAACATACATGGTTGGTCCAATGTTGATTGATTCAAACCTGAGAAACCACTAATGGCATATTAGTTGAGAATTTTTTTAATGGCAAACATATATATATATATATATATATATATATATATATATATATATATGAGGAGGCACAAGGGTACCCATATTCATACAAAACAACTTAAAGTGGTGATACACCTAGATGAATACCACCAAAAATGCCAACAACTTGATTTCTGGACAGCATCTGTGCCCTAAAATTTCACCATTCCATATGGACACAAGCATAGTCAGCAGCAAGCCACAAGAGAGGGTAGCAACACAGAGATGTGTACAAAACTTTTGTAGAGTCTTCGCTGCTTGTTGTCATGGGATATTAGGAGTTGTTGCAGCATCGGCTATTGCCATTCTGCATCAATTTTAGTTTAGGTCCCTCTTAGCTTCATTATTTTTCTTCTCTTTTCTCTTTCTCTGGTATTTTGGTGTTTAGGGTGATTTTCTAAATCATGTAAACTAGGTGTTTTCTCTCCTCTTTGTGGAGAGTATATGAACTGGTGTTGTATCATCCATCTAGGCATAGCAAATGATAACGTGTCCTCTCCGACCATTCATAGAAGGTGAGTAGAGTAGTTTCACAGTGAGTATATGAACTGATGTTACTTCTTTGATCTTTCATGATTTTGATTGAAGTACATGATAATATGAGTTATACAATTTTTTTCAAACTGCTACATCTTGTAAGTTACAACCATATCCCAATGATGAAGTATATATACTACATAGTGCCACTGCCACCAAGGCACCAACCTCAAATTCTACTGCACATGATTAATTCATACATGTCCTTGGGTTTTAGCAAGCATGTTTTTTTATTTCTATATCTCATTCCCTCTTTCTTTTTTTTTTTGGTCTTTAATTAGGAACGAACAACCTGATAGCCCAATTACTATGCGCCAAATCAAAAAAGAGTTACATATGTAACAGAAAATAAAAGAATACTACATCTATTCCAAGATGACACACATACACAACATTATTGGATCAAAAAAATGAAAGTATGATATTTTGGCTATAGAAGTAAATAAGAAGATGACATGGGGAATTATATATGTATCATCATGGTGGCAGCATGCATGTATAGCAGATATCAGATATATAACAAACATAATCATATTAAATAACTTGAGAGTTTGATATCTCTTTATCACTCTTGGAAGAAACTGATTAATACATACTCTTGTTTGTAATTTGACAATGAGAAGCACTGAAAGAAGGAGCTACAACAACAGAAGAATAAACCTTTGAACTTCCAAATGAAATTCCACTACACCCAGAACCTTCATCAAGAATAGAACAAATTATAGTTTCCTCAACAACTGTATCATTTTCCTCTCTCATCATCTGATTTTTCCAAGGCATAGATGAGGAGGAGGAAAATGCATGGTTCTTCATAACTGCATGCTTAAGAAGCTGGTATGCTCTAGGATTCTTCCCCAAAATGTTGCTAAAGTCTTCCTCATGAGTAGTTTTCATATTTCCCTTGTTTGTAAAGTTTGTTTTGGCATTTCTTCCTCTAAGAAGCCTTGCAGCACAATCATAAGCCATTGCAGCTTCTTCTGCACTATCAAAAGTTCCTAACCATAGCCTTAGTTTCTGTGAAGAGTCTTTGATTTCAGCTATCCATCTTCCTGAAGGTCTTTGTCTCACACCTAGAAACTTCTTTTGATTTTTGTTTGATATTTTTGAAATCTTAATAGTACTACTCACTTCACTTTTCTCATAGGACTTATCTATTTCTTGAGGCATCAAAGACATATTCTTGTTGTGGTTTTGAGTTTGGTGTGGAGATTTTGAGGTGTCTTTGTTTTCCATGAGAGTAGGAGAAAAAGGGTTGGTTTTCGCTTAGGTGAAAATGAGGTGATCATTGATCACTAATTAACAAATTAAGCCCATGTAACAATGAAGTTGATGATGAGGTAATAGCATGTGTTTGTCAGGTATGGATTTGTCTCCTTCCAAGCTAATATTATCTTATACCTAAACTACAACCCTAATTTCTTGATGCTCAAAAATCCCTAATTAACACCCTTCCAACACATCAACTTTTCTCTACTCTCTTCCTATTACACCTAGGAATGCCAAAAGAACTTTACCCTCAGTACCCGCAGATAAAACTAGTAATGGGTATAGGGTAAGTAGGTAAATGGGTACCCGAAGGTAAAATAAACGAATGGTTGCATTACACTAGTTAATGAGACGGGACAATAATGAGGTACTACTTGTGCTCGCGGGTACGATACCCGCTAAAACTACTTAATATTAATCTTTTGGTTTTATAAAAAGTTACATTAATTTTTAGTAAATTTAAGAAGTAGCCGTGGGTACCTACAAATATATATAATTTGCGAAAATCTATTTCCGCTGGTACTCGCACTAGTATGAAGTGGGTACGTAGGAGAGCATTCAAACCCAATGAGACAAGTAATGAAGAACTACTTCTCATGTGCTTGTCAAAAAGAAAACTACTTCTCATGTCCACCGTGTCTATTGAAATTCACATGACTCACCTATTACTATTTTCTCTATTTCTTTCTCTCTATAAGGGGGATTTTGAAGAAATTAAATGAATGAGAAAGTCATTTATGAAAATTTTAAACATAACCCAACCACTTTTTTTTAACAGCATAATCCAAACGGGTACCCAAGAATGTAATTCAGTTGGCGAGTTAAGGGATACCGAAAGAGTGCACCAAATGAGTGCAAGAAGGAGGTCCCGGGTTCAACTCCCAGAAACTAACATTCCCCCACCCCCACTAACATTGCTTATCAAAAAAAAAAAACAGCATAATCCAAACACGTACTAGTATTAGTTTTCCAATAGACTGATACATAAAAGTTAAAACAATTAATTAAAGGAACATTAACTATTGCACGTATATACATTTGTGCATTTGTGGAATTACATGAGGGTATTCTACGAGTACATGAAAAGTAGGGCAAGATGGTAGTTTGTACACCTGTTACAATATTTGAATATGTGATATGATTATGATGATTCAAGTTGCTGAAGAAAAATGAAAAATCGAAGGGAATGAGGCAATGAGCTGACGTAAGCTGCTATAATTGTGATTAATATATTTGAAAATGAAATGCGTTTGGTTAACAAGTACCCCCCAGAGGCAAAACTCCAACAGCCTACAAACAAAATTCACACCTCAAAAGCCCTAAAACAAACAGAACCCACATGCTTCTATACTCAAATTAAAAACTAATGAAGAACATTTGTCACATAATGTGTGTCTTTGTTGTTGTCATTGTTAGTTCCCAAGTATATATGCTATTTGCAATTTTAAAAAAATAAGAATAATAATAAACCTCTCAATCAATTCTGACGCACTGCAAATTCTCAGTAGGTAGCCTTCTTTCTTGTTGGATTATCATAAGTTCTGTTTATATGCTTTTAAAACTTTATGCTAATCCTGTTTTATTAGTCAAAGTTGTATAGCTTTTTGCTTAGGACTCTGATTAAATGACCGACAGGAATTCTATTGCAAATCACAGCCTTATCCCTAAGACAAAGAGTATATATGTATGTTGTGCCTTATATATATATATATATATATATATATATATATATATATATATATATATATATATATATATATATATAGTAATACATATTGCATATAAAAAACAACGCTAATGAACAAACCTTATAGCTAGCTAGTAAACGATGCCAATTGGGACAGAAATGATATGGGTTGGTGCCAAGCTTTCACTCCAAAATAAGCTGCTTTTGTAATATTAAACAAGCTGATTTGTCTAGTTTCCCCAAGGCTATGAAATGATATTTGCGGACTATGACTTGATATGGAGGGATAATAAGTGCATGGCTTTATATATGCACAATCCAAATTTGCAAATACTAACAAAACCCTATTCACCATCTTTTGGACTCCAATTTCTTCAATTGCTTAAATCTTTTCAACATTATAGTAGGGAGACAAATCTTTTGTTGGAGCAATAGAAAACATTTAATGAACAACAAATTAATGAGTTTTCTTGTTTCGTGTTATTGGTGCACAGTATCCACCGGTTTTGCCGGTGACGCCACAAAACCTAACTAGTCACGTGTATACCCGACTTCTCCCTTCTCAACAGAGTTTTTGATAAATATTGGATGTTTTCTTTACCAAAAAAAATGCGGGATGTTCTACAATTTGGGAAATACAAAAAGATTCTTGGTAAACAATATTGTAACTATTAACTAAAGGATTCTTTCAAGTCAGAAATTTTAATTAAAGGATCAACCAGAATCAACCTTTAGCCTATGTAAATAAACAACACGAAAAAAAGATCAATATATTATTAACTACAATGAAACTTTAAACAAACTTAGGACCTATTTGAAACAAAATATAAACTTAGAGGATCAAAATGAAACACAAAGTCGTTGATAGTAAACCTTCACCACTACAATAATGGTGAAACCCTAGAAACATAATATGGCGCCATGGGATGCGAATATGATAATGGGATACATCGTTGTGAAATTACACCATGTTGCAAGTTTCAGAGCTTTCTTATGGATTAAGATATTTAGGATTTGATTTGGGAAGGAATTGGAGAAGAAGATGATGACTAGGTAATTTATTTGAAGAGAAATCCAAGTCACATAACGAGCACGTCATCATATGTTAACTCAGAAGAACGGATGTCCAAAAAAGGATTTATCTTTAACAGGTTTGAAACCTAGAGTACCAAACTGGAAAAAAACTTAAGGGACCAAAATGAAACTTTAAAATAACTTAAAGGACGAAAAATGTATTTTAGCATTTTAAAAACATTATATTTCTTCATTGAAGTGTAAAATTATTTCCTTATAAAATTTTGAAAGCCACTTCATCACAAAGTTATGCCTTTAATCAATGTCCCTTCACATTTTACTATTCACTAGTTATACTCTTTGATAGTATCCAATGTCAATCACAAATATATGCCTTTTTTATAAGCATATATTAGAGGTTAATTAGTAATTAGGGGAGGGGGGAAATGTTAATTTCCAGAGTTCGAACCCTAGACCGCATGCATCAAACTCTTCCAATATCTCTCTTAGTTCACCAACCGAGCTACCTACTTGGGAAATGATTTGGAGAAACTACATAGAATGAAATAAAATGGTTGTGCCAAACCTCTACCAAGTTCATTTCTCCAAATCATTTCATTTCTTCTTATTATGCACAAAATTAAAGTTAGGAAATTGTTGTTGTGTAAAATACCATTGATAATACGTTGTGGTTGTGCAAATCATGTCAAAAAAACTCCTAGTGTTTGTTCTTTATTAGTCATTTATCCTTAAGGGGATTCATCCTTGTATTATTTTGCACATGTTTTGGAGTCTCACACAATGAATTATTATTTATTCTTTATTAATAGAAAAAAGACTTTTCATATCGGTTAAAATTGACATTTCATATCGGTTCCCGAACCTGTTGCGCCCGAAAAAGTCCCCGAGGGAAAACCTTCCTCGTTCACAACTTTTCTTAAGACAATGAAGCCGCCACCAATATTTATTAAGGAAAATATTAGGAAAACCTTTTTTGGAAAGCGATTGGTCTTACAAAACTAGAGAATAGGGTTCGGGGGTCGGTTACGCGCAGGGAAGGTGTTAGCACCCCACACGTCCTCTCTACTGAGAGGGAACCTTTAATTAAATGTGTGGTTTTAAATGTTGATTTGAAAATACTTAATTTTGCCTCTTTATTTCTTATTGAAAATGAATTAAAGAACTTAATAAAATTTTTTATTTTTGTAGAGAGAGGAAAAAAAAAGGTTTTTAGAAAGAAGTGCTTGACGGGACATGGCCCGCTCCTACGTATCTCCCGGTGCGATGGAGAATTCAAAGCTACGTAGTTCTTGGGTGTAGAAAATGTTTGTGGGTTGATGTTTTTTAATGTAGGGGTTTTAGGACTGCGTGATCTGTGTTGGAGGACCACTGGGGGTCTGAAGGGCCGCTGGGGGCTGAAGGAGCGCTGGGACTCTGAAGGACCACAGTTCACTTATCCTAAAACGATGATTAACCCGGCCGTACGACCGACTTAATCCCCTACTTGAAAATAAGATTTTTGATTTTTGAAAGAGATGTGTTTGTATTTTTTATTTAGAAATTATTTGTTTTTGCGCTTGACAGGGGCGTGGCCCTGCTCGTACGTATCTCCAGGTGGAGAATCAAAGGCGACGTAGTTCTAGGTTCTTTCGAAAATAATTGTTGAAAATCTATTGTGAAAATGATTTTTATTTGTTATGCTTGACGGGATGTGACCCGCTCCTACGTATCTCCTGGTGGAGAATCAAAGGCGACGTAGTTCTAGGTTCTTTCGAAAATAATTGTTGAAAATCTATTGTGAAAATGATTTTTATTTGTTATGCTTGACGGGATGTGACCCGCTCCTACGTATCTCCTGGTGCAATGGAGAATTCAAAGCTACGTAGTTCTTCTGTGTTTGGAAAAAGGTTTTTGTTTTGTTTAATTGTGAAAATCGAGCTTTCATGATGATCAGTTGAGCAAGGGCTCCAAGTGATCACTACTAGCACTCCATTGTTAATAATCATGCAAGCAGAGGCTTCGCAAGACTACAAACAAAGTTTTTTGATTTAATGAAAATCTTTAGGAAAATTAGGCATTCATGATGATCAATTGAGCAAAGGCTCCAAGTGATCACCACTAGTACCTCGTTGTTAATAATCCTGCAAGCAAAGGCTTCACAAGACCACTAACAAAGTTTTTGATTTACGAGAAATTATTTTGTCTTGAAGAGAATTAAGTTAAATTAAAAAAACGAGAAAGGGGGTGAAATGGTAAAATAAGGGTGTTATTAGAAGGGGGGCTGTATTATTAAAAATGGGGGTGTAGGTAGCAGCCCAGCCTTTTTTGTGCTTATGAGCCCATGAATTCTGGGCTTAGGAGATGAGGCGTACAAATTAAAACATGGGGTGCGCCTAGTAATCAGAATTCTTTTTAAAAAAATAAATTAAAACAAAAAGGGAGGCCATATAAGAGGAAACTAAAATTGCTGAACCCTAATTCCTTCACATCTCTCACGCGGCGCCGTCCCCATCCCATACTCTCTCAAACCCTAATTTTTCATTTCCCTAATCTCTCAGTCTCACCTCACGAAGCCATGAACCCTCCCCTCCTCTCTTCGTCGCCCCCAAGCTCATCTCCTCTCCACGGCGCCACACCCACTCCCCCCTATCCTTGATCCCGTTTTTCTTCGCCTCTCCCCCACTGTAATCGAACCCCTATTCTCTCATCTCCTACCCAGATTTTGTCTTCCTTTCCCCCCACAGCCGTAGATCTTCTTCTCTCTGCTTCCACCGTTCTCTGTTGTTAGAGAGGGGGATCCGAAATTTCAACAACTTGGTCGGCTGAGAGAGAGCGTTTCTGGAAGAAAGGAAGCGAAGGTGAGGAAGACGCGACAAGACCAAGCTCTCGCCGGACCTACGACGCCACCGTACGGTGGCGAACGGAGGTGTGGAGGCGTAATCGACGGTGACGACGTTGCTGTCCTTGGGTTTAGACGCGAACGCACGGAATAAATTAAGGGGCTTCGACGGAATGGGGATTGCCCGCGATTAGACGGCAACGGCTACGGGCGTTTCACGGCCGACGGCCACCGCCTACGGTTGCCGGAGTCTATTAGGTGAGTTCTACTATATTTTTTTATTTTGCGGTTCTATTCCCTTCGTCTTCTATTCTGTTCTCTGATTTTCGATTTTTGCTACTGGGTTCTCTTGGTAGTTCGTTTTTTGAAAGGTAGATCTCTAAAGAAATTAGTTTTATATCACAGTACCTATTTTGAAACCCTAATCTACTCGTAATCCTAATCTGAACCGCAGCATGTCCTACTCTGTCATTGATTTCGTTTATTCAACGTAATATGTTCATAGCCCTAATTTATTTACAGTATCAGTATTTCTTAAAAAAGATATAAGCTGAACCTAATTATTTTTCTTTAGTTCATATATACGGTTTCAATATTGATTTCAGGATAACAACAAATACAATTCTTTGCAAAAGAAAAATCTATTATGTACTAAGCTCGACAAAATATGATGAAAACGAAATCTTAGTAACTAACCTCTTTTCCAGCTACTGATAATTTCCTGTTTGCTTATTTTCTGCTGCTGCTACTGCTGCTTATTGTTGCTGCTTCTGTTTTTCCTTTTGATTTAGAAATTTTGATGCTTTGTGACTAGGGTTTCCGTATAAAACCCTAATCTTTGGTTCTGAATTTCAGTGTATTTTCTGTCTGTGTGAATTGCTGTCCTTTTCTCTCTTGATTCAGCTTGTTTTTTATAGGCAATTTTTAGGCTTAGGAAAATGAATTCTTTGATTCTAACCTGATTTTATTTCCTTTTTCAGGTTATTGGACTCTTGGGCAACAAGAATCAGCCCATGGATCTGCTGCTGCTGCTTTTATTTTTATTTATTTTCGTTTTTCCTATTTTTTTGTATTTTTGGTTATTATTTTCGGATTTGTATTTTTTTGGTATTTTTAGTATTATCATTTTTGTATTTTTGGACTTTTGGACATCTTAGACACTATTAAATTGTAAACAAACAATAAATAGAATTTTTTGACATTTTTAGACTCAAAACAACTTAAATAGACAAAATAAAAATAAAAGAAGTTGAGCCAAATACAAAAGCGAAATCGGGCTCAACTAGACAAATGCGCTAGAACGAGGCTCAAATAGAACAAATAGGCCCGCTAACACTAAAAATTAACTAGGAACCACGTTCGTGGGCCCGACTCAAAATGATAAGCCCAATAGTGAGAAAAGCGACTTAAATAAGCCCGCTTAGGTTCAACTAGGCCCAAATATCAAGATTAAACTGAAGAATGCGCGAAAAGATCGATCATTCGCACGCATGCCTAGCTTAAGTAACGGTATTTCGGCTTAATTGAACGGATAATTGAAATTGGCTTAAATAAAAAAAGGACGCTATTCTAACTACTCAAAATACAAATTAAGTAAAACAAGTGACTAGAAGAAGGCGGACAAAATTGGGGTATGACAGCTGCCCCTCTTTATTCGGATTTTATCCAGAAATATGAATTGGCCGAGACATATTTCGAAGATAAAATAGGAATAAAGAATTCAGAAATTATACCAATTTTGTCTACTTAGAGAAACCTGAATTTCCTTTTTTTTATTTTTATTTTTATTTTTATTTTTGGAAAGGTGGACACTTTCGTGTCGATGCGAAAACAGTAAATGAACACTGACGTGCAGACAGAAAAGGTAAAATGGGCACTTGCGTGCAGACAGAAAAGGTAAAATGGGCACTTGCGTGCAGACAGAAAAGGTAAAATGGGCACTTGGCGTGCAGAAAGCGGTAAATTGCCCAGGCTGCCTAAAACCTGTAATCCTTAAACGAACTCTTGGTGAATCCGAGTTTGCACGTGGCTTTGAGGAGCACGCTTCCTGTTGGCCTTTTCGAGCGACCGGGGGGATCGTTATCAGCTCCGGAACTGATATACTGATCAATGCACGGCGTCCACTGTATCTTAGGCTGATACAACTATCCCGTTGAACCTCACATGGGGCTGCGGTCCATCGCGTTGCTCGTACGCGACGTGAGACCTGGGCAGAAGGGAGCGATGATCTCTGTGCTCCAATCCGCAATGCGCGCTTGAGCGCTCTCTTTTCTTTTCTATTTCTCTCTTTTCTTTTTTTTTGACCTCCCAACTTGGGGAACATTTTCTGGAATCTGGGGGCGAGGGATAACACCGAAGTGCTCATCCTTTCTTTGTACCTGTAGCTGAAAATGCATGCAATGCAAATGCCATGATTGCTGTTTTCTTTTTTCTTATGATGAATGATGAGCTCCTTATTTCCTTTGTCTATGTCGGATGAATGCATGATCTTCTACTGTTCCTATATGCTTGATGAATGCAATGATTTTCCTTTTCTTCTCTTGTCTGTACGCAATGCATGATTTTCTTTTTCTTTTGCTTATGAATGCATGATTTTCTACAGTTCTTATATGCTTGATGAATGCAGTGCCTGACTTTATTTGTTCTTTTGCTTTTCTCCTCTTCTTTTCTTTTGCTCTTTTTAGGAAGTGCAGGTGTGCGAATGCAACATTTTGGTGTTTGATGATATGCAGTGAAATGGCAGATGACATGCAATGGAAAACTCTTTCTTCTTTGCCTTTTTTCTATGAAATGTGAATATTGCTGATGAATAATGATGAATGACATGGGATGCTTTAGCTTTCTTTTCCTCTATGAGATGCAAGTATGATGTGATGCAACTGTATTGCTTTGATGTTTGAATGCAAATGTATGCGGTGATTGATGCTTTGATGAATGAAATGCTCCTGTTCTAACTTCTGTTTGTTTCTTTCTGCTTTGTTTGCTTTTTCTGTGAAATATCTGATGCTAAATGTAATGCTCTAGTGATGAATGACATGCAATGATTTTGTTCTTTTCTTTTTATGAAGTGCGAACATTAATATGATGCCAATGCAATGAAAAGATTTCTGCTTTTTCTATGCAACTGACGTGGAATGTTTTTTTCTTTTTGCTATGTGATGAATGCACAAAATGTGAAGATGCAAATGTACTGCTTTGATGCATATGCTATAATGCCTAGATGCATGAGGTAAACATTTTTGTGATGATGAGATGCGAGACTTTGAATGCAAGGACTTGAGATGATTATTGACCATTCTGTTGAAAAATTGAATTTGATTCAAACTCTGGTGTTCTCAAGGTTTTTATTTACAAATAACCTCACTTGTTTTCTCTTTCTTTCCACGATGACTGAATTTTAGATATTGTAACACCCTAAATATTTAATTAAATTATTTAATTAAGTATTTAGGAATTTAAATTAATTAAGTGGATATAATTTAATTATTAGAAATTATATTAAAATGTGTAGGGGGTATTAGAAGATGGAGGTGCCAAATTAGATGGACTTGGGCTTAAGTGAGAAGCCCAAGCCCATGAATCAATCATATGCGAAGTGGTGCCTAGGGGTTAGGGTTCTTTGGTGATCATTTGCGAAAAATTGAGGATAGAGAGGGGGAGAGAAAGAGGGCGCCGTGGAGAGTAGAGGAAGGGAGGAGGAAGGCGCAAGCTTCAAGGAGAAGAGAAGAACGTGATTCCGTTGCCGTGGTTCCGTTCGTGATCGTCTCGGGGGCGCCTATTCTTCAACTTCGAGGTTAGGGGAGCTCTATCATTCTATTTAATAAATTATATGATGGGTCCTAGATCTAAGGTTCCTACTAGATCCATGATGCTCTTGATGTTCTTTTGCGTTCTTGATGCTCTTTTGCGTTCTTGATGTTCCTTTGCGTTCTTGATGTTCTTTTGCGTTCTTGATGTTCTTTACGTTCTTGATGTTTTTGATGTTAACTTTCATATATATGTATATCATGAGTCTATGCGAATTGATTTATTGCTTGGGTTTGATCTATGAATTTCATTATTGGTGGTGTTATGCGTATGTGATGAGAATTAGAATGTTGATCTATGCGTTTGGTTTGTTGAAGAATGGGGTCGCAAAAAGGGGTTGTGGGTGTTGGGCGCCTAGGGCGCCATGATGGGGTTAGTGGTGTTGTTTGGTTTTAATTGAGTTTTGATAAAATTGAGTTTTAGTGTTTTTGAATGAGAAAAGTGTTTTTTTTAGTTGCTGGAAAAATGGAGTTTTTACACTTTAAAATTTGTTAAGAAACCAATTTTTAGTGTTGAAGAATTGTTAAACAGAAATTCTGGGCGTTGTTGCAGTTTCCTGGGCGCTGAGTGCCTGTCCTGGGCGCTGGGCGCCTGTGTTGTGCTGCGCGTGGGGGCGCGCCTGGGCGCTAGGCGCCCGTGTCTGTGTTATGCGTTGTGCGCGCCTGGGCGCTGAGCGCCTGTGGCGCTGTGTTGTGCGTGCGTTGTGCGCGCCTGGGCGCTGAGCGCCTGTGGCGCTGGGTTGTGTTGCGTTGTTGCGCGCCTGGGCGCTGGGCGCCAGTGCCCGTGTTGCCTGGTTGCCTGGGCGCCTAAGGCGCCTGTTCCCTGGATGTTGCCTGATTTTTCCAAAATTGTTTTTATCATAACTTTTGACTCAGACGTCCGTTTTGAACGATTCAAAAAGTGTTGTGAAGCTTTTTACGTTGTCCATCTATGGGTCTAATTTTTAAAATGAAAAATTGTTATTTTCTGATTGTTTGTGGGCGCCCAAGTGGCCGTCCCTGGTGATCGTCCCAGTGACGTTGAAAAATGTTATGAAGCTCTTTAAAAATCCTTTTTGGTGTATAAACGACAGTTTTAGCAAAATAATGTCAAAAATGATGATTTTGACGATGATGCCTTCGGGGCTAGTTAAATGACTGTTTCGCCCTTAGTGGCTATTATTACTATTATTTATGAAGTGTAAAAGACTGTTTTGCCCCTAGTGGCCAAAGTTGTAGATAATGATGTGTAAATGACGAGGATGCCCTTGGTGGTTAGTCAAATGACGTTTTTGCCCCCAGTGGCTAATGTTTGAAGTTGAATGATGTTTATGTGTAAGTGACATTTGGGGCCTGAGTGGCTAAGTGATGTTAAGGCCTAAAAGGCTAAGTGACGTTAATTGTGTGTGAATTGTGAAATGACAGGTGCTGTGCCTTGATTTGGCAAACCGGTAAGTGACGGGTCACATTGTTGACTATGATCTGAGTAATTGTGTGGTTGTATGTTGTGAATGGTGCATGTCATAGTGTCTCATGCCCATATGCATAAAATCAGTGACGTTTTGAAGCCTGAGTGGCTAAGTGATGATGAGGCCTGAGTGGCTAAGCGACGTTTGTGAAAAGGTACCTCATGCATATACCCGCGAGTGGGTTGCATTTTCATAAGCTTACACGACATGAGTTGAGTATTGTAAATGATGTGAATGACGACTGTGATGTGGATGTTTAGTGTATTGGATGCTGATTATTCTAGTGTGTAGCCTATGATTAGTACTTATCATATTTTCTATTATATAGACTGAAATGATGCTCACCCTTTCCTGTTTGAATGTTGCCCCCGTGTTGGTAACGTGCAGGTGATTCTTAGTGAAGGCCTTTAGCTTCACTTCTCGAGTCGAGTCGTCATGCTCTGATATGTAACACTAGGGAGGGGGGAATGAATGTTGTTTAAGTCATTATGACTGTTGTGGTTATTGGATTTTAGTATTGTAAGCCTGGCATATTTGTAATGTCTTTTATGATTAAGCTGTCGGGTTTCGGATGCGAAGTTGTAATTTAATTGATAATGATGTTTTGAAGTTATTATAAGACTGTTTTCGAAAAGCGAGTTATTTGAAGTGTGACATCCCTTGAGGTGTAATTAAATTTTGAAAACTCTGATATTTTTATTAAACAAATTACCGGGTAAAAAGGGGGCGTTACATTAGTGGTATCAGAGCAGTTCGGTCTGTCCGGCCAAGTTGTCCAGTGTGGAGTCTAGCTATCTCTCGAGTCTTGGTACTCGTTCTAACCATAATTTGTGTTGCAGTGATTAGCTAAATTGGTCAGACGGTATGACTGCTATTGTTGTTACTGGCGCTGCTTAGTGTCTTACTCTGCTATGTGTGTGTTTACTCTGAGTACTTTGTGTATGACTGTAATGTGTTGCTTGGTGTGTTTTCTGTGTCTCTCATCGATTTTCGACGAAGACCTTGTGGTGAATTTTGTTTGTTGCCGTTGGGTGTTTTTAGTATTGTTGTGATTTGACGAGTAGGTGTAAAATTGATGAGGAATTGAGTACATTGTGATGTTGATGTTGTCACGTGTAATTTCGTGCCTTGATGTTTGATGATGATTGAGATTGAATTAAGATGTGGAGTATGAAGTGTTATAAATTTTAATAATTAATTTGTATGTTCTGACGTGTGAATACAATGAGTTGAGACGTTTTAAAAAGAAAATTAAATGTTTTGAAAGTATGTATCCTATACATCCCCACGGGTGTATAGGCGCCAAATTCTAATTGTGTATATGTGTTGCTGTGTTGTTTTAAAAATGAATAGCGTACTGTATTTACAAGTAAATGGGTTGCTATTATTCACTCGGTTTTGCATGCTGTTTCTATGCGCAGTTTTGTTTTAAGCGCTGTTTTTGTAGGTGCTGTTTTTCCTCAGCTTACAATGTGATGTTTTCTCGATTTGAAATGAGGTATTTTCTAAAGGAAAAGAGTGTATTTTTTTTCTAAAATATAAAGTGATGATTAAATTGAATCGAATTGAATTGAATTGATAATGGTTCGTAGAGTTGATAATTGGATTTGATGTTTTCAAAGAAATCAAAGTTACCATTGTATTTAAAATAAATGGTGTGCGGTTTGACAGTGTTTCAGGTCGCTGTTCTATTTTTTTTTTTTTATGAATAGTGTGCTGTCTTATATTGTTCAAAGTTGTTGTCTTGCTTTTGAAAATAAGAGGGGCTATTTTTATGCTGTGAAGAGTTGCTGTCTTGCTGTTTTTCAAGATAAAATGCTGCGGTTTGCTTAAAAATGAGTTGCTGTGTTGCAGTTTATTTCTATGAAATGAGTTGCTGTTTTTATGAAATAATCGTATTGCTGTTTTACGAAAATGAAGCGCTATTTTTATGTTGTAAACGTGCTTTTCCACTGCCGTTGCGCGCTAAAAAAAAAGTATTATTTTCACTCCGTGTTTTGCTGTTGTTGCGCGCTAAAGGACCACTGTTTACACCCTATTGTTGTTGTTGTTCTTCTTGGTCTTGCTGTTGCCGTTTTACTCAAATAATGTGGTTGTTTTCACACTGTTTTGTTTTAAGATTAATAGTGTGCCATTTTTATGTCGTTAATGTTGCCGTATTTGCTGCTGTTTTCGCACATTAAAGTGTACTGTTCTCTACAATCTAGAGTGTTGTTTTCTTCGACTTAAATGTGATGTTCACTCAAATATAACGTGTTGTTCTCTTAATAAGTTAAAGTGTCGAGTTCTTAAAATTAAAATGATGTTTTCTTGAATCAAGTGGGCCGTTTCGTAAATTTTTAAAAAGGGCTGTCTTCCTATTTTCTTTAGTACTGTTACTGTATTGTGAGAAGTTGCTGTCTCGATTTTTTTTTTTTTTTTACGTATTATTTTATTTTTATGTGCTGTTTGGTCCCTATGTACGTTGACTTAGTCCTTTATTGACAAAGGAGTCGCGTAATTAATTGTGATTGATGTGATTGATGTGGTGTGTGCTTCACTTTGGTGAAATTATGATGTGTTGTTGATGAGTCGGTCCTATGAAGGACCTAGGGGAGAAATAGGAGTTGAGGAACTCTTAGCGCAAAGATGTCGTAGTTGGTGTTGTCACTTTCGTTGAAGTACTTTAATGGGTGTTGCGCCAATTTCAAGTGAATGGGTGTTGTAGTCGTAGCTAAGTTCGATCATAGTGTGAGAGGACCAAAGAAACAAGAAGAGATGAAGGTTAGGTGTGTAGGGTGACATAAGGGCCGAGATGTGGTTACCTGACTATAAGTGGGTCGAAATGAATGAGAGTCGACGTGTGGTGTTGTCGAAGTATATGGAAATCGAAGTATAAGTGGGACGAAGTGCAGTGTTGCAGCATTATCAATGTATGTAGAAGCTAGTATGGTTGAAGCATAAAGTGCATAAGTGCAGCGTATGGGTGGCAAGGAGAATGATGGAGAACCGAAGTAGGTGTAACCGAGGTAGTTGTAGAGGTGAGTGATGATGAGGTGTGGTTGCCTAAGTGAAGTGTCACGGTGTTTGAGTAGTTGAGTGTGACTTTGATGACCTTCGGATTAGAACATCTAATTAAGAGTAACAATGTGGAGAAGGGTGATGGACGGGGATGTTTGGAAGTGTCAAGAAGATTGGGTTTCGTTTCGTGAGTGGGAGTAAATTTTCGAGGACGAAAATATTCTAAGTGGGGGAGAGTTGTAACACCCTAAATATTTAATTAAATTATTTAATTAAGTATTTAGGAATTTAAATTAATTAAGTGGATATAATTTAATTATTAGAAATTATATTAAAATGTGTAGGGGGTATTAGAAGATGGAGGTGCCAAATTAGATGGACTTGGGCTTAAGTGAGAAGCCCAAGCCCATGAATCAATCATATGCGAAGTGGTGCCTAGGGGTTAGGGTTCTTTGGTGATCATTTGCGAAAAATTGAGGATAGAGAGGGGGAGAGAAAGAGGGCGCCGTGGAGAGTAGAGGAAGGGAGGAGGAAGGCGCAAGCTTCAAGGAGAAGAGAAGAACGTGATTCCGTTGCCGTGGTTCCGTTCGTGATCGTCTCGGGGGCGCCTATTCTTCAACTTCGAGGTTAGGGGAGCTCTATCATTCTATTTAATAAATTATATGATGGGTCCTAGATCTAAGGTTCCTACTAGATCCATGATGCTCTTGATGTTCTTTTGCGTTCTTGATGCTCTTTTGCGTTCTTGATGTTCCTTTGCGTTCTTGATGTTCTTTTGCGTTCTTGATGTTCTTTACGTTCTTGATGTTTTTGATGTTAACTTTCATATATATGTATATCATGAGTCTATGCGAATTGATTTATTGCTTGGGTTTGATCTATGAATTTCATTATTGGTGGTGTTATGCGTATGTGATGAGAATTAGAATGTTGATCTATGCGTTTGGTTTGTTGAAGAATGGGGTCGCAAAAAGGGGTTGTGGGTGTTGGGCGCCTAGGGCGCCATGATGGGGTTAGTGGTGTTGTTTGGTTTTAATTGAGTTTTGATAAAATTGAGTTTTAGTGTTTTTGAATGAGAAAAGTGTTTTTTTTAGTTGCTGGAAAAATGGAGTTTTTACACTTTAAAATTTGTTAAGAAACCAATTTTTAGTGTTGAAGAATTGTTAAACAGAAATTCTGGGCGTTGTTGCAGTTTCCTGGGCGCTGAGTGCCTGTCCTGGGCGCTGGGCGCCTGTGTTGTGCTGCGCGTGGGGGCGCGCCTGGGCGCTAGGCGCCCGTGTCTGTGTTATGCGTTGTGCGCGCCTGGGCGCTGAGCGCCTGTGGCGCTGTGTTGTGCGTGCGTTGTGCGCGCCTGGGCGCTGAGCGCCTGTGGCGCTGGGTTGTGTTGCGTTGTTGCGCGCCTGGGCGCTGGGCGCCAGTGCCCGTGTTGCCTGGTTGCCTGGGCGCCTAAGGCGCCTGTTCCCTGGATGTTGCCTGATTTTTCCAAAATTGTTTTTATCATAACTTTTGACTCAGACGTCCGTTTTGAACGATTCAAAAAGTGTTGTGAAGCTTTTTACGTTGTCCATCTATGGGTCTAATTTTTAAAATGAAAAATTGTTATTTTCTGATTGTTTGTGGGCGCCCAAGTGGCCGTCCCTGGTGATCGTCCCAGTGACGTTGAAAAATGTTATGAAGCTCTTTAAAAATCCTTTTTGGTGTATAAACGACAGTTTTAGCAAAATAATGTCAAAAATGATGATTTTGACGATGATGCCTTCGGGGCTAGTTAAATGACTGTTTCGCCCTTAGTGGCTATTATTACTATTATTTATGAAGTGTAAAAGACTGTTTTGCCCCTAGTGGCCAAAGTTGTAGATAATGATGTGTAAATGACGAGGATGCCCTTGGTGGTTAGTCAAATGACGTTTTTGCCCCCAGTGGCTAATGTTTGAAGTTGAATGATGTTTATGTGTAAGTGACATTTGGGGCCTGAGTGGCTAAGTGATGTTAAGGCCTAAAAGGCTAAGTGACGTTAATTGTGTGTGAATTGTGAAATGACAGGTGCTGTGCCTTGATTTGGCAAACCGGTAAGTGACGGGTCACATTGTTGACTATGATCTGAGTAATTGTGTGGTTGTATGTTGTGAATGGTGCATGTCATAGTGTCTCATGCCCATATGCATAAAATCAGTGACGTTTTGAAGCCTGAGTGGCTAAGTGATGATGAGGCCTGAGTGGCTAAGCGACGTTTGTGAAAAGGTACCTCATGCATATACCCGCGAGTGGGTTGCATTTTCATAAGCTTACACGACATGAGTTGAGTATTGTAAATGATGTGAATGACGACTGTGATGTGGATGTTTAGTGTATTGGATGCTGATTATTCTAGTGTGTAGCCTATGATTAGTACTTATCATATTTTCTATTATATAGACTGAAATGATGCTCACCCTTTCCTGTTTGAATGTTGCCCCCGTGTTGGTAACGTGCAGGTGATTCTTAGTGAAGGCCTTTAGCTTCACTTCTCGAGTCGAGTCGTCATGCTCTGATATGTAACACTAGGGAGGGGGGAATGAATGTTGTTTAAGTCATTATGACTGTTGTGGTTATTGGATTTTAGTATTGTAAGCCTGGCATATTTGTAATGTCTTTTATGATTAAGCTGTCGGGTTTCGGATGCGAAGTTGTAATTTAATTGATAATGATGTTTTGAAGTTATTATAAGACTGTTTTCGAAAAGCGAGTTATTTGAAGTGTGACATCCCTTGAGGTGTAATTAAATTTTGAAAACTCTGATATTTTTATTAAACAAATTACCGGGTAAAAAGGGGGCGTTACATTAGTGGTATCAGAGCAGTTCGGTCTGTCCGGCCAAGTTGTCCAGTGTGGAGTCTAGCTATCTCTCGAGTCTTGGTACTCGTTCTAACCATAATTTGTGTTGCAGTGATTAGCTAAATTGGTCAGACGGTATGACTGCTATTGTTGTTACTGGCGCTGCTTAGTGTCTTACTCTGCTATGTGTGTGTTTACTCTGAGTACTTTGTGTATGACTGTAATGTGTTGCTTGGTGTGTTTTCTGTGTCTCTCATCGATTTTCGACGAAGACCTTGTGGTGAATTTTGTTTGTTGCCGTTGGGTGTTTTTAGTATTGTTGTGATTTGACGAGTAGGTGTAAAATTGATGAGGAATTGAGTACATTGTGATGTTGATGTTGTCACGTGTAATTTCGTGCCTTGATGTTTGATGATGATTGAGATTGAATTAAGATGTGGAGTATGAAGTGTTATAAATTTTAATAATTAATTTGTATGTTCTGACGTGTGAATACAATGAGTTGAGACGTTTTAAAAAGAAAATTAAATGTTTTGAAAGTATGTATCCTATACATCCCCACGGGTGTATAGGCGCCAAATTCTAATTGTGTATATGTGTTGCTGTGTTGTTTTAAAAATGAATAGCGTACTGTATTTACAAGTAAATGGGTTGCTATTATTCACTCGGTTTTGCATGCTGTTTCTATGCGCAGTTTTGTTTTAAGCGCTGTTTTTGTAGGTGCTGTTTTTCCTCAGCTTACAATGTGATGTTTTCTCGATTTGAAATGAGGTATTTTCTAAAGGAAAAGAGTGTATTTTTTTTCTAAAATATAAAGTGATGATTAAATTGAATCGAATTGAATTGAATTGATAATGGTTCGTAGAGTTGATAATTGGATTTGATGTTTTCAAAGAAATCAAAGTTACCATTGTATTTAAAATAAATGGTGTGCGGTTTGACAGTGTTTCAGGTCGCTGTTCTATTTTTTTTTTTTTATGAATAGTGTGCTGTCTTATATTGTTCAAAGTTGTTGTCTTGCTTTTGAAAATAAGAGGGGCTATTTTTATGCTGTGAAGAGTTGCTGTCTTGCTGTTTTTCAAGATAAAATGCTGCGGTTTGCTTAAAAATGAGTTGCTGTGTTGCAGTTTATTTCTATGAAATGAGTTGCTGTTTTTATGAAATAATCGTATTGCTGTTTTACGAAAATGAAGCGCTATTTTTATGTTGTAAACGTGCTTTTCCACTGCCGTTGCGCGCTAAAAAAAAAGTATTATTTTCACTCCGTGTTTTGCTGTTGTTGCGCGCTAAAGGACCACTGTTTACACCCTATTGTTGTTGTTGTTCTTCTTGGTCTTGCTGTTGCCGTTTTACTCAAATAATGTGGTTGTTTTCACACTGTTTTGTTTTAAGATTAATAGTGTGCCATTTTTATGTCGTTAATGTTGCCGTATTTGCTGCTGTTTTCGCACATTAAAGTGTACTGTTCTCTACAATCTAGAGTGTTGTTTTCTTCGACTTAAATGTGATGTTCACTCAAATATAACGTGTTGTTCTCTTAATAAGTTAAAGTGTCGAGTTCTTAAAATTAAAATGATGTTTTCTTGAATCAAGTGGGCCGTTTCGTAAATTTTTAAAAAGGGCTGTCTTCCTATTTTCTTTAGTACTGTTACTGTATTGTGAGAAGTTGCTGTCTCGATTTTTTTTTTTTTTTTACGTATTATTTTATTTTTATGTGCTGTTTGGTCCCTATGTACGTTGACTTAGTCCTTTATTGACAAAGGAGTCGCGTAATTAATTGTGATTGATGTGATTGATGTGGTGTGTGCTTCACTTTGGTGAAATTATGATGTGTTGTTGATGAGTCGGTCCTATGAAGGACCTAGGGGAGAAATAGGAGTTGAGGAACTCTTAGCGCAAAGATGTCGTAGTTGGTGTTGTCACTTTCGTTGAAGTACTTTAATGGGTGTTGCGCCAATTTCAAGTGAATGGGTGTTGTAGTCGTAGCTAAGTTCGATCATAGTGTGAGAGGACCAAAGAAACAAGAAGAGATGAAGGTTAGGTGTGTAGGGTGACATAAGGGCCGAGATGTGGTTACCTGACTATAAGTGGGTCGAAATGAATGAGAGTCGACGTGTGGTGTTGTCGAAGTATATGGAAATCGAAGTATAAGTGGGACGAAGTGCAGTGTTGCAGCATTATCAATGTATGTAGAAGCTAGTATGGTTGAAGCATAAAGTGCATAAGTGCAGCGTATGGGTGGCAAGGGGAATGATGGAGAACCGAAGTAGGTGTAACCGAGGTAGTTGTAGAGGTGAGTGATGATGAGGTGTGGTTGCCTAAGTGAAGTGTCACGGTGTTTGAGTAGTTGAGTGTGACTTTGATGACCTTCGGATTAGAACATCTAATTAAGAGTAACAATGTGGAGAAGGGTGATGGACGGGGATGTTTGGAAGTGTCAAGAAGATTGGGTTTCGTTTCGTGAGTGGGAGTAAATTTTCGAGGACGAAAATATTCTAAGTGGGGGAGAGTTGTAACACCCTAAATATTTAATTAAATTATTTAATTAAGTATTTAGGAATTTAAATTAATTAAGTGGATATAATTTAATTATTAGAAATTATATTAAAATGTGTAGGGGGTATTAGAAGATGGAGGTGCCAAATTAGATGGACTTGGGCTTAAGTGAGAAGCCCAAGCCCATGAATCAATCATATGCGAAGTGGTGCCTAGGGGTTAGGGTTCTTTGGTGATCATTTGCGAAAAATTGAGGATAGAGAGGGGGAGAGAAAGAGGGCGCCGTGGAGAGTAGAGGAAGGGAGGAGGAAGGCGCAAGCTTCAAGGAGAAGAGAAGAACGTGATTCCGTTGCCGTGGTTCCGTTCGTGATCGTCTCGGGGGCGCCTATTCTTCAACTTCGAGGTTAGGGGAGCTCTATCATTCTATTTAATAAATTATATGATGGGTCCTAGATCTAAGGTTCCTACTAGATCCATGATGCTCTTGATGTTCTTTTGCGTTCTTGATGCTCTTTTGCGTTCTTGATGTTCCTTTGCGTTCTTGATGTTCTTTTGCGTTCTTGATGTTCTTTACGTTCTTGATGTTTTTGATGTTAACTTTCATATATATGTATATCATGAGTCTATGCGAATTGATTTATTGCTTGGGTTTGATCTATGAATTTCATTATTGGTGGTGTTATGCGTATGTGATGAGAATTAGAATGTTGATCTATGCGTTTGGTTTGTTGAAGAATGGGGTCGCAAAAAGGGGTTGTGGGTGTTGGGCGCCTAGGGCGCCATGATGGGGTTAGTGGTGTTGTTTGGTTTTAATTGAGTTTTGATAAAATTGAGTTTTAGTGTTTTTGAATGAGAAAAGTGTTTTTTTTAGTTGCTGGAAAAATGGAGTTTTTACACTTTAAAATTTGTTAAGAAACCAATTTTTAGTGTTGAAGAATTGTTAAACAGAAATTCTGGGCGTTGTTGCAGTTTCCTGGGCGCTGAGTGCCTGTCCTGGGCGCTGGGCGCCTGTGTTGTGCTGCGCGTGGGGGCGCGCCTGGGCGCTAGGCGCCCGTGTCTGTGTTATGCGTTGTGCGCGCCTGGGCGCTGAGCGCCTGTGGCGCTGTGTTGTGCGTGCGTTGTGCGCGCCTGGGCGCTGAGCGCCTGTGGCGCTGGGTTGTGTTGCGTTGTTGCGCGCCTGGGCGCTGGGCGCCAGTGCCCGTGTTGCCTGGTTGCCTGGGCGCCTAAGGCGCCTGTTCCCTGGATGTTGCCTGATTTTTCCAAAATTGTTTTTATCATAACTTTTGACTCAGACGTCCGTTTTGAACGATTCAAAAAGTGTCGTGAAGCTTTTTACGTTGTCCATCTATGGGTCTAATTTTTAAAATGAAAAATTGTTATTTTCTGATTGTTTGTGGGCGCCCAAGTGGCCGTCCCTGGTGATCGTCCCAGTGACGTTGAAAAATGTTATGAAGCTCTTTAAAAATCCTTTTTGGTGTATAAACGACAGTTTTAGCAAAATAATGTCAAAAATGATGATTTTGACGATGATGCCTTCGGGGCTAGTTAAATGACTGTTTCGCCCTTAGTGGCTATTATTACTATTATTTATGAAGTGTAAAAGACTGTTTTGCCCCTAGTGGCCAAAGTTGTAGATAATGATGTGTAAATGACGAGGATGCCCTTGGTGGTTAGTCAAATGACGTTTTTGCCCCCAGTGGCTAATGTTTGAAGTTGAATGATGTTTATGTGTAAGTGACATTTGGGGCCTGAGTGGCTAAGTGATGTTAAGGCCTAAAAGGCTAAGTGACGTTAATTGTGTGTGAATTGTGAAATGACAGGTGCTGTGCCTTGATTTGGCAAACCGGTAAGTGACGGGTCACATTGTTGACTATGATCTGAGTAATTGTGTGGTTGTATGTTGTGAATGGTGCATGTCATAGTGTCTCATGCCCATATGCATAAAATCAGTGACGTTTTGAAGCCTGAGTGGCTAAGTGATGATGAGGCCTGAGTGGCTAAGCGACGTTTGTGAAAAGGTACCTCATGCATATACCCGCGAGTGGGTTGCATTTTCATAAGCTTACACGACATGAGTTGAGTATTGTAAATGATGTGAATGACGACTGTGATGTGGATGTTTAGTGTATTGGATGCTGATTATTCTAGTGTGTAGCCTATGATTAGTACTTATCATATTTTCTATTATATAGACTGAAATGATGCTCACCCTTTCCTGTTTGAATGTTGCCCCCGTGTTGGTAACGTGCAGGTGATTCTTAGTGAAGGCCTTTAGCTTCACTTCTCGAGTCGAGTCGTCATGCTCTGATATGTAACACTAGGGAGGGGGGAATGAATGTTGTTTAAGTCATTATGACTGTTGTGGTTATTGGATTTTAGTATTGTAAGCCTGGCATATTTGTAATGTCTTTTATGATTAAGCTGTCGGGTTTCGGATGCGAAGTTGTAATTTAATTGATAATGATGTTTTGAAGTTATTATAAGACTGTTTTCGAAAAGCGAGTTATTTGAAGTGTGACATCCCTTGAGGTGTAATTAAATTTTGAAAACTCTGATATTTTTATTAAACAAATTACCGGGTAAAAAGGGGGCGTTACAGATATCACGTAAACAACTTGTGTTCTCTCCTTTGAAGCATTATCTAGTAAACATGCATAGGAGTGGAAATGTGAATGAATGAGTCAGTTAACTTGGAATTGGTTTAGGGCATGGACATTTATGGCAAGTGAAGGAATGACAGACATTTTCCGAAGCTTATGAGGGACCAAGAGATACAAGATTGCCCCAATTCAGGTCTTTGACGAGTGAATAACTTGCCCCTGTCTAGTGGTGACAACGACTAGGGGTGTAGAAGATGATGAACTGGGAACGCTTCGGCTCTTGGGATGAAAGCTGGAATGAAAGGGGTTTTGCTTCAACCCAAAGAATTTGATGTTGCCCCAGTCATAACGAGGACAAAGCTGCCCCAATCAGAATGACAAGGTCTTGTTTAGGATAGTGAGTTGAGAGATTGCCCCAGTGAGGTTTTTATGGAAACGAATGAGGTGAAGGAATGGGAATGCACTCGCCCCACTTTGGAATGACATTGACAACTGGAGTGACATGGGATGGGCATTGAACAGACTTTCCCAAGACTAGGGTGTGTGGGTGGTGAAGAGAATGCCCCAACTTTTGGGTCTAAGTGGTATTCTCAGTGCAAATCTTCGGTTCTCTACTGATGTCTTGACTTTTCGTGCGAAAGAATCCTTACCTGGTGATCACTAAACCTTGTTTTAATGCATCTTGAATGTGTTTTGGAGTGCAAGTCCCTCTTTTTTATTTTGTCAGCTTTCTTTTTTCTGACTGTTCGTTTTTGTTTCCTCAGTTCTCTTTTTTCTGAGGGTTTATTCTTTCTTGATCAGCTTTCTTTTTTCTGATCGTTTGTTTTTCTTTTGAGCAAACACATTGTACATAGATAAGCTTGTTCGTCCTAAGATTAGAATTCGAGTGAACAAAAGCAACCGGTCATTGATCGGAATGGACTTTTCGGGATTGTGGTGTTTTGTGGAGGAAAGAGGGTTAGGCTTAATGAAGTGTTTAGGGCTAAAGGGAGGATGAGTTTTGTTCGGCGTTGATTGACGGTTAATGGTCTATGAGGAAGATGGTTATTGGGCTTGTTTGGGCTCTGTTAAAGCAAATTCGTGTCTCATGGTAGAATGACTAAGGGGTTTGATGTTGAGGCCAAATGAAGTGTTTGAAGGTTTATGGAATCAGGTGTTGGAATGGTGAAGTGTTTGAAGGTTTATTTAGACAAGGATCTCTTGTATTTTGTGGTAACATGTACCAGCTCACCACTTACATTTCTTTTGTATTTTCTTTTGTTTTGGGATTTTCATTTTTGAATCCCCTTTTTTTTCTTTTTCCCCTTTTTTTTTTATGATTCTTTTCCTTCTTCGACTCGGGTGAGCTGATAAAAAGTGATGCACTGTTTTTTTTATTTGGGGTGATCCTTGTCTAGGGTGATTTTTGGATTTTGGTTTTTCTTGGCTCAAGGTGGGTAGGAAAGGGACTTTCTGGGATTTTGGGATTTTTGAGGAGATGGCCAAACTTCATTTCAAATCCCGATTGCTTATTTCTATAAGACTTAACTTTAGAACAATAATTTATCTATCTTCATGTGTTTGCTCTTTTTTCCTTTTTTGTGCCCTAATTTTTGCCTGGACCGCTCTTTGTGAGTTTTCAGTCCACCGGGCGCTCATTTTTGCCTAGGCCGCCCTTTGCGGGTTTTCAACCTAGCGAGCTTGTTTTCTTGTTTATTATATTATTATTATTATTTTTTTGAGAGACTTGCACTGAAGGAATATGATATTAATCAAGGGGAATTAATGATCACAGACTTGCCCCAGCATGGAGGACTTGAACCAAAAGTCAAATACGCACTGAAGGGGAGAATATGCACTTTAAGGGTGGACGGGGCGGGACTGGACTTGGACGGGAAACTGTGGTAAGGGAGGAAAACCAACGGACTCAAACAAGAGAATGTACTCATAGCATGCAGGCTCATTAGAAGAATGCTTCACAGAGAGTTATCATCAGTTAAAAACTTGTTTTTTCTTTGATACACTATTTCAGTCTTTTGTCATAGAATGGATGGGATGCAGTGCTTTTGAAAGAAATGCAAATGAGCTATTGATTTGAAAGACTGAGTGCCTTGGAACACCTTGAGTTTGCAACCGAGTAAGGATAAACTTTTTCAAAAAGGATGATTGTTTCGCAAGAACGTCTCGCTTCTCATCACAACTCTTATTTTATGCAATGAATGAATGAACAAATTATGATATGCAAGTATGATGCAAATGCGTGGAGAATGACCACTCGAAGAGCGTGGCTTATTCTAAATAATTTTGTTATTTTTAATGCAAGACAAAACATGGAATGCCAATGCGAATGATGCAAGAATGATGCCCCCCTTTTTTTTCAAAATGATTTTTTATTTTGATTTTTTATTTTTTTTTTATTTTTTAGAGGCGAGACAAGGTACGAAATACCAATGCCCCCTTTTTCTTTTGAATGATGAAAGATGCAGGAATGATGTTTCTTTTTTTTTCTAAATGATGATTTTTTTAGAGGCAAGGCAAAGTATGAAATGCCAACGCCCCTTCCTTTTTGAAAGATGCATGTATGGAGGAATGATGTATTTGAACTAGAGTGATGAGGTTAATGAAATGATGCATGAATGCTACATTTGGAATAAATTTGATGATGATTTTTATTCATGATTATGAATGAGATGCTTTCTTGTTTTCATTTTTTTTTGTGCAATGAGATGCATGATACTCACAATGATTTTCTTTTTTGTTTTTTTTTTTAGTTTTGGAACATGATTTTGAAAATTATTTGGAGATGCAAATGATTTATTGGAAAAAGGTTTTAGAAAAATGTGCTTGACGGGGTATGACCCGCTCCTACGTATCCCCATTGTAATGAGGAATCAAAGCTTACGTAGTTCTACTGTGTCTTTTTTGAAATAATGCTTATGCATGAATGTCTCATCTTGGATGAACTTGACGAGGATTTTTTTTGCATGATTATAAATGAAATGCTTATGCTATGCAGATGATAATTATTTTTTTGTTTTATCTTTATGTAATGAAAGGGAATGCAAGATGAATTTTTTTTTCAAACTTTTGTTAGATGCAAATGCAATGGTGCGAAACGATGTGAATGCGAAATGATGTGGATGCGAAATGATGTGTCATTTACATAAAAAGAGGGTAAGAAAATAAGTATATTATTTTCTACGATTTTGAAATAGAGTTTAAGAAAAAGGAATGCCTAAACTAATGCAACAAACAAAGGCGTGCCCCCGTGTCCTACAAAGGGTGGGAATCCTAGGGTCTAAAGTCGACGAAAGGGGTAATCCTCCCATGTAGGTTCTAATCACTTCCTTACAATGGCAACCAAGAGCTAAAGTCTCTCTCATGATGGCACCCACAATCGTAGAAAGCTACCGAGTGTGAGGCATCATGACAAAGCGCACTCTTGGGCGGAACTTTCATGAGAGCCATACAGACAAAGGTCTACGAATGGCAGTCACTAATCGTTCCCACTCTCCTAGGTTTTTGTTCAGACCTTGGGTTTTAGGCCCCACTCAATGCTCACAAGTATAGGATGTGAAGTGTGTGTCGAGGGCACAACACCTAGGAATAACTACCATTCCCCACCTGCAAATGAAAATCCAGAGCACTCCAGACAAATAGCATGTTGTTTATCCTAGGGTTCAATATCGATCCAATATAAACTAATCTAGGGTGCCAATAACAATGCACTACTTACCTCAAGAAAGGGAGCAAAGAAGAAGGGGACATGATAAGAAAAGGGAAGAAATGCATGAGGGAACTAAGCAAAGAAGTAACTATCTATTGCAAAAGCAAACATAGAATAAGAATGCACATGGATGTAACATGCTTATGAAAAAGGAAGAAGAAGAGAGGCAAAGCAAGATATTCAAATCAATCATATAAACCACACATTTAATTAATTAGGCTTGACCCACTTTTGAAAAAAAAATGTTTTTTTTTTTTTTTGGTTTCCCCAGTGAAGTCGCCAGCTGTTGCGCCCGAAAAAGTCCCCGAGGGAAAACCTTCCTCGTTCACAACTTTTCTTAAGACAATGAAGCCGCCACCAATATTTATTAAGGAAAATATTAGGAAAACCTTTTTTGGAAAGCGATTGGTCTTACAAAACTAGAGAATAGGGTTCGGGGGTCGGTTACGCGCAGGGAAGGTGTTAGCACCCCACACGTCCTCTCTACTGAGAGGGAACCTTTAATTAAATGTGTGGTTTTAAATGTTGATTTGAAAATACTTAATTTTGCCTCTTTATTTCTTATTGAAAATGAATTAAAGAACTTAATAAATTTTTTTATTTTTGTAGAGAGAGGAAAAAAAAAGGTTTTTAGAAAGAAGTGCTTGACGGGACATGGCCCGCTCCTACGTATCTCCCGGTGCGATGGAGAATTCAAAGCTACGTAGTTCTTGGGTGTAGAAAATGTTTGTGGGTTGATATTTTTTAATGTAGGGGTTTTAGGACTGCGTGATCTGTGTTGGAGGACCACTGGGGGTCTGAAGGGCCGCTGGGGGCTGAAGGAGCGCTGGGACTCTGAAGGACCACAGTTCACTTATCCTAAAACGATGATTAACTCGGCCGTACGACCGACTTAATCCCCTACTTGAAAATAAGATTTTTGATTTTTGAAAGAGATGTGTTTGTATTTTTTATTTAGAAATTATTTGTTTTTGCGCTTGACAGGGGCGTGGCCCTGCTCGTACGTATCTCCAGGTGGAGAATCAAAGGCGACGTAGTTCTAGGTTCTTTCGAAAATAATTGTTGAAAATCTATTGTGAAAATGATTTTTATTTGTTATGCTTGACGGGATGTGACCCGCTCCTACGTATCTCCTGGTGGAGAATCAAAGGCGACGTAGTTCTAGGTTCTTTCGAAAATAATTGTTGAAAATCTATTGTGAAAATGATTTTTATTTGTTATGCTTGACGGGATGTGACCCGCTCCTACGTATCTCCTGGTGCAATGGAGAATTCAAAGCTACGTAGTTCTTCTGTGTTTGGAAAAAGGTTTTTGTTTTGTTTAATTGTGAAAATCGAGCTTTCATGATGATCAGTTGAGCAAGGGCTCCAAGTGATCACTACTAGCACTCCATTGTTAATAATCATGCAAGCAGAGGCTTCGCAAGACTACAAACAAAGTTTTTTGATTTAATGAAAATCTTTAGGAAAATTAGGCATTCATGATGATCAATTGAGCAAAGGCTCCAAGTGATCACCACTAGTACCTCGTTGTTAATAATCCTGCAAGCAAAGGCTTCACAAGACCACTAACAAAGTTTTTGATTTACGAGAAATTATTTTGTCTTGAAGAGAATTAAGTTAAATTAAAAAAACGAGAAAGGGGGTGAAATGGTAAAATAAGGGTGTTATTAGAAGGGGGGCTGTATTATTAAAAATGGGGGTGTAGGTAGCAGCCCAGCCTTTTTTGTGCTTATGAGCCCATGAATTCTGGGCTTAGGAGATGAGGCGTACAAATTAAAACATGGGGTGCGCCTAGTAATCAGAATTCTTTTTAAAAAAATAAATTAAAACAAAAAGGGAGGCCATATAAGAGGAAACTAAAATTGCTGAACCCTAATTCCTTCACATCTCTCACGCGGCGCCGTCCCCATCCCATACTCTCTCAAACCCTAATTTTTCATTTCCCTAATCTCTCAGTCTCACCTCACGAAGCCATGAACCCTCCCCTCCTCTCTTCGTCGCCCCAAGCTCATCTCCTCTCCACGGCGCCACACCCACTCCCCCCTATCCTTGATCCCGTTTTTCTTCGCCTCTCCCCCACTGTAATCGAACCCCTCTTCTCTCATCTCCTACCCAGATTTTGTCTTCCTTTCCCCCCACAGCCGTAGATCTTCTTCTCTCTGCTTCCACCGTTCTCTGTTGTTAGAGAGGGGGATCCGAAATTTCAACAACTTGGTCGGCTGAGAGAGAGCGTTTCTGGAAGAAAGGAAGCGAAGGTGAGGAAGACGCGACAAGACCAAGCTCTCGCCGGACCTACGACGCCACCGTACGGTGGCGAACGGAGGTGTGGAGGCGTAATCGACGGTGACGACGTTGCTGTCCTTGGGTTTAGACGCGAACGCACGGAATAAATTAAGGGGCTTCGACGGAATGGGGATTGCCCGCGATTAGACGGCAACGGCTACGGGCGTTTCACGGCCGACGGCCACCGCCTACGGTTGCCGGAGTCTATTAGGTGAGTTCTACTATATTTTTTTATTTTGCGGTTCTATTCCCTTCGTCTTCTATTCTGTTCTCTGATTTTCGATTTTTGCTACTGGGTTCTCTTGGTAGTTCGTTTTTTGAAAGGTAGATCTCTAAAGAAATTAGTTTTATATCACAGTACCTATTTTGAAACCCTAATCTACTCGTAATCCTAATCTGAACCGCAGCATGTCCTACTCTGTCATTGATTTCGTTTATTCAACGTAATATGTTCATAGCCCTAATTTATTTACAGTATCAGTATTTCTTAAAAAAGATATAAGCTGAACCTAATTATTTTTCTTTAGTTCATATATACGGTTTCAATATTGATTTCAGGATAACAACAAATACAATTCTTTGCAAAAGAAAAATCTATTATGTACTAAGCTCGACAAAATATGATGAAAACGAAATCTTAGTAACTAACCTCTTTTCCAGCTACTGATAATCTCCTGTTTGCTTATTTTCTGCTGCTGCTACTGCTGCTTATTGTTGCTGCTTCTGTTTTTCCTTTTGATTTAGAAATTTTGATGCTTTGTGACTAGGGTTTCCGTATAAAACCCTAATCTTTGGTTCTGAATTTCAGTGTATTTTCTGTCTGTGTGAATTGCTGTCCTTTTCTCTCTTGATTCAGCTTGTTTTTTATAGGCAATTTTTAGGCTTAGGAAAATGAATTCTTTGATTCTAACCTGATTTTATTTCCTTTTTCAGGTTATTGGACTCTTGGGCAACAAGAATCAGCCCATGGATCTGCTGCTGCTGCTTTTATTTTTATTTATTTTCGTTTTTCCTATTTTTTTGTATTTTTGGTTATTATTTTCGGATTTGTATTTTTTGGTATTTTTAGTATTATCATTTTTGTATTTTTGGACTTTTGGACATCTTAGACACTATTAAATTGTAAACAAACAATAAATAGAATTTTTTGACATTTTTAGACTCAAAACAACTTAAATAGACAAAATAAAAATAAAAGAAGTTGAGCCAAATACAAAAGCGAAATCGGGCTCAACTAGACAAATGCGCTAGAACGAGGCTCAAATAGAACAAATAGGCCCGCTAACACTAAAAATTAACTAGGAACCACGTTCGTGGGCCCGACTCAAAATGATAAGCCCAATAGTGAGAAAAGCGACTTAAATAAGCCCGCTTAGGTTCAACTAGGCCCAAATATCAAGATTAAACTGAAGAATGCGCGAAAAGATCGATCATTCGCACGCATGCCTAGCTTAAGTAACGGTATTTCGGCTTAATTGAACGGATAATTGAAATTGGCTTAAATAAAAAAATGACGCTATTCTAACTACTCAAAATACAAATTAAGTAAAACAAGTGACTAGAAGAAGGCGGACAAAATTGGGGTATGACAGAACCGATGCCGAAAAAGGAGATATAAAAAATAGAGACATTTCATACATTACAAGAATAACTGCTTTTTCCTGCCATTTTTTTCGACGAACTCTTATCGTCGCAATTTCCGACGGATTTCCGACGAAAAAGTCGTCGCAAATGTTCAGAAAAAAAGGCGCTTAATTTCCCGCTTACGTTTCCAACGAAAACGTGTTTCGTCGCAAATTTGCGACGGCTATGTCCGTCGGAAAATGCTAAAATGTCGTCGCAAAGTAACAGATCCCAAATTAAAGGATCTCTTCCCTCGAACTCTCTCATTTCACGCGTACACCCACTCACTCCCTCCACCATCTCTCTCTCTGTCGCCCTCCCCCTCTCTCAGGAGACCTCCCTCTTCCCTCGTAGAATCTCTCAGTCGCCCTCCCTCTTCCCTCGTTGGCCCCCCTCTCTCAGTCGCCCTCCCTCTTCCCTCGTAGACCTCCCTCTCTCAGTCGCCCTCCTCAGGTTTTCTTGTTCTCATCGCGCCTCCACCATCGCGCCTCCCTCACCCTCACTCCGTGACCACACCTCTCCCTTCCCTCACGCACAACACAGAAGTACAGAACACTATCTCTCTCTCAATCAGCGACCTGAAGCCACGACAGCAGAGGAACGAAAAACGCACGACGCATGACGACGACGCACGCCGGCCTCCGACTCCGCTGGCTCTATCTCCTTCTACGTCTCTCTCTAATTCCTGGTAAGCCCTCATTCCTTTCAATACCTGTTTGTGATTGAAATTCCTAATTTGAGTATAAAACCCTAATTTCTAATTTCTAAAATTGATGGAATTTGAGGAAAAGGGCTTAAAACCCTAATTTCTAATTACTTATGTTGGTTACTGATGTCCTCAAGTCTTACGTTTTCTGCTTCTGTGTATTTCGGTTCTGTGTTCTTGCGGTTTATTGTGTTTTGAAACTGAAAATCGTTTATCTGTTCTTGTTTCTTTATGTTTTCAGTTTTGTATCAAGAAAAGTTTAACTGTGTATTTGATTGTACACCAGTAAAAGTGTTAATTGGAACTTTCCACATAGATGTAGCTTTTAAATTCAAATCATTTTTATTCTCATTTTGGATCATATGAAGACTTAAATTTCTCTTGTGTTGTGTTTTGTAGTTCTGAAGGTGAATTGCTGAAGAGAAAGTGTAGGGAAGATGAATAATTCAGTTTCAGATAACAGTTTTATTATTGAGAGTGATGAGGATGATGAGTTGAGGGATTTGAATAGAGGTGAAGGTGATGGTAATGATTCTGATTCTTCTAATTACTCAAATGAAAACCCTCCACAGAGAAAACCTAGTTCTTACAATCCCTCATGGCCTCAGAGTTACAGGTTAACTAACCCCTTCTCTACTTTGTTTCAATTCCACTCGATTTGTGATTTTCTTGTGTCTGCTTGTTACAACTGTGCTAAGTGTATGCATGGTTAATAATTAGTTTTTTTTTTCTTTTCTTGAATTTTGCAGGCAGTCTATTGATCTATTTTCGTCACAGGCTGCTCTCAAGGCTGCAAAACAAACACAGAGTGAAAGGGACGAGGATGTCACTGCCCTTCGTGTGGAAATTCAGGTAGTTTTGATGGAAGCATGAATTTCTTTACATGTTTTATTTGTACCACGTACGTGGTTTGATCAGTTACTCTCTGGTTAAGTTATAGCTACTATTTTCTTTGTTCAGAACCTGAGAGATGATGCTGCCGCAGCAGAGGAACAGCGGCAAGAAGCCGAAGCCGAAACCAAGGCTCTTAGAACAACGACACAGAATGATTTTGACCCAAGAAGAAATGGTCTGTCTTTTCCGTTGAAACTAGAAGAAATGGTCTGTCATGAACCAGTAACTGAGGGTAACAGATCTAAATTTGTTGTTGTTGTTGTTGATTTTTTATAATAGATCTGTCATCTTTCTTTTGAACCATGTAAGTTTTAATATCTGTCATCTTTCTTTTATTGATTTTTTTTAAATCCTTTTGATATGCATATGGTTTAGCATGCTTTTTTGAGTTTTGTGTGTACCGGTGGATGTTGGCTTAGATTCACAGTTGTTCATATTTTTTGTTTAAAGTGGTGATGATCTGTTTGTCTTGTTTGGTTTAATAATGTTTTAGGATGTTGATGTGGGAAGATGGGTTTTGTCGAGGAAGAGGTTCAGGAAGTTGTCTTGAAGATATTGATGGTGAAGATCCTGTTAGAAAAGCCTTCAGCAAAATGTCCATGTAGGAGCTTGACTTGAAGAATCACAAATGGGGTCACTATTTTATTTGTGGGTTAGTTTCTTTTCTTTTACTATTCATTGTTTCCTTTTATGTGGTTTCTTTTTAAGCTAATGTTTGCAATTTGAAAGTTTGTGGTGGTGAGAAAATTATATTTATAGTTGCTGTTTTGGTAAGATGATAATATGGTTTTTGTAGGTATATGTTGCGCCCGAAAAAGTCCCCGAGGGAAAACCTTCCTCGTTCACAACTTTTTCTAAGACAATGAAGCCGCCACCAATATTTATTAAGGGAAATATTAGGAAAACCATTTTTGGAGAGCGATTGGCCTTTGAAAACTGAGAGTTTAGGGTTCGGGGGTCGGTTACGCGTGGAGAAGGTATTAGCATCTCACACGTCCTCTCTACTGAGAGGGAACCTTTAATTAAATGCGTGGTTTTTATATGTTGACCTGAAAATATTCAACTTTGCCTCTATACTTCTTATTGACAATGAATTAAAGGACTTAATAGATTTTTTTATTTTGGGAGAGAAAGGAAAAAAAAAAGGTTTTTAGAAAAAAGTGCTTGACGGGTCGTGGCCCGCTCCTACGTATCTCCCGGTGCGATGGAGAACTCAAAGCTACGTAGTTCTTGTTTGTCCTGAAAAAGGTTTTTGTTTTTTATCTTGTTTAATTGTGAAAATTGAGCTTTCGTGATAATCAATTGAGCAAAGGCTCCAAGTGACCACCATTAGCACTCCATTGTTAATAATCATGCAAGCAAAGGCTTCACGAGACTACTAACAAAGTTTTTTTTGATTTAGTGAAAATCTTTAGGAAAATTAGGCATTCATGATGATCAATTGAGCAAAGGCTCCAAGTGACCACCACTAGTCCCTCGTTATTAATAGTCATGCAAGCAAAGGCTTCACCAGACTATTAACAAAGTTTTTGATTTATGAGAAATTATTTTGTCTTGAAGAGAATTAAATTAAAAAAACGAGAAAGGGGGGGTGAAATGGTAAAATAGAGTGTTATTAGCTGTGGGGAGTGATATAATTAAAAACTGGGTGTGAAAAGCAGCAGCCCAGTTTGCAGACTGGTCCACGAGTCCATGGGCCTTTCAGAGGGGAGGCGTATACAGAAAAAAGGGGTGTAAGTAGTATTGAGTTAAAAGGAAATGACGAAAACAACCCTGGGTCTCCACACTATATAAGGTATCCTAAAAAAAAAACCTAAACCTAATTCTCACGCTCTCTCTTGCGGCGCCGTTCCATTCCCAAATCAACCCTAATTTCCATTCGCCTCTTTCCTTCTTCCTTTCCATGGCTGCGCCGCAGCTCCTCAAATCGCCCTCAACCCTAAAAATCTCTCTCTCTCACGTATCCGTCTCCCTCACCCTTAGCTCATCTACGGCGCCGCGCTCCCCAAATCCCTCTCTCTCAACCCTACTTTTCCCAAATCCCTAACCTTACGGCGCTATCTATGGCCGAATCCCTCAACCCAGGTTCTCTCATTCTTCGCCTCACTTCACGCCTCACTCCACGGAGCCGTAGACCCTTCTCTCTTCTCCTCTTCGCTCACCGTCGTTTAACGCCGAACCAAACCTCTCTCTCTCTCTTTCATCACCGTCAACCCCAAATCCTCTTTTCTCCACCACCGACGCCACCCAAGCCTTCATCTTCCCTTCCTCACGGCGCTGCTCTGCAGAATGGTGAGAAACGAGGGAAGGAAGTGGAACGGCGATGGCAATCATGACGGCGACTTGAGGGCAACCACCGTATATGGTGGCCGGAGGTAATCTCTTCCCTTTTTCTTCTCTATTTCGCTTGCTGTTTTCTCCTCCTATCGTATTTTCTGATTTTTTTGTTTCGTTTTTATGCTGTTTCTAGGTGGCTGTTGGCGCGGTGGTGGCGACCGAAGGACGGCTCCGACAGTGAGCTCATGGTGGTGGGACGCGAACGACACGGTGACGGGGCGACCGCGGGGTTGACAACGACGCGAAGGAGTACGGTGGCCACGCCTTACGGCGATGACCTCCGCTGGAATAGTAGTCGGAATCTGGGTAAGTTTTTTTTATATTTTTTACTGGTTCTCTTTCTGTTTTGTTTTTTTGCTGAAAGAAGAATCTCTACAGAACCCTAATTTTTTAACGAAGACAATCCTAAAAAGACTAATTTCGTTTTTTATTGCTTGCTGATTTCGTTTTATACAACAAAAAAAATCTGAACCCTAATTTGTCTAAAAAGGGTTATTCGTGATTCCATACTCTACTGCAAATTGATTTTTTTAAACCTAATTTTTATAAGCCTAACGTTAGATTAGAAGAAAACCTAGTTAATTCCTAACTAATCTGTTCATACAGACAACTATATAGGATATATGTATGACTAAAAGGATAATGAGAACATACTTGCAATTGCTACATGTACGAACTATTCAACCTATGGAATTACATATTACGCCTATGTCTACATGTTTCTGTATTTTGAAATAGAAAGAACACCGACCTGTTTTCCAGCTCCTGAACTTTTGTTTGATTGTTGCTAACACTGATTGCCGCTGCTTCTATTCCTCTACCTCTGCTTCTGTTTCTGAATTTTAGTGTTCTGTGATTAGGATTTCAATGTGAAAACCCTAATCTTTTGGCTGAATTCTGGTGTAATTTCTGTCTGAATTTTTAAGTGTGTCAGGGCTTGCTTATATAGGTAAAAACTAGGTTTTTTTTCTGATCTCTTTCCATTTCTTTCCATTTTCAGGTACTTGGACCTCTGGAGGAAACTTGCTCAGCAAGAACAGGCCCAAGGAAGCTGTTGTTGCTGCTGTTATTTTTATTTAATTTCGTTTTTTTGATTTTTTTGTATTTTTTGGTTATTTTCGGTTTTGTATATATTTTTTAATTTAAATTTTTGGATTTTTGGATTATTGTAAATTAATTTTTATTAATTCTGATTTTTATTATTTTGGGATGCTTGTAAGCTGCTGTTTGGACAGATTTTTATTTTTGGTTGAGATGGATGAGAATGATTAAATTGGGCCAAGCCCAATCAAAACCAAACATAGGCCCAACTTAGAAAAATGGCTGAAATGAAGCCTAATTAGAACGAACGCTAAAATCAAGCCCAATCGCAAATGCTAAAATGAAACCCAAATTCAACAAACGCTAAAATAAGGCCCAAATTCACAAGCGTAGGACCAAATAAGAAGAGTAGACCCCAAGTAAGCTCGAAACTAACTTAGTAAAAAAAAGAAGTAAAAAGAAGCGGACAAAATTGGGGTATGACAGCTGCCCCTCTTTATTTGGATTTTGACAAGGAATACGAATTGGCCGAAACATATTCCGAGGCAAAATGAAAATAAAGAATTCAGAAGTTATACCGATTTTGTCTACTTGGAGAAACCTGAGCCTTCTTTTCCTTTTCCTTCTCTTTATTATTTTTATTATTTTCCGCTTTATCTGGATTTTCACTAAGAATATGAATTGGCCGAAGCATATTCCGAGGTAAAATGAAGATAAAGAGTAGACACTCTCGTGTCGATGCGAAAACCGTAAATGAACACTGACGTGTGGGCAAAAAAGGTAAAACGGGCACTTGGCGTGCGGAAAGCGGTAAATGGGCACTTGGCGTGCAGAAAGCGGTAAATTGCCCAGGCTGCCTAAAACCTGTAATCCTTAAACGGACTCTTGACGAATCCGAGTTTGCACGTGGCTTTGAGGAGCACGCTTCCTGCTGGCCTTTTCGAGCGACCGGGGGGATCGTTATCAGCTCCGGAACTGATATACTGATCAATGCACGGCGTCCACTGTATCTTAGGCTGACACAACTATTCCGTTGAACCTCACATGGGGCTGCGGTCCATCGCGTTGCTCGTACACGACGTGAGACCTGGACAGAAGGGAGCGTTGAACTCTGACGAGAGCGATTTTGAACTCCAAACTGCAATGCACGCTTGAGCGCTGAACTGAAAAACATTCGAACTCCGAACTAAGGGAGCATTTTCTGGGAACTGAGGGCGAGGATTAACACCGAAGTATTTATCCGTCCTTGTACCTGCAAGTGATAAGAGCAAATGCATGCAATGCAAATGCCATGATTGCTTTTTGATGGGATGAATGTGATGTGATGCGGGAGTTTCTTCCGGCTTGCATGAAAAAAAAATTTTGTCTATGTTTGATGAATGCAATGCATGAGTTTTATTCGTTTTATTACTCTTTTGCTCTCCCCTTTTTTTTATTCCCCCTTTTTTATTGTTTTCTTTTTTTTTTCTTCTTATTTTTGTTGCTCTTTTGCTCTTTTTGGCTTTTCTTTCACTGGTTCGACCAAATCGTAGAACTTGCGTCCCGAGGCACGATGTTCGTCCATAATGGTGTGAGGGTCATGCTTCAGCCCCTTTTTTTTGTGAATTATTTTGACGCGCTCAGTGCTTTTGTCTGGCTTTCATGAATTTACCTGATTGAGAGATCATTTCTTTCCTCATGATTTTCAAAAGTTTCGCAATGAGTTTAATGCTCTGATTTATGCACATTTTCATAATTCATTTATCATCTACCATAAAACATCATTTTAAAGCACAAATGAAAAAGAAGCAATGACAAAACAATAAGCAGACGAAGTGAAGAGTTTGGACTTTTATTCATATGGAAATCGAACGCGCAAAAGGTCGCGCCGACTGAAAAGAGTACATTGAAAACTTTGAAACTAAGAAAAAAACAAGAAAAATGGACGCAACAGATCTTATGAGCGTTTTTCATCTTTGGAGTGTTGATGCCAATCGCCCATACCTATATCCTTGATCACCCTTTTACCCAAGCTTTTGGAGACGCTGCTTGCCTCTTTTACTTTTTAGTCCAACCTTTCTGACCCTAATTTTTGCCTGGACCGCTCTTTGCGAGTTTTCAGTCCACCGGGTCGCTCTTTTTTGCCTAGGCCGCCCTTTCGGGTTTTCAACCTAGCGAGCTAATTCTTGCTTGGCTCATTTTTTCTCTTTTTTCTTTTTATTTTTCTCAGGCGTAATATTTCTTGACTGAATCTGAATTGACTGGGTTCCTGAGTTCTTCACCATCCATGTTGGTGAGTATCAATGCTCCTCCAGAAAAGGCTTTCTTTACCACATATGGTCCATCATAGCTAGGAGTCCATTTCCCACGGGGGTCACTCTGAATAGGCAGAATCTTTTTGAGCACAAGGTCTCCCTCGCTGAATTCTCGGGGACGGACCTTCTTGTCGAAAGCTGTTTTCATCCTTTGCTGATACAACTGGCCATGACATAGGGCAGCAATTCTTTTCTCCTCAATGAGATTCAGCTGATCCCGACGAGCTTGGACCCATTCTGCTTCTTCCAACTTGGTTTCCATCAGTACCCGTAGAGAGGGTATCTCAACTTCAATAGGGAGGACTGCTTCCGACCCATACACCAAAGAGAAAGGGGTTGCCCCGGTTGAAGTACGCGCTGAGGTACGATACCCATGCAAGGCGAAAGGAAGCATCTCGTGCCAATCTTTATAGGTTACTACCATCTTTTGCACAATCTTCTTGATATTCTTGTTGGCTGCTTCAACTGCCCCATTCATCTTGGGACGGTATGGAGAAGAATTATGATGTTGGATTTTGAAGTCCTCGCATAACTCTTTCATCATCTTACTGTTCAAGTTGCTGCCATTATCTGTGATAATCTTATCCGGAAGCCCATAGCGGCAAATCAAATCTTTCTTTACAAACTTAGCAACCACAGAGCTGGTAATGCTGGAATATGAAGCAACTTCAACCCACTTGGTGAAGTAATCAATAGCGACCAGGATGAAGCGATGCCCATTTGATGCCTTAGGCTCGATAGGACCTATGACGTCCATGCCCCACATTGAGAATGGCCAAGAGGCAGTCAAGACATTTAGGGAAGCAGGTGGTACATGAATATGATCAGCGTAAATCTGACACTTGTGACATCTTCTGACGAAACTATAGCAATCCGATTCCATTTGCAACCAATAATAGCCAGCTCTTAATATTTTCCTTGCCATGGTGTGTCCGCTGGAATGAACCCCAAATGAGCCTTCATGGACTTCTCTCATGATTTTTGTTGCCTCTTCTTCTGTCACACACCTTAAAAGGACCATATCATAATTTCTCTTGTATAGAACTTCACCGCTCAAAAAGAAATTCCTTGACAATCTTCTGAGGGTTCTCTTGTCATTCTCCGACGCTCCAGGAGGGTATTCTCTGTTCAAGATGTACTGCTTGATGTCATAATACCAGGGCTTGTTATCAGACTCTTCCTCGACGATCATGCAATAATGATGTGCTGGCAAATCTCGATGCTGAATCCCGACGTGAGTCAAGCTTTTGTCGCAGCTGATATTAAACATTGAAGACAAAGTGGCTAGTGCATCAGCCAACTGATTCTCATTGCGAGGAAAGTGTTGGAATGTGATCTCCTCAAAAGGCTCCACCAGCTTTAGAATGTAATCTCGGTAAGGGATCAACTTGGAGTCCCTGGTCTCCTAATCACCGTTCACTTGGTGAATTACTAGAGCTGAATCTCCATACACATCAAGTCTCTTAACTTTCCAATCAATGGCTGCCTGGATACCAAGAATACATGCCTCATACTCTGCGATATTATTAGTGGCGTAGAAGCTTAGTCTGGCAGTGAATGGGATGAATCGATTATCAGGGGAAATCAGCACTGCCCCGGCTCTGTGCCCGTACATATTGGAGGCACCATCGAACACCACTCTCCATCTTTCATCTTCCGGGGATTTCCCTTCTTCAAACAAAGCCATGATACCTTCATCAGGAAAGTCATACTGCATAGGCTGATAATCTTCAACAGGCTGGTGTGCCAGGTACTCAGCCAGCGCACTACCTTTAATTGCTTTCTGAGTGACATATAGGAGATCATATTCTGATAACTGCATTTGCCAACGGGCGAGTCTTCCTGTAAGTGCGGGCTTCTCGAAGATATACTTGATAGGATCCATTTTAGATACCAACCAAGTAGTGTGACTCAGCATGTACTGCCTCAAACGATGAGCAGCCCAAGCTAAAGCACAACAAGTCTTTTCTAGCAGCGAATACCTTGTCTCACAGTCAGTGAATTTCTTGCTCAAATAGTAAATGGCATGCTCTTTCTTCCCAGATTCATCATGTTGCCCTAACATGCAACCCATCGAGCTGTCTAGTACGGTTAGGTACAGGATCAGAGGTCTGCCGGGTACAGGAGGCGTCAAGATAGGTGGATTCTGAAGATATTTCTTGATCTTTTCAAATGCTTCTTGGCAATCCTCATTCCATTTGGTCTCTTGATTCTTGCACAAAAGTTTGAAGATTGGTTCACAAGTGGCAGTCAACTGGAATATGAACCTAGAGATGTAGTTCAGTCTTCCGAGAAAACCCCGAATCTCTTTTTCTGTTTTAGGGACTGGCATCTCAAGAATCGCACGCACCTTGTCTGGATCGATCTCTATCCCCTTTTGGCTGACGATGAACCCCAACAACTTTCCTGATCGCACGCCAAAGGTACACTTGGCAGGATTTAATCTGAGCTTGAATTTTCTCAACCGCTCGAAGAGCTTTTGCAAGTTGACAATGTGTTCCTCTTCCGTTTTAGACTTTGCGATCATATCATCTACGTAGACCTCTATTTCTTTGTGCATCATGTCATGAAACAATGTTACCATGGCCCTTTGATAGGTAGCCCCGGCGTTCTTCAACCCGAATGGCATGACCCTGTAACAGAATGTTCCCCAAAGAGTTGTGAAAATTGTTTTCTCCATATCCTCAGGAGCCATCTTGATCTGGTTATACCCTGAATACCCATCCATGAAGGAGAATAGTGAATGTTGCGCCGTACTATCCACTAAGACATCAATATGGGGCAGGGGGAAATCATCTTTGGGACTAGCACGGTTCAGATCTCTGTAATCAACGCACATTCTAACTTTTCCGTCCTTTTTCGGAACTGGCACGATGTTGGCAACCCATTGCGGATACTTGGCTACCGCTAGGAATCCAGCGTCAAACTGCTTTTTCACTTCATCCCTGATCTTTAAGGACATTTCTGGCTTCATTCTTCTCAGTTTCTGCTTTACCGGAGGGCATTCCGGCTTGACTGGCAACTTATGCACCACTATGTCAGTATCTAAACCTGGCATATCTTGATAAGTCCATGCAAAGACATCAACATACTCATGTAGGAGTTCAATTAGTTTCTTGCACTCGCCTTCCTTCATTGAAGCACCCACCTTTACTTCCTTCTTGCTGTCCTCTGTGCCTAGGTTAATTATCTCAACGGACTCCCCATGTGCCTGGATAACCTTTTCCTTTTGTTCAACCATTCTCATCAACTCGGGAGGAGTTTCCCAGTCATCCTCAACATCCTCCTCAGCTTGGTTAACGGGGTGATCAAAATTAACATATGAATCGTTGGCATCGTTATTCTCAAAGATATTCATTTTAGATCTGCATTTGCGGGAATAAAAAGAAATGAACAAGCAAAAATAGAAACACAAGATGGAGACGCATAATAATGAAAAGCAAATTTATTCATTCGAGAATCCAAAACAACGTTTTATTGATAGATGATATTTGAAGGAAAACATGCATGCCCTTATGGAATATCCTAAGGCCTTGGGCAGAGCCAAAGAATTTGCATTACAAAATCATTACTTTGGAATGAAAATAACAGGGAAATCGACGATCTTCCAATTATCAAGTTTTCCATCTGCAGCACTGCGACGCACCAAGTCCACGCCTTTGTCTTCCACAACTGATTCTTCCTCAATGACGGCCACCTGATCGGGATCCAGCATACCTGCATTCCTAAAGCTCCGAGAGAGATCATAGGTAGGAATCTTCTTCGAGCCTGGTTCCCGTCCCTGAAGCTTAGCTAGCCTCCTTTCTCGCTTTTCCTCAGCCATTCTCTTCTTATCAGCCTGAGTGGGCCAATATCCTAACCCACGCCTATCCTTGTACTCTTGCAGCTGAACCGGCGTCAGAACTCCTTGCTCGTACTTTCCCAACCCTTTTCCGATCTGGTAACCATTTTGCAGCATGACTTTGGCTACCATGATAGCGGCGTCAGATATCTTTGGTACGGGCAACTGGGCCTCTTCCCCCACAAAAGCAGCATTTGCAATTTCTAGTGATTGAAAGGCAGATTCAAGTGATTCTTCTGCAGCCTCAATGTATTGAGATGGATGGGGCTTGCTAACGATGAACTCTTCTTCCCCAAAAACGACTATCAGCTTGTCGTCGACTACAAACTTAAGCCTTTGGTGGAGGGATGAAGGAACAGCACCGGCAGCATGAATCCAGGGTCTCCCCAGGAGACAACTGTAGGATGATGCAATGTCCATGATCTGAAAATTCACATAGAATACTTCTGGCCCTATCTGCATCTGGAACTCCATTTCTCCTATAACCTCCTTCTTGGATCCGTCAAATGCCCTAACTAGTGTTGAGCTAGGCTTCATATATGAACAGTCTACATTTAATCTGCTCATAGTAGATTTGGGCATGACATTCAAAGAGGATCCATTGTCGATGAGGACCCTGGAGAGTGTATATTCACCACATCTGACTGAAATGTGAAGTGCCTGATTATGCCCCTTTCCCTTAGGGGTGAGCTCATCATCGGTAAAAGTAATATAATTGGATGCAACAATATTCCCTACAATGCCATCGAGCTGGTCAACAGTGATGTTCTGAGCTACATGGGCTTCATTCAATACTTTCATTATGGCTGCACGGTGAACCTCAGAATTGAGCAGCAGAGACATGATAGAGATCTTTGCAGGGGTGTGGTGCAGCTGGTCCAACACTTTGTAATCACTCTGACGCATGATCTTCAGAAATTCAGTGGCTTCTTGTTCTGACACTTCCCTACTTTCCTTGGGTTCTTGCGCTTTGCCTTTGCGAATTCTTTCCTCCTCCTCCTTTGAGGGACCTCCTTTCAGGACTTCAGGGGCATAAACCCGTCCGCTTCTAGTGACTCCGCTGCTTCCCGCAATGTTGGTGACATCGGGAACAACTTGAGGCGTCTGAATTGGAACTGACACCCCATAGCCCCATGGAACAGCATTGTTCTTTTGATGAGGAGCTGGGACAGGAATCACAATGGCCTTAGGTTTCTCCACGATCGGCTTTCGGCTATACGGGACCTCAATAGGTACCTGAACATTTCCATTCCTATCTGATTCGAAGGTCAGCACATTCTCCTCTTTCTCTTGCACACCCATTTGGATTATATGGCGATCCAACAGGTCCTGCAAAACTGTCTTGAAGGTCTCACATGTTCCGACACAATTATCATCAACACATACTTCTTTCTGAGCACATCCTCTCTCAATGACCCCGAACTTGCATAGCTTTGCATGAATGACCTCTAAGGGTGTTTGGATACACTCCACAGTTCTGATTAAGGATTGACTTCCCGTATCGTGGATGGCATTGGTTGCATGTTTCTGATGGCCAGGCAGCGGATTAGTTGTGATGCTCGGGTCCTCTTGTTTGAAGGTTATCCCTTTGGCATCGATAAGATCTTGCACTACAATTTTAAATGCCTTGCAGTCCTCAACAGCGTGTCCTACTGCCCCTTCATGAAATGCACAGGTAACGTTAGGATTGTAGCCTCGGAAGTAGGGTGGTTGAACTGGTCTCATGGGTCTGGTATTGATGAGTTTGTTAGTAGAAAGATAGTTGAAGAGGTCAGTATAGGACATGGGGATGGGATCAAAGGTGGTCTGTTTTTTGTCTGGGTAGCTTTTGTGGTAGTTATTTTGTGGTGGAAGGGTTGGTCGTGTTTGAGTGGGGACAGGGGTGTTTTGTGGTTGATAAGGTGGGCTTATAGTGATGACGTTGGTTTCTCCTTCTTTTTTCTTTGGAAATCCGGAGAATGGCTTTTTCTGGGTGGTTATGCCTGTGGAACCATGGGCAATCTTGCCGCTTCTCATCCCGTTTTCTAGTCTTTCACCGATGATTACCATGTCTGAGAAATTGGAAGATACGCTACCAATCAACCGATCGTAGTATAACGACGGCAGGGTTTCCATGAACATGAAGACTAATTCTTTCTCTAACAAAGGGGGTGTTACTTGTGCAGCCAAAGCCCTCCACCGCTGGGCATACTCTTTAAATGACTCATTATCTCTCTTTGCCAGACTCTGCAACTGTGTTCTGTCTGGCGCCATATCCGTGTTGTACTGGTACTGTCTGAGAAAGGCATCAGCCAAGTCCTTCCAACAATGGATATGGGACGGTTCTAGTTGCATGTACCAGTTGAGGGATGCCCCAGCAAGGCTCTCTTGGAAATAATGGATCAACAACTTGTCATCATGAGAATGTGCAGCCATTTTTCTACAGTACATGGTCAGATGGCTTTTAGGGCAAGTCACGCCTCGGTACTTGTCAAAGTCGGGTACTTTGAATTTGGGAGGTAAAACCACATCAGGGATGAGACATAGATCACGAGCTTCTCTTGCTCTAGAGCCCGACCCTTCAATCATCCTTAAGCGTTCCTCTAACATATGATACCTGTCTCTAACTTGAGGAGCTTCAGCAGGGTAGTTCTGAGGAAAACCATTCACACCGTAGTGAGGATTACTCATCGCAACTACGGCTGGGTTCACGTGTGGGTCACGTGAGTGAGTGATATTCCCAGGAATTGGTCCCTGAATTGGGGGATAGACCGTTACTGGTGAATGAAAGTCGAACGGAGTTCCCGACGGAATAGGAATCTGAATTTGGCCCTGAAGCGCTCCCGTTCCTCCACCGTTTGTGGCTGAGATGGGTGGGACTTGTTCTGCAACACTAAGGGGATTACCTCCTGCGTTAGCCTCGGCTCCCGGAGGTGTGTGTCCGGATGGGAGTCCCCAAGGCATCCCATGCGTAACTGGTTGGCCCTGGTTATTGGTTCCTGAAGTATGAGTAAAGGTGTTAGTCTCGAGACTCGGAGGGGGAAGAGTGACAGCAACTCCGGTAGTGACGGCGAGGTTTTCAGCGGTAGTTCCGTTCCTTAAAGCTTGTAGTATGCTCATCATTTCCGTCATCTGTGCTTCTATTGCCCCTATTTTCGTTCTCAACTCCCGATTCTCTTGAGCCAATTGTTCTGTATTGGGAACCTCAGCAGAGGTGCTACCAAGGTCTGGTTCCCCGCTTCCTAAGTCTTCAATAACAGGACCGCCCCGGTCATTCTGGTTAGTTGCCATGAGCCTTGCTTGTAGACGAGTCAGGTATCGATGTTGGCGAACCAACTTGCCTTTTTCTATTGAGGGAATACACTTTATGAGCACGAGAATTTAAATAAACGAATGCAGATGCAATGCAATATGCATGATTTTATGTTTGTTTGGGTGCCGGGAATCGCGGTGTAATTCGTCTTGTCATAGGCGTGTAGGTCTAAAAACCATTTTATTTTATATATATATATATATTTTATTTTTTGCTATTATTTTTTGCAACGAAGTTGGAAACAATAGGCAAAACGAACACACTTTATTCAAAAGGAAAGAATACTTCAAACTTGAGAGAAAAGCAAAGTACAATATTCTGAGGACAAAGTACAATATTCAAAGAAAATTACATCTTTTTAGAGAAAATTACAATTTCCTAAGAATTATTGCAATGATCTAAAGTGGACTTCAGAGGCATATAGCCTTCAATTTCTCCTTCCTCTTTCTCTTCTTGCTTTCGGCTGCCCCCTTGGCCTTCTCCATGAGTTCTTCTGTCAGGATCTTGCAATACTCGACAAACTCACGCACCTTGGCCGGAGTGTTGCAAGGGTTCATTTCAGCTTCAGCTCTTCTTAGCTTCTTGGGAACAACTCTCACAGCTTGATTAGCTAGCCCTGCTAGCTTTGAAAATTTGCTGCTCCAAAGCCGAATCTCATCCCTTAGCTCCTTGATGACTTCTTGGTCTTCTATTTTGCCAATTAATGCCATGAAGCGTTCCTCCCAGTACCGGCTTTCTGCTTGCACTTGCCCATAAGATTCCCTTAGGTATTGGAAGTTCCTCTTCAATTCATCCGACCTTCCTTGTTCAAACTCCAAAGCTTGTTGATATTCTTTCAAGATCCCTATGATAGACTCTCTATCTTGCCTGATGTTTTCCACTTGGTTCTCCATTTCAAACTTCATCCTTTGGAAGCCTTCTTTTGACTTAGCTAGCGCCTCTCTAACCATTTTCTCATCCCTCTTTGACTTGGTATATGATTTCTTCCATTCCCTTGCTTCCGCCACAGCCTCATTCATCCTTGAGACGCACCTCTTTACTTCTTCTTTAGCTCCCTCCAAATATTTCTGAATTCCCCTCTTGCTCTCTTCTTCTATTTCAAGCTTCCTATTGGTTGCTTCAATAGCGGCAGTTTGAAGAGCATTTTCATTTTCTAGCTTCCGCTTGTCTTGCATCACCTTTCCCAATCTGTTTTGCAAAGCCCTTTTCTCTTCTTCCGCTTTCGATAAGGCCAACTTAACCTCTTCTAGTTCTTCAATTAGGGGAACATGGGGTTCTGGTATTTTCTCTTCAAGTGATGACATTCCTTGGTTGGATGATCGAGTTTCCTTAATCCTTTTTTCAAGCCATTGAGTAAAGGAGATAGCAGTGGTCCTTTTAGATAACTCGCCCTTGTTTTTCCGCACCACGGTTTCCCAAGCTTGCAAGACTCGCCGAAGTAAGTCCTCGTCTTTAGGGATCCCCTCATGGAGGTAAAAACGGAACAACATAGCTTCGGAGGGTGAGTCCCGCATAGGGTACCCGAGTTGTCTCAAGGCCAAAGACGGGTTATAATTGATGCATCCCTGTGTTCCCATGAGAGGAACGTTCTGGAAACTGCCACATTGGAATATCACTGAGGGTCTATCTTCCCAAAACTTGTGCAAGTACCACCGAATTTGAAGAGCATCAAGGTTCTTGAGAGTATCCTTCCACTCTTGAGGGCTCATAGTCTTCGGATTGCAACCCAAGGCGTAGGAAAGCAGGTCCCCAACTTCACTTTTGTTAATGCACACATGACTGATCAACCAAGCGTATAGCACAGGGAAGGAACAACACATCTTATCCTTTCGGAACTCATGATGGCGGGTGAAGGCGCGATAGGTCTCGGCGAGAATAGCGGGAACCGGGTTGATGAGACTTTTTGCACTCTTGAAAGCTATGAACACACCAACAGCGGTTTCATCTATATGTTTCTCGATCTGAGGGAAAAGAACAATGCCGAAGATGGTCAAAGCTAGTACTTCCTTGAAAGAAACCCAATCATTTGATGCTACGTAACTAGTCATCAAACTCTCAAAGTATTCCTGAGGAAACCCAAATATCTTGTTACGTTTAACTTTGTGGGACCGCACTTCTTCTACACTGATTTGTAACAAGGAGGCAAGCTTCTCATCTGAATAATACTGCCTCTGATACTGGTAAGGTCTAGCCTCTGAGCGATTAAAACCCAGAATCTTCTCATACTCCTCTAGGGTAGGTGCCATTTGGAAGTTCTTGAAAAGAAAACATCTAATCTCAGAGTCATAGAACCAACATAGGGCGGCGATGGCGCTCTCTTGTACTTCTAACTGTAATAACTTGCGGATGTTCCCATAAGTCTTGTCGAAGGACCGAAGCTCAATAGGACCTAATAGGGAAGCATACTCCTTCAAACTAGTTACATCAATCTTCTTTACAATAGGGAACCTCGAATTGAATGCGGTTTTGCCTTTAGATTCCATGTTGCTTCTTACACACCTATGACAAGGTTCGATGTTATGTCGCGATCTCCGGCAAACAAACTTTAATGCATGAAGAATGCCAATGATGAAAGTTGTTTGTTTCAAACTTTGGTTAGATGCAAATGCAATGGTGCGAAATGATGTGAATGCGAAATGATGTGAATGTGAAATGATTTACATAAAAAGAAGGTAAGAAACTAAGGACATTATTTTCTACGATTTTTGAAAAAGAGTTTAAGAAAAAGGAATGCTTAAACTAATGCAACAAACAAAGGCGTGCCCCCGTGTCCTACAAAGGGTGGGAATCCTAGGGTCTAAAGTCGACGAAAGGGGTAATCCTCCCATGTAGGTTCTAATCACTTCCTTACAATGGCAACCAAGAGCTAAAGTCTCTCTCATGATGGCACCCACAATCGTAGAAAGCTACCGAGTGTGAGGTATCATGTCAAAGCGCGCTCTTGGGCGGAACTTTCGTGAGAGCCATACAGACAAAGGTCTACGAATGGCAGTCACTAATCGTTCCCACTCTCCTAGGTTTTTGTTCAGACCTTGGGTTTTAGGCCCCACTCAATGCTCACAAGTATAGGGTGTGAAGTGTGTGTTGAGGGCACAACACCTAGAAATAACTAACCTTTCCCACCTGCAAGAGAAAACACAACAGTCCAGACAAAAGCAAGCGATAACATGTTGTCTACCCTAGGGTTTAATATCATCAAATACAACTAATCTTGGGTGCCAACAACATTGCACTACTTACCTTAGGAAAGGGAGCAAAGAAGAAGGGGACATGATAAGAAAGGGGAAGAAATGCATGAAGGAACTAAGCAAAGAAGTAACATATTCAAATCAATCATCTAAACCACACATTTAATTAATTAGGCTTGACCCACTTTTGAAAAAAATGTTTTTTTTTTTGGTTTCCCCAGTGAAGTCGCCAGCTGTTGCGCCCGAAAAAGTCCCCGAGGGAAAACCTTCCTCGTTCACAACTTTTTCTAAGACAATGAAGCTGCCACCAATATTTATTAAGGGAAATATTAGGAAAACCATTTTTGGAGAGCGATTGGCCTTTGAAAACTGAGAGTTTAGGGTTCGGGGGTCGGTTACGCGTGGGGAAGGTATTAGCATCTCACACGTCCTCTCTACTGAGAGGGAACCTTTAATTAAATGCGTGGTTTTTATATGTTGACCTGAAAATATTCAACTTTGCCTCTATACTTCTTATTGACAATGAATTAAAGGACTTAATAGATTTTTTTATTTTTGGAGAGAAAGGGAAAAAAAAAAGGTTTTTAGAAAAAAGTGCTTGACGGGTCGTGGCCCGCTCCTACGTATCTCCCGGTGCGATGGAGAACTCAAAGCTACGTAGTTCTTGTTTGTCCTGAAAAAGGTTTTTGTTTTTTATCTTGTTTAATTGTGAAAATTGAGCTTTCGTGATAATCAATTGAGCAAAGGCTCCAAGTGACCACCATTAGCACTCCATTGTTAATAATCATGCAAGCAAAGGCTTCACGAGACTACTAACAAAGTTTTTTTTGATTTAGTGAAAATCTTTAGGAAAATTAGGCATTCATGATGATCAATTGAGCAAAGGCTCCAAGTGACCACCACTAGTCCCTCGTTATTAATAGTCATGCAAGCAAAGGCTTCACCAGACTATTAACAAAGTTTTTGATTTATGAGAAATTATTTTGTCTTGAAGAGAATTAAATTAAAAAAACGAGAAAGGGGGGGTGAAATGGTAAAATAGAGTGTTATTAGCTGTGGGGAGTGATATAATTAAAAACTGGGTGTGAAAAGCAGCAGCCCAGTTTGCAGACTGGTCCACGAGTCCATGGGCCTTTCAGAGGGGAGGCGTATACAGAAAAAAGGGGTGTAAGTAGTATTGAGTTAAAAGGAAATGACGAAAACAACCCTGGGTCTCCACACTATATAAGGTATCCTAAAAAAAAAACCTAAACCTAATTCTCACGCTCTCTCTTGCGGCGCCGTTCCATTCCCAAATCAACCCTAATTTCCATTCGCCTCTTTCCTTCTTCCTTTCCATGGCTGCGCCGCAGCTCCTCAAATCGCCCTCAACCCTAAAAATCTCTCTCACTCACGTATCCGTCTCCCTCACCCTTAGCTCATCTACGGCGCCGCGCTCCCCAAATCCCTCTCTCTCAACCCTACTTTTCCCAAATCCCTAACCTTACGGCGCTATCTATGGCCGAATCCCTCAACCCAGGTTCTCTCATTCTTCGCCTCACTTCACGCCTCACTCCACGGAGCCGTAGACCCTTCTCTCTTCTCCTCTTCGCTCACCGTCGTTTAACGCCGAACCAAACCTCTCTCTCTCTCTTTCATCACCGTCAACCCCAAATCCTCTTTTCTCCACCACCGACGCCACCCAAGCCTTCATCTTCCCTTCCTCACGGCGCTGCTCTGCAGAATGGTGAGAAACGAGGGAAGGAACTGGAACGGCGATGGCAATCATGACGGCGACTTGAGGGCAACCACCGTATATGGTGGCCGGAGGTAATCTCTTCCCTTTTTCTTCTCTATTTCGCTTGCTGTTTTCTCCTCCTATCGTATTTTCTGATTTTTTTGTTTCGTTTTTATGCTGTTTCTAGGTGGCTGTTGGCGCGGTGGTGGCGACCGAAGGACGGCTCCGACAGTGAGCTCATGGTGGTGGGACGCGAACGACACGGTGACGGGGCGACCGCGGGGTTGACAACGACGCGAAGGAGTACGGTGGCCACGCCTTACGGCGATGACCTCCGCTGGAATAGTAGTCGGAATCTGGGTAAGTTTTTTTTATATTTTTTACTGGTTCTCTTTCTGTTTTGTTTTTTTGCTGAAAGAAGAATCTCTACAGAACCCTAATTTTTTAACGAAGACAATCCTAAAAAGACTAATTTCGTTTTTTATTGCTTGCTGATTTCGTTTTATACAACAAAAAAAATCTGAACCCTAATTTGTCTAAAAAGGGTTATTCGTGATTCCATACTCTACTGCAAATTGATTTTTTTAAACCTAATTTTTATAAGCCTAACGTTAGATTAGAAGAAAACCTAGTTAATTCCTAACTAATCTGTTCATACAGACAACTATATAGGATATATGTATGACTAAAAGGATAATGAGAACATACTTGCAATTGCTACATGTACGAACTATTCAACCTATGGAATTACATATTACACCTATGTCTACATGTTTCTGTATTTTGAAATAGAAAGAACACCGACCTGTTTTCCAGCTCCTGAACTTTTGTTTGATTGTTGCTAACACTGATTGCCGCTGCTTCTATTCCTCTACCTCTGCTTCTGTTTCTGAATTTTAGTGTTCTGTGATTAGGATTTCAATGTGAAAACCCTAATCTTTTGGCTGAATTCTGGTGTATTTTCTGTCTGAATTTTTAAGTGTGTCAGGGCTTGCTTATATAGGTAAAAACTAGGTTTTTTTTCTGATCTCTTTCCATTTCTTTCCATTTTCAGGTACTTGGACCTCTGGAGGAAACTTGCTCAGCAAGAACAGGCCCAAGGAAGCTGTTGTTGCTGCTGTTATTTTTATTTAATTTCGTTTTTTTGATTTTTTTGTATTTTTTGGTTATTTTCGGTTTTGTATATATTTTTTAATTTAAATTTTTGGATTTTTGGATTATTGTAAATTAATTTTTATTAATTCTGATTTTTATTATTTTGGGATGCTTGTAAGCTGCTGTTTGGACAGATTTTTATTTTTGGTTGAGATGGATGAGAATGATTAAATTGGGCCAAGCCCAATCAAAACCAAACATAGGCCCAACTTAGAAAAATGGCTGAAATGAAGCCTAATTAGAACGAACGCTAAAATCAAGCCCAATCGCAAATGCTAAAATGAAACCCAAATTCAACAAACGCTAAAATAAGGCCCAAATTCACAAGCGTAGGACCAAATAAGAAGAGTAGACCCCAAGTAAGCTCGAAACTAACTTAGTAAAAAAAAGAAGTAAAAAGAAGCGGACAAAATTGGGGTATGACAGTATAAAGGTTTTTATGACTTTGCAAAATCATTTTTATACGCTCTTCTTGTTTTCTTATGGCCCTTCCTGTGTGTAGCCTTTCTGTTGAGCTGTACATAACATGGCACAGTTCTGAAAATTGTATAGGACTAACCAATTTAATGCAGCAAATTGAGCCAGCGATCCTGATCTAAATCCATCTGAGGCTCCAAAACAGAATTTTCATTCATTTTGCAAGATATTAACCGCCTCCGATACTAGTACACATGGAGGATTTTCGGTTCTGAGGAAGCATGCTACTGAGTGCTTGCCCCCTTTGGTAATTAGCTCACTGAGTTTCATTTGGTTGAGGCAATCAAATTTTCCTGAGTTCTCATATGCTTATCATTTACATATTTTAGGATATGACTTGGATTGAATGAGAAATGCTTGGTATATAGTCCTTATATTGCTTGGTATATAGTCCTTCTGTAGGAGTATCTTAGAACCTAATTAAAAGTAAGCAACATTTATGAGTCCTACCCTCTCTAATTTTTTATTTATTTGTGTTATCTGAAGTCTACATGGCAATTTTCTGTTTTTCTACAGAAGTTGCTATTGTACTTTTTTAGTGTGATAAAATCATGAAAGCTATTTGAGTGTAACTCATTTTATTTACGTGGAATGTTTCACTGAGTAAAAAGCTTTTAAGTGATGTTTGTTCTTTTCAATGGTTATTCAGGTTTTCTTGTCTCTTTCATTTGATGAGGATCTTGGGAAGTCTCAAAAGACAGAAGAGGATAAGAAATATAAACACAAGAAAGGTAAGAAAAGACAAAACACGGATGCATCAAATCAGTTGCAGGAAAATGAGAGAAAGAAAAGTAGGCAAGAGATGATTTCTAAGACAAGGGAGGAGGTGATTATTTTTCCCATAAGAATCACTCTGTTCTATTCTGTTTGTTTTGGTTTGTGGTAGAAAATGAGATTCTCCCTATGCTTTGTGTAGGTTGAAGCTAATTACAAGGCTGCATCCTTTACCATGGATGTTATGGAGAGGAGACAAATGCAAACAAAAACTCTCTCTGCTGTGTTTGAGACATACTTTTGCATTTTGAAGCATACAATGCAGTCCATTCCTAGGTGTGGAACCCCACCCACTGCTTGCTCATTGTCTGAAAGATGAGTTGGAAAACATTACAAGAAGAACCATCTCCATAAAGACACAAAATTGTATACCTATTTTTAGTAATTCTTAGAGATAAGCTATTTTTGCAATTTATTATATTTGAATTCTGAGCTGCTATTAGAGCAGTTTCTGTTTGGAATTTGCTGTATAGGTTTTATGCGTAGTTTTCATGAAAATTTGATGATATGTGTGTTGTTTATTGTTGTGTCTTTTATAAGTTGTTGGATTTGATAGTTTATAGTTCTGTCAAATTTAGATTGTTAGTTATTATGAATAAGTTACCAAATTTTAAGTTATTATGAATAAGTTACCAGAAGATTTTATTTTTTTTAATTTTTTTTTTAAATTTCCGACGGATTTCCGACGGAAATTTTCGTCGGAAATGATTTTTTGCGACGAATTTGCGACGAACATTTGTGACGGATTTGCGACGAATTTGCGACGAAAATTTGCGACGAATTTGCGACGACTTTACGACGGAGTCATTTGCGACGAAAAAATCCGTCGGAAACGATTTCCGACGAGCGATTTTGCGACGACTTTTTGTCCGTCGGAAAGTTCGTCGGAAACGTCAATTTGCGACGAAAATCGCTGCATTTGCGACGAAAAATGCCGTCGGAAATTGTTGATTTTCTTGTAGTGATATCGGTTCCTGAACCGTTATGAAAAGTTGTTTTTATATCGGTTGCCCCTAGAACCGATATGAAAAGTCTCTTTTTTAAAAAAAAATGATTTTTAACATCGGTTTTATATGGGAACCGATATGAAAAGTCTCTTTTTTTAAAAAAAATGATTTTTAACATCGGTTTTATATGGGAACCGATATGAAAAGTCTCTTTTTTTTTAAAAAAAAATGATTTTTAACATCGGTTTTCTATGGGAACCGATATGAAAAGTCTTTTTTTTTTTAAAAAAAAGTGAGGTTTTCTTCCATCAACTCTAGATCCTTCTGTAATAATTCTTTTACGGACCACGTATATTGTTTGAAAATATAAACACCAATATTAAATAAAAACATCCAAAATCAACATGACAAGGAGTTATGCAAGTTACAAATCAAAAATTTGATACATTGATATAGAGGCAAGAACTGTGGCAAAAAAACACCAACAAAGATCTCAAATTATACTCAATATCCATATCCAAATACAAAAAACGAATCTAATAAACACACTATATTTTACTAACACCAACAAATAATCATTCCATACATCTTGGAAAAAGACTACACTAGTTGAAGTGAAGGGTAGAGTAGAGGAGCTTGGAATCCACCTTTTTTTCTTGACTTTTTGGTAGTAACTATTTCTCTTGGATTAGCAACCTGCAAATTACAAAATAAGAGAATTTAGGGTCCTAGCAACTTGCAATATATATCCAGTAAAGAGTTGAGTTCGCCTAATACTCTGTACATAGAAGCGACTGCTAATGAATCAGATTGCATATATATAAGAAAGGAATCTCGTTCTAATCTTCATCCAAAAATTATATGCTAACATCACTCAGGCATACAATATGAGATGTTGATGTTAATAATCAATGCAAATTAATTAAAAACTGATATAATCCTAAAAGGACAACTTTGAAAAGGCTCCAAAGAACTGCACCTTCTGATTGCACACCAACAAAGGAAAACAATGTAAGAAGCCATAATTCCAGAGGATAAAAGACCTCTATTAACCTGTAACAATTAAGTATTCAAATGGTATAGCATAGATTTCAATGGCTATAATAACATAAATTAAAAATATTAAGATAACTCCATGATAAATGTCCTGATAAAGTCAAAAATTGTAAACCATTAAAAATACTACTAGCTGCAACCCAGTAATAAAAATAAACACAGTATACCTTTGAATTTAAGGATATAACCATCATTACAGCAAGCAGAAATGCTGTCCATGTGATGAAAAAAATATTGAGATAACATGAAGATCCTGAGGCATATGCTGTGTACATGTACACAATCCCACATATAGCCGCAATATAAAACAGTGTTGACATAAGAAGTCCAAGGGAGCACCTGTGCCAAAACTCAGATTAATATAGAAAATTTCAGCAACAAATTCACAATTCAAGCATGTCCTTTTTTCATCAATTCATAAAGGACAGGAGACAATCCTGGAGGTATTGCCTCAAGCTCCTTTTGGTGTTTTGGTTAGAGCTATTGCATTTTGCAACTCAAAGAAAACTTTAAGCAGTTCAACACATGTAACCCAGATTGTAAAGAAAAATTTCCTGAACAAGTGATATGTCAATGCTGGTCATAAAACTGTCTTATAGAAAATTTCATCAAGCTAATTTGTAGCTCTTCAAGTTACCCCAACTAAACCTAGACTTCTACTTAAGGTGGGATAGTGAATGTGTTCACATGACAAACAAGAGCTGTTCCTCTAGATCAATTTAATTGACACTCCAGCTACTGTAAAAAAACTTGGCTAGAGACAGTTAGCTACTGTAAAAAATTTGGCTAGAGACAACCAGCTACTTTAAAAAAACTTGGCTAGAGACATTTGGTATGAATGGTTGATATTTACCTTGTCAAAGTTTGTGTTCGTTTCCAGCAAGAGAATTATTCAGAAATGTACCTTTGGAACCAACATCTCTTTAGTCTTTTGTCCAACATGAAGGGAAATTTGTCTAAAGCATAAATCAAAAAGCAATAGCAACTTGAGTTATGCAAGTTTGCTAATTATAAGAGAAGCAAATGCAAAAGTAGTGCACCATATGTTTCACCCCCTAGAGCTGTCAGCAGCATAACCATATATAACTTCATTTTTGGCAACCAATAATTAGCAAAAATATTTAACATTGGCAGAAACAAATTTACATAACACTGTTACAAATCTATAAAATGCATTTTTTCCACTAGTGTATGCAAGTTACAAAGCAAAAATTTGATACATTGTATTATAGAGGCAAGATCTGTGGCAATAAAACAAGTATGGCTGATCCTAATCTGTTCACATACAGAGGTATCATTCATGACAATACAAATATACAACTAGTTGGAAAAAAATTCATCTCAGTAATATGGATTTCATTTTCAAAAGCTATCCAATGAAATTGATTAACACATTATTATAAGTACATTCTCATCCTTTATATTATTTGTCATTCAAGTTTTTTACGTTATCAGTACCTTCAATTTCCTCTCCAAGCCTATCTGTGATGAAAACCACCTGCTTTTCTCTTTCACTTGCCCCTCAATGGCAAATGCTGCAAAACCGAAAATGTAAGTGGATTAGATGAACAAAACTTTAAATATTAAAATATATTATATAAATTTAAATTAAGAAAGGGATGTACATACCCAAAGATCCTACGTGCATGGACTTTCGCATTAGCTCATTCTGAAGCTCTTTTAAGGATTTCCAAGCTTCTTGACATTCCCTACTCTTATGTTGATTCTCCCTCTTTATCTCCCCTAACTCTCTCCTTGTCTTTGCTAGCTCCTTTCTCTGACACTCAAAATCTACTTTTAGCTTCTCAAACTTCTCTTCTACCCGGATATCCCCGCTATCCTACAAGAATGTTATCGAAAGCATACACAAATCACTCTCATTTTCCTTCTCAAAGTACAAAACTTATCAATGTTCATATAGTGAAGAGAAGCATACTTCTAAGGACTCCAATTCTTCCTCCTGAGACACTCTTGCATCTTCTAACATTTCATTATCTCCTGAATTGAATGCAAAATTTGGTTGATAAATAACAATGTAGACTATTACCAACAACATCACATCAAGTATAGCTATGTTGAAATTTCAAAAACGAAATTTCAAAAACTTTGTTCAAAATTAGAGATAGCAAGAGTTGAACTCGCTAGGAGAGTAATCTTGGGGCGACTTGTCCTTTGTTACCAGCGGTGGATGAAGCTCAAAGGAGGATTCAGGTGATATTAGCTCTTCCTCTTGTTCAAAAGTTTGACACAAATTTGAGAATTTAACAGTTGGGGTCTTATGGCCTTTGCTAACTTCAACTTTAGGCCCATTGATTCCATTCTCAAGAGAAAGCTCCATAGATGTATCCAAATTCTTGCAATTTTTGGTCATCATCATCTCAGGAGAGTCACCACAGATCACCAAATCTGGGGAAGTTTGAGAAAACCCTAACATTGATCGTCCTGAAACAATTCACCCCATAATATATTCAATCAGATCCATGGAAACAGATATACACACAAATTGTTCTTGAATTGTGCAAGAAAACCTAAACTCTATTACCATCAATGACACTTTTCACAACTGGGTCATCGAATTGCATGCTCATCTTTTCAAAGTTTCCATTTTTCCGAGAGAACCCTACAACAACAACCCAAAAATCTCGATAACTAATCAAAACCAAGAAAATGGGGTTCATTTTGTCAAAAAAAAAAAAGAAAATGAGGTTCATCCAAAACAAGAAAAGATTCAATTTTTGAATATTTTCTTTTCTTTTTTGTTCAGTGTCCTAACCTTGATTAGGGCTGCCTCCACAAGATTGGGGATCTGCCACCATAGCTGAACTCGGAGAGCTCAGTGACATTTCCGAAACGCCTATCACATAAAAAAATCAAAAGGGTACACGAATTTGTCATCAAGTTAAGAACTTTGATCATATATTTTTTCGGTTCCAAAAGAGAGAGAAAATGGGTGAAAAAAATTGAAGGATCTTACTGTTGGAGCAATGAGAAATGGAAGAAGTTCCTTGTTGTTGTTGTTGTTGTAAAGAAACGTCAGTGAGAGTGAGAGAGTGAGACTGAAATGAGAGAGACACAGTGGAAGAGATGAGGGAGAGAAGCGAACAGCGAATGAATGAGAGTACCGAGAGGCAGCGAACAGAAAGCCTAAGTTTTTAGTTTCTATAACGGGCGGTTTTTGAGCCGTTATGGAAGCTTAATTTTTTTCCACTTTCTATAACGGTTATGCAATGGAACCGATATGAAAGATGGTTTTTGCACTTTCTATATCGGTTACCGTGGCAACCGATATAAAAATTGTAATTTTAATTACAAAATTGCCACCGCGTCACTTTTAACATCAGGCCGTTTTTAACCGATATAAATGACAGTTATAAAAAACATTTTTTCCACTAGTGGTACATATTCATCTTTATTGGAACTTTTGATCTTGTATTGTTTGTTCTCAATAGTTACTACTCTCACCAACATTTCTATTAGTGGTTAACAATCTCTAGGTTATAATACATCAAGTATAACATGACTTTAAAATGAGAGGAGCATGGAGAACTTGTTTCAACCAAAATTTTAATGGTTGTCATAAAAAATGACCTATGATTTCAAAGGTCAAAAGACAAAGAATTTATTGTCAAAGACATGTGGGAGGTAGCTATGGAAGTTGGATCTCAAATGTTGTGCAAATAATAAGCTAGGGGTTGTTTGTAAGGCAAGGAGTTGACTAGTTAATGCTAAACTTCCTTCGTTTTATTGGACTCCTTGTGTTGTACATGCTAGTTATAATTGTTGGTGAGAATATTGTAACTACTAATGCAGAATAATTACAAACTAATACATTATTGAAGTAATAAATAATATATTGGCGACCCAAATTAGTGATTGAAAAATTGAAATGTTGCTAATTTCAGCTTCACGAAAATTATATATAAGTGGCAAAATTAGAGATATAATTCACAATTTTTTGTCATTAATTTTCTCTCACTAAAATCACTTTTATAGTAGTGACATACGTGAAAAAAAAGTACAACACAAACAACCAGGTAATCAATTAGACACATGCCTAAAGCATGTAACCTAAAGATGAAGCATCCATCATGGACAAAGCAGATGATGATTGCATACAGTCAAGACGTCCACTACAAATATAACATAGAAAGGGTGGGAGACGTCGATCGTGAAAAGAGAAGTTTGTAAGAAAAGGGAAATCAACAAGTGATTAAAAAAGAGAGAAGAAGATGAACAAATTCACAATGTACGCTAGAAGACTTGTGTGAAAAGTGTTTAACTAAATCATATTTTATTACTTTTTTTGTTTTTCTAGTCTTTTCTTAAAAATATACTTGTATTCCATCCCACAACCTATGTGTCCAATTCGTGATACACTAGTGCAAATTTGACATTAAAAAGCACCATTTAGCATCGGTTGTTTGAACACTCGATGCTAAATGTGTGACCGGTGGCATTTTTGAAATTAAGGGCAAAAATTTAAGTTCACGTTAGACTTTTAGCACCGGGTCTTTTAACAGCCGATGCTAAATGTCGAAACCCATTTTAATCAATCCTTCGCACAAACACTAAGCCTCTACCCTTTCATGCACTATTTGCGAACTCTGCTAGGTTCAGAATCCTCTCCCTTCCTTCCCTCGCACAAACACTCAATCATCTTCGCACATCGTCAAGCATCAATCATCTTCGCACATCGTCAAGCTAGGTTCAGAATCCATCTTCGCACATCGTCAAGCTAGGTTTAGAATCCATTTTTGCAAACGAAACATCAATCATCTTCGCACATCGTCAAGCATCTTCGCACATCGTCAAGCATCTGTCCAGAATCCATCTTTGAAACGCACTGTTCAAGCATCTTCGCTCTCTTTTTTGGCCTGGCGGTACGTTTTTTGCTCCGTGCAGAGCTTCTTCTGATTTCATCATCTCTTTACCACTTCTTTTGATTTCTTCATCTTTCTTATGATTTCTTCATCATATTTGCAGCTGATTAGGTTTCATCTGCCCTGCAATACACCAAGGTAACAAATCTCCTTTCGATTTGTGAATGTTGGATAAACCCTAAGTATTTTTCTATTGAATTTCTTAACTTCATTGTTGGTTCCCTTCGATTTCATCCACTCTTCATCGTATCTGATTCTTTGCTTCTGGTTTTGCTTTGCGTGTATTGGATTTCATCCACTCTTCATCGTTATGTGTTATCGCCTTGCTCATCGTCGATGTTGCCTTGCTCGCTGTCGCCTTGCTCGTTGTCGCTTGCTCGCTCAAAACCCTAAGTTTTTATCTTCGAATGGTTAGGGTTTTGGATCTGTTTCCATGGTAAAATTATCTGCTTCCACACGCTTGCAGTGCTTATGCACTTCCACAAGCCTACGCACAACTGATGCTAGATGAGCAATCAAGTATACATGACATGTATCCAGAAAGTAAGCTAGTTTATCTCGTTTGAAGTTTTTTCTTTCTTCAAGTATGTAATTATTTGTACATGTGTCCTTGTTCTTGTTCTTATTATGTTTTTGGATCTGTAATAGATTTTGAAATTGACATAGAAGGAAAGCGCTTCATGTGGCAGGTTATCTTACTCAATTCCCTTCAAAATATTCTAATATTTATCATGATATATTTTAATGCACAATGCAAATGTATACTTACTAAAACAAAAGAATGTGTCTCATTTAAGGCATCTGCAAAGTTTCATACATAGACGAAAGACGGCTTTTAGCTGAAACCAGAGAACTCAAAAAGGGATTATCTGTAGGAATTACTCACTACACATATGAGAACATGAGTTGACACTGTTTTGTGAAGGTCCTTTTGAATCTTTGTTTTTGTTTTTTGTTTTTGTAGGAAAGTGAAGCAAAAAGAAACATGGTTAAAGTTGACAGTTTGTTTGGGAAAAGTTGTAGCAAGTTGGCTGAGAAAATTTGCTCCCTTTCACTAGAGTCAAACAAGTCAGATACAAGCACAAGGTTAATTATTGGTCTAATAATACATAGTCTAGCATCTCAATATATTTGTGATAGAAATTAAAGACATTTGTTTTCTTTATGCATTCTTATACTTTTTTGCAGTGACGGCATTGGGGGTATCATTTTCTTCTGGTCTAAAGATTCCATGCTGATTACGTAAAGTTATCTTGATGATGTTTCTATGTCTACAGGTGCAAAAGAGGCTCAAGAACATAATTCAATGGAAGTAAGAATTATACACTCTCAGTCTTAGATTATATTTATATGTCGTCTTTGCTAATTAGGATTTTGAACTTGTGGCATTGACAATATTTTGATAATATTCATAAAATTTTGTATATATGCTATCAGAAGTCTTACTCCTCGTAGAAGAAACAGTGGTTCTGGATTTTCCTTCAGATTGGAAGAATGAGCTGAAAAGAGAAAAGAGGTTATTGTTAACCTTACTATTGATAATAATATTGAATGTGACAGATATTAATATTAATTTTATCCCTTTCCTTTTAGTTCTTCTCAAAGTTAGAAGAGAAAATTCAGGAAAAGGAAGCAGAAATAACTAACCAGCAAGAGAAATCAAAGGTATTAAATATCAATGCAAACAACCAATCAGTAGATATTTTGTTCCATGTAGTTTGAGTTCTCATTATCAGCTCATCTTCTGTTTATAACTTATTCTCACAAATTGTTTCTTCTGGTTTTGGCAGGAAAGCTAGGAAAAAGAGATCAAGAAATTGAGAAAGAAGAAGACATTCAACGTTGCTCCAATGCCAAGTTTCTATAAAGAACCTCCTCCAAAAGTTGAACTCAAGAATTGGTTCTACTACATATCTTGCACCTTGGTTGCTCACTGTTGCTGCCAGCTCAACTGATAGGGATTTCACTTCGGATATTGTATTAGGAAATGGTGCTAAAGTCATGGTAAAATAAAGCTTATGCCTCGTTTGCTTTTGTTATTTCCTCTTTTTTATTTTTAAGATAAATAATGACTGTAAAAATATCCTTGCGGACTGCTAGGGCTGGAAGCAAGGTACTCAAAAGTGAGAACTAGCTAAAAACAAATGCAATGGTAGAGAATTTGCCTAGTCAGAGCATGCTGGTATGCAACTAGCTACAATTAATACAGATTTATGATTGTATATATTTGAAGCATTTCTTTATTAAGATGGTAAAAAAAACTTTGACGAGGGAAGGCTAAAATATTTGTTTTATAACATCTCTGCTGAGGGGAAATGCCATAAATATCACTGGATCATTTCTATCCCTGCAGGTATTCTCTCTTCCATGTATCATAGAAGACTTAGCCATTATAATACATTAGTTTAAAAATGCCCAAGTAGAGGTTTTAATTGTTAAAATTAGCTTGTTGTGAGTAGTTGGGTTGATGCATAATGACAATTGAGTTATTTGGATATTAGCTTATCTATAAGTTGCAGCCGTGTGACATTCATTTGTGGGCGTGCTGCTGTTTGTGCTCTTGATGTTGTCATAGCTATAAGCATATTTGCTATGACAGAGCAAGTCACTTATGCCAGCCTCTCCTTTCTCTGTACTCTTATATCTCTTGCACATCTTTAGTAATTCTGGTAGGGGGATAGCATGCATGAGAAACAAGTATCTTGCACATGTTTAATAAGAATAGTGTTATGTTGTTTCTTTGCAGTATTCAACTTTGAGCTGCAATGCAACAGACTATTTCAGTTCAAAGAATATTTTAGGAAGGGGTGGTTTGAATAGTCTTCAAGGAGTGCATGAACGATGGGTTTGTGTTGGCGATTAGAAGGTTGAATGACTGTAATTATTGGAGATGCTATTAATACTGAACAAGTAGTTCATAAAGTTTCCAAAGTAAACTACTAGCTCACCCCTTCATTAAGAATCAACAAGCTAGATTCTGAATTATCCTCTTTTTCATGTTCAGGTGTCTCTGAAGTTTACATTCTTGGGGGCGGGTGCTTTTTTTGCAGCATTTCTGCGTAAGTATGCCATATTCTCCAGCTTATTATAATTTAACTTGATATAACTAAAAATAAAATGTACCTTAATATTAAAATAGGAAGAGTTACGTATACTACGTGAAATCTTCCAGAGGTGGCTTGCTGGGTGATCACAGGGGAGAGACAAGCTTCGAGAATAAGAGCCTTATACCTCAAAGCAATTTTAAGGCAAGATATCAACTTCTTTGGAGGGATCCAGTTTGAACATCATTAAAAATGTTCTGCAGCCTTGTTCAAAGGTAAGAATCACCAAATAAGCCATTTATCATAAGCTTCTTTGATAATGATGTTGCATCTTTTATTTTGATTTTTCTTTACTATATAAGATATTGCCATAAAGAATTTCACGTGTTCTTTATATTTTACACATGGATGAAAACTGTCCAACTTGCTTTTCATGCTATTTTGTCGGCTTCCATGCTATCTGCTATCTGTTATTAAGTTTGTCTTATTTTTTCATTTGATAACATGCTGATTTTTTCTACCTTTTTCTATAATAGATAAGCTCAAAATCATTGGTTGGTTTAGGAGCTGATGGTGGTTAAAGATATCGTCTAGATGGAGTCTTGGAGCTTGAGCTAGTTGATTGAAGCCACGTTTGGATTCAAGCTTAGGAAGAGAGTGAGGTGTTGTCAAAGGAAAGTAAACTAGAGAAGATTTATTCATGTGTCCTTTTTGTGTTCCCTCTAAGTTTAATTTCAATTTTTAAGAGTCGTTGTATTCTAGAAATTGAACGTTTATGAGTTGTTGAAGTGGTGGTTGTTATGTGAATATTTGAGAAATTATCTCATATTAAATGAATGGCTTGAAGCTTGTATGAATTGATGTTGTAAGTGATGTTTGTGAGACATGTTTGAAATTAAATGAATTGTATGTTGATGTTGTAAGTGTACTGCTACAAAGACAAAATTGTCAGCTTCCAATTAAAAAAATAGACATTTAGCTTCAGTTGTTTCAAACAACCGACGCTAAATGTCATTTTTTTTTTATCAAAAATGACTTTTAGCATCGATTATTTGGAACAACCGATGCTAAATGTCACTTTCAGGACATTTAGCATCTTTGAGGACATTTAGCATCGGTTGTTTCAAATAACCGATGCTAAATGTCATTTTCAGACAGCAAAAACAGTGATGAAATGGACATTTAGCATCGGTTATCTGAACACCCGATGCTAAATGTGAGATTTAGCGTCGGTTAAATAACCGATGCTAAATGTCTGACATTTAGCATCGGGCGATAACCGACGCTAACTGTCCAATTTAACCGACGCTAAATGTCTTTTTTTACCTGTGTGTCATGTTGAAGTAGTAAAAAATATTTTATTTATTTGGACTCTTAAATGAGGCGTCTTACAAGCGTCATATGGGCATTTATGTCAAACTCTCATATACACAACAAGATTAGTTTTAACGAAGCTTCTAGCTTTCTTTGTCAAAAAAAACATATATAGTATTTGAGTGTTTGGCCTCCATTATATGCTTTATAATGAATTATTAAATAGCAAAGTGTCGATCATAATGTAGAGTATAGTTATCAAAATATGTGTTATTAAGAAGTTATTTCACTTTGCCTATATATTCTTTTTTTAGCAAAGCCTATATATACCTTTCAAATCAATGAAATCAAGGTTGGAACTTATAAGAACTAGTCTTAATGCCCGTCCGATGGACGGGGAGCCCTAGTAACGGTCAAAATAAATACGGAAAACAACATATTAAAATGGTGGATAGACAACAAACAATAATAGGAAAATCTTTAAATGTCTAAAGAAGTTTTACAAAATGAAATATAAAACTTTGAAGATCATCTAGTCAAGAACAATAGGATTGTCTTCAATAACTCCAGCAACATCGTGTTGAGGATAGTCAACTTGTAGAGGTGGTGGTTGATTACGCATCAACATAGGCCTTAGACGATCCGTAGTCATTGGAATATGAATACGAAAGCATCCTCATGAAGTATAAGTCAAGTGAACCATCCTAGAGAAGAACATGTCTCCTCCATATCAGAAAATGTTTGAGTTAGAGGGGTGTTTTAAGAAACAAAAAGAAATCCAACAGCCATTAAGTATCATAGAGGGGTGTTTTAAGAAACAAAAAGAAATTAACACCAATCAACAAACCATCAATGGCTAATAAGGAAATACTTTTGAACAGCCACAAACTAAAATGGAAATTTATTACTGCCCCTCTAAAATGAACAACATACAAAGAATACAAAGAATACAATGAAAGGCCAGTAAAAAAATAAAGCAAAGTGCATAAATAGAACCTATATAACATTTATCCAATACTCAAAGAATGCAGTTGCAAACTTGCAATATATCCAATGATGAATACTAAGGTAAGCTGAAATAAATCTCTCCAAAATATCTAATTACCAAAGAATGGATTTACTGTGATAGCAAGCCAAGACCAGCTTCTAAATCTTCCAATGTGATTGTAAGAAGTTCTTCAATATCTATACAATCAAAGCTGAGTCTTATAAGAAAGTTTTATGCGACAGTGAAGATTTAGAGGAAAATCCTATGACACCGGTGAAGTTTCAGAGGCCATGAAAAAGAATACTCAACTATTGTAAAATAAATGAAAGTTAATAAACTAAGATGTTTCATGACCAAATTTTTTGACAGTATCTCTACTTTAAAAGAACAACCATTACCACACGTATAACTTCTAGGCAAAAGCTAATGAAGGCAACCATCTGTGAAAATCTACCAAAAAATGCAGACACTCCTCCCATAAGAAAATCTACCAAAAATGCAGACGCTCCTTTCTCTGCTGGAGCAGGTATAATTATTGAAGATAAAGGCGACGCAATTGCCAACGCAGAAGTTTGCACTCCATTGATGAAACTATCAGATGTAGAATAATTCCTGGAATTAGAGTTGGGACTAAGCCTGGACACCAAATAAGATTGTCCAGCTAGCTTCTGAACAACTAATGGATACTGTGGCCCATCAGCCATGATTGCAACATAGATAGTGGTGACCTGTAAAAATCAAACCATACTAACAAATCAAAGACTCCTCAACGCAAAATTTAAAAGCAGGAACATCATTTTAAAATAAAAGTAAAACTAAATGAATTTATAATTCCTGACAAATCCTGTCAAATTGAAATACATACAACAGCATTCACAAAATCCATAACACATAGCTAGCGTACGTAGAAACGTAGAATACAAAAGCAACAACTACCAAAGTCCTTTTCACCGGGTAAAGTGGAATGCGAGGAACAAACAATGTCAAAATGTCATATAAAGTGAATTTCATTTCAACTATAATGGAAGAGAAGGAGATCAAAGATAAAAAAAAGAGGGATTGTGAGTGAAAAAGAACAACAAATCTTACCTTCTCATCTCCGCCAGGCAGCCATGGAACTGTGAGAGAGAGAGAGAGAGAGAGAGATTGAGCGAAAAACTGTGTGAGAGAGAGACTGTCAGGATCCAACACCAGCCATCCAACACCAACATCAGGATCCAACACCAGAAACCGGGTCTCGCAACCCACCATACAGGCGCAGTGGCGGTTATGATGGCAGTTACTGCCACAGGCGAAATTCTGGCTGGGAAGAAAACACACAACAGCAATAAATAATAAATAACTGCTAGTAACTGTCAGCGCCTACTGCCTGCGATCCTGGCGCCCTACTGCAGTGCTTCAGTCACTCTCACAGAATCCGGCGCCCTCTTCCTGGTTGCCTGCGCCTGTTTTTTTGCCCTGGGCGCCTGATCCTGCTTCTGTGCCTTGGGCGCCCATGCCCTGGGCACCTGCGCCTCTCCTTCTCCTCTCATACACAATTCTAATGAGAGGTCTAACAGAATGATTGCAGAGGAGGATTTGACGGGTTCTTAATCAAAGTCACTATAGCTTCCCTGCATCGCAATTATGAACCAAATACAACTCATCAAATCCAATTATGCATTGATCAATAGAACAATGTCACAAGATATTTGAAAACAATCTATATGACAATATTTATAAGTCAAAGAAAACCATATAGGATTTACAAAAGAACATTTCAACCCACACTCTTTAGCTCCTGATTTGCAGAACCTAAAATTCCAGAAGGAAGCACCTCACGAAATGAATTGCAACACCTAAAAATCTAACTAACAAAAAGTACTTAAAAAATATTAAGAGATGGAAATTTAGAACTCTTTTTTGTTCCCTCCGAATCAACCAAAAATTATATTTACGAAAATTTCATTGCGTTTTTTCAGTACCCAACCACAATCATAAGAATCACAAACCACCATATATTCGTACTATCGATAGTCACAATCATTGAATATAGAAAACTCAACAATAAATTAAAAATATGATTGTGAAGAATGGTGGAAGTAAGAATGGTGTGACGAAATGAAATGTGAGAAAAGAGAAGGAAACAAAGTCGTTGAAGGAGAAACATAAGTGAAAAATCAAAGAATTTAAAAACAAAACAAAAGCGAAGAGAGAAATTAGGAGGAGAGCATTTTTGCTCAATTTAAAACTTCTATATAAAATCCAATGTTAACAAACTACAAACTATATTTTTATTATTTTATAATGTTATTTTATAGTGACCATATATCCATAAGGAGCAAATAATATAGTATATTGAACATTTGCTAGTGTACCTTCTAATCATGGAAAGATCCCAAAAAACAGGTGCATAAAAGTCCTTCATAAATTGGGTTTCCTCTGCTTTTTCCTTCCCATCCTTGAGCCACTCTTCCATGCCATCGTCACATCCCTTCACTTTGCGATCTCCTCCTCCTTGCCGCCTTCTGACCCCTCTCGCTCCACCACCTCTTCTTCATCATCACTCATTCATTCAAAAGGAAGTTGTTTCAAATTCCAACAACTCTCCCAAATCATTTCAGAAACAAAACAAAAGGAAAACATCTTGAAAAAAATACACAAAAACTGTCAAGCTAACTTCAAATCTGTATTCATGTTTTCGATCTCATAAAAGCAGCAAGTGAATTGACCATGTTGTCTTTGTTCTAGAACCTGTTGCTTACCAACAGTTCCAGCTGCTACTACCATTGTAATGCCTTTCATCGTTCCTCCCTCTTCTCCTATAACTTTTCTGCAATATGGTTCAGCATCCAAATTTGGATCCACATCAAACTCAAAAACAGCAAAATCACTTCCATTAAGGAGATGTTTAATCCCATAGACAACACAGAAGCCAATGGCTGGCTTCCCAATCTGTCAGCAACAATAACAACAAATGAATCAAAATGAACTGACACTCAACAATCATCTCTACCTACAAATTTAAAATTACATCACAAACTAATATTCAAGAAATGTTGAAAACTAATCAATAACCTTCAGTTCCAACTGGTTACAAAACTCAGTTATAATTACATCACAAACTAATCATTTCTTTGACATAAGCAGAAGGTATGCTATTCTATTATTATATTTCCACAAATCAGATCCTTCTATGCATAACACATAGCTAGCGTACGTACAAATTGGCAACCCAAATTAATGAAGATAAACTTAAAAATGAAACAAATATCAACACCAAATCATTTCTAGGAAGGAAAAAAATCACCACCGTTGTGTTGGTGGAGTGCACCTACATAAAGAAAATCAAAGATAGTTAAAAAATCAAAGATAAAACATTGAGTTTTCCAAGTGATAAATTGGTGTGGCAGTGGGAGAAGAGTGGCAGATACTCAGTCAAGTCTGCATACCATAGCCTCTGTGATATAAGTGCAAGAAACTGGCCAAGCTCCTCTAGTACTGTGAATGATCAAATGTGGAAGGAGATTTGGAGGGCTAAGGTTCCCAACAGAGTTAGAAATTTCCTTGGAAGAATTACCAAACAGATTCTCCTCTACATGCTGATTTGATAGGTTGAATGCTCAAATGGCTTACCTGCTGTGATACAGAGGGAGCACAGTTGTTTTGTATACTGATATGGATGGTGTGGAGAGCTAGAAATGATGTCATCTTCAATAACGCAAACCGGATCCAGTCAAGATATCTCATGTTGCACTTGAATTTGTTGCTGAGTACAATTCAACAAACATTGTCTCTAGTCATAGTCTGGAAAAAACTAAACAAATGGAATGTAAAAGAAAGGCATTCATAACCTATACCTTTTGATGGAGATAGAAATTGTGGATGAATCTGCTAAGTGCTTTCCTGGAAAGAGCAAATTGAACTCAGTGAACCAATTCCTCCATTGCTCCTCATCCCCTTTCATCCCCTTTCATACCTGGCCTATGAATTTGTTGTCTGCAGTAACATATATGACAATGAGCCAGCAACTTAAATAGGAATTGTGGCAAAAGCAACTTACACGAAGAATAAAAGTATGCACTCATTAAACACGGGTATAGATTCACCAGAGGTCCTATATATGCTATGCTATATCAGAAGTTACACAACACATCATCATCAATTACATATTCTACTATAGCATTATAAGTCTCTTACCGAGAAGAGAACAAACATGAATGATCAAATTTCAGTACCATATGGTTTGGAGAGGGAATTAGAAATTCTTTACTGTGACCAAAAGTTTAATTATCATTGATAACAAATGCAATTAAGCATCAAAAGTCACAGTCAAATGATCACGAATGCTGCAAGACTCAGAATGATTAAACATAATAATATTAATAATAATAATCAAAAGTTATGAAATTCATAGCACAACAAATTATAAAGAGTTAAAGGTGTAGTAACTTATAAAAATTATGATAGTAGCTACTCTTAAAGAAACAAAACCTAAGAAAAATATTTTTTAATAGCATTTCATTTTGCTTCTTAAACAATCCATAGCGACTCAGTGACTCAAAGCAATTCAGCAGATCCACGGATTTTAAGCACTAAGCTTAGATTCCGATGAATGCTTGCATTTGTGTTAGAGGCACTTTCATCAATTTTACCGATCAATTGCATATATTTATGAAGAAACAAAGAAGCAAAAAAGGGTTGAACTACGGTGAAATAACAGAGAACATGCAGCCACTTCAACATATAAACTTGAAAAAACTCTTTTAACGTTATATGGTACCCAAGGACTTCCTATGGATTACAGTGAGATTAGATGTCCCATAAAATTAAAATTGTGACTAATCCTTTTTTATTCTTAGAATGCAGACCTCAAGCACATTTGGCTAAATATGCATTCCACCCTTGTACACGGTATTCATGAGCTGCCTCAGCAGGATTTGCTGCCTTGATGATGCCACGTCCCACAATGATAATGTCACTGCCCCTATCATGGACAACCTGGAAAAACGTTTGATGGATTGTCCAGATCAGTATGCTCAAATATAAGGAGTGAGGAAAATTTGAAAAACAATTGAAAGGAGCAGAAAGATGATAAAAAAATTGGCTAGTCAATGCATTTTCAACACAATAAAATTAAGGGAATACAAATATTAATAGCAAAAGGCTTCTGCCTATATTTATCCTCAGCATATGACTAAAAGATGAATGGCAACATGCAAAAACTTACAGAATATGGAGTGTTGTATTGCTGCCCTAAAGCATCACCACCAGTCACCATTTGAACTCCAGGAGTTGCCTGAATGAAAGAAGGATTTATGGGTGCCCCCGGCCATGATGCTGGATTGACTGAGATGAAGCCAATTACAAAGTCAGAATGATCCTCAGCAATTTTCAATGCAGCAGCAGTATAATCTCCCTTTGCAAGGTTACCGGCTGAACTCATTTCTGCGAGCAGCAACAAACCCCTGCCACGAGGCAAACCCTGAGTATGGTTCAAGAAACATGTTAGACTATCAAGTGAAGTATTGCGTGAAGATAATATAATGAAAATGACTGTCTCCATAGACCTTCAATTTTAAACCATCCACAATTCCAGGACCAGAGATTATGTGAGCATTTACTATGTGAGCCCAATCCAATATGTGAAAGATCCCTCTGCAGATAATAGAGTAGGAACATGTCATTGAATTCAGAAACAGATGAGAGGAATCCAAAAAGAAAAGGAACCCAAGATAGTTGAGCAAATATTTACCCTTCATATTGCATGGTCACTGTGTTACCAATGTCAGCAAATTTACGATCCTCAAAGATTAAGAAGTTGTGTTTTTCTGCAATCTTCAATAGGATAAAGCATACATTAGACATCACACCAGTGAACCAGAAATGTCAATATTCCTTAAACTACACACATGATAGTATACTCATAGTCACATATATAATTCTTTTCGCAGATTAAAGGTGTTAAATCATCCTTTTGTTATTATAAATGCTACTAAATCTTCGGATGAACTAATGTCAGTAATATTACAGAGGAAACGATTCTATCATTATCCTGAAAGGCAAAAAGACATGAATGAGATGGGGCTTCTTTTAGAGATATATACCGAAAGAAGCTTAGAGCCAAAATCAGGAGTGAAATCTGGCAAAATATCCACATGAGTCTTCAGCAAGCATATCTCAGGTCCAACCTGACAGAAAAAACCACACAAATTATTGCAATGGCCAAACTTCTACATGCAAATCCAGTTGATGATAATAACCCAAAGAACACGGGATTCGCTCAAGTACACAAGAGAGAAAACAACATCATGGACCAATTAAGAATAACTAAAAAGTATATTCCTCTTTGCTTTGGGAGGCTTTTCCCATCAAAAAATTGATTTCTCACCTTCTCAGCAATTTGAAGCAATTCAGCAGCAGTTCCAACATCAGCAGCCAAACACAGATTACTCTCCTTCTCAGCCATGATCTCAAACAACTTCTTTCCTGTTGGATTCTTGGACAGTGCAGCCCTCTCTCCAAATGACAAAGCCTTGACCTTAGTCACTGGCTTCTCGACCTTTGCCAAAGCTGCAACCTTCCGATTCTCATCTAAAAATCTTGTAACAACCCCAACCATCTCATCGTCAAGTCTCCCATGATCCCTCAAAATTTTAAACCATCCACAATTCCAGGACCAGAGATTATGTGAGCATTTACTATGTGAGCCCAATCCAATATGTGAAAGATCCCTCTGCAGATAATAGAGTAGGAACATGTCATTGAATTCAGAAACAGATGAGAGGAATCCAAAAAGAAAAGGAACCCAAGATAGTTGAGCAAATATTTACCCTTCATATTGCATGGTCACTGTGTTACCAATGTCAGCAAATTTACGATCCTCAAAGATTAAGAAGTTGTGTTAACAGAGACGACGGCGCTATCACGAACAGCGGCAGCAGCGATAAGCACGACCTGAGAGCAGTGGCTCCATATTAGATCTCCGCCGGACCTCCCCCCACCATCATCGAGACTCCCTCTCTCAACCTACTCCTTCGATCTATCCCCTATCTCTCCCTCTCTGCGCGCCACCAAACTTCCTCTCTCCCTTCGCCTCCTTCTCTCTGCGCAGATCTCCTTCTTGCTCTTCCTCTCTGCAGATCTCCACGATTTAGGCTTTTCCTCTAGCCTTGGCCACCAACGCTTCCCTCTCGCACCTCTCTCAGTTTCTCTCGGATCACTCTCTCTTTCTCTCCCTCGCAACTCTCTGTATCTCTAGTAACAAAACGTGGCTATGTTGCCTCAGCAAATTAAAGGAAGGTGTTTGACATGCAGAGGAAGAAGGAACACGTGGAGGGAAAGAAAAAAATGAGAAGTGAAGTCAAGTGGTGGGAAAGCATTTTGGCGCCAATCTTGTTGCAATTTTGCCTCCAATTTTGGCTGAAGCCACTACTCTCGCTTATAATGTTTGATTCTACATATTTTATGTCTCTGACATTTAGGGATTGACGGGTCACTTCAATGTTCCCAATCATTTGAATACCAAATATTTAGTTCAATTTTTTACTCTAATGTTGTTTACATTTCTCTCATTCATCTTTTCAACAATTTTTCTTTCATTGTCACTCACAAGCTTTATCTAATTTCTTCTTTAAATTTTTTAATTTCATTTATTATCATTGAAAGTGGTTTCTTTACATTTCCTACACATCTCTTCTCTGAATCAAGTGGTCTTTTTTATTGTTTTAAATTTGTGATCAAAGTTATATTTATTTACTGGAGAGTCCTATTTTCGTTTGATTTTTATTGTACATTGACAGACTTGGTTTCTAACTACTACTAATAATAATAAGGCTTAAATATGTTTGAGGCCCTTGCAAATATAGCATGTTTTGGTTTAGCACCCTGCAAATTTTTTTTTAATTAAAAACTCCTTGCAAAATGCAACTTTTTGATTTAGACCCTTCTTTTAGTGGTCTGTTAAAAAAATACTGACTTGGCTGACGGAATGCTGACTTGGCATGCCAACTCATTATTTATTATTTTTCATTATTTTCTATTATTCCCCTTCTTCTCCACTCTCTTCTCTCTTCCCTCCCTCTCTCACCCCCACAACCACCGCACCACAACCACTCTCTCTCTTCTCTCTCTCACCCACACCACAACCACCACAACCACCACCCAATCATCTCCCTCTCAAATCAACCCAAAATCTCAGCATCATATCCCTCTCAAATCAACCCCACAATCTCCTTAGTGAAAGCTAGTTTCACGAACTCGCATATTCAAACACCAAAGGAATCGGATACGAAGACTGAGCTTCAAGCACATCAAGGGAAAAAATTGTAGATACTAATTGATACAAGAACCCTGGCTTTCTCAGAACAGTAAGGGGAATCCTCTCTTCCTTACTAAAAAAAAATCCTCTTCTTAAATCAAAAGAAATCACTTTCTCCATTTGATTACGGAATAGAAATTTGAGGTAGAGGAAAACATCTCACATAAGAAACCATAACCAATTTGAGAAATAACACTTTATTCCCCCCTTTTTTGAAAAGATTTTTTTACTCTTCTGAAAAAACCCTATTTTTGAATTCTGATGGGAGGGCATGAAGGAATAGAGGAGAGCTCAGTGGCGGACCTGGCTCCAAGCCAGGGGGTTCAGTTGAACCCCCTGAAATTTTTTTTTTGCACTAAACACCCTATATAAATAGCTTAAATCTCTTGAAATTTTAATTTTGACACCCCTGAAAATTTGAAATTGTACTAGTAGACCAAGTTTTGCACCCATTTGACACCGGCCTTAAAAAATTTGACACCCCTGACCCCGGGGTCCTGGGTCCGCCACTGGGAGAGCTCAACCATGATGATTACTACCTTTTTTGCGTTATTCTTGTTTGAGATTTGGGGTGAGGTTTTATGGTTGACGATAGATTGAAGGGAGGGCATTGGTTTTCTGGTTGTGAAGAGAGGGGAGTAATTGAAAAACAGAAAGAGAGAGGTGAACACTAGAGAAAACTAGATCTGTTCTTTTTCCGGCGATGATTGGTGGTGCGGTGGTTGCCGGCGAAGGGTCGCCGGAGTTTGGGGTGGTTGGTCATGGAGATGGGGAAGGGAGGGCGCTGGTTTTGAGGGGAGTTTGAGAGAGATGATGATGTGGATGCCAAATAATTAGGATTTTAAAAAAATAGAAATAAATATAAAAGCCACGTAGGATTTGTTAGTCAACTGTGTTTTTTTGTAACATTTGACTAACAGAAGGGCCTATTTCAAAAAAGTTAATTTTGCAGGAACTTTTTACTAAATTTTTTTTTGCAGTGACTTAAACCAAAATACGCTATATTTGCAGGGGCCTAAAACATATTTAAGCCTAATAATAATAATCACTGTTAACAGGGATCTATTAGAAAAAATGGATGGTGTCAATAGTAGACCCTAAAAAGAGGGTACTGGAGTCTAATAAGGGTCCTATTTTTATACCCCACCAATTTTGAATATCCCCAAAATACCCTGGCCATTTATTTCAGCATTTATTTCAATGAAAGTGTGGTCCACAAATTTTTTCTATTGTCGGATTTACCGTACAAAAAGGTAAATCTGTTATGCATTAATTTAACTTTTTAACGGATTTATCTTGTTAAAATGATAAATCCGTTGTGCAATTTTTTTGACACACAAATTTATGTTTTAAAAAGATAAGTTTGTAGTTATTATTTTTTTACAAACGGATCTACCTATTTTAATGATAATTTCGTTGTTTTATTTTTGTGAAACGGATTTACCTATTTGAAAGATAAACCCGTTTCACAATTGATGTATCCAAAATAGATAAATCCATTGTGCAAAATTCAATAACAGATTCATCTTTAACATAAGTAAATCAGTTATTGATTAATTGCAAAACAGATTTATCTGTTGTATAGATAAATCCGTTTTGCATTAAACAACAACGGATTTACTTATTTAAAGCATAAATCCATTTGTTTATTATCTTTAATTGTATATTTAATTAATTTTTATTTAAAATGAAACAGATATGGATACGGATGAACAGTTGGTTATTACGTTCTCGGTAGATACATCAGGGTCATTTGTGACGACAGTTGTATATTTAATTAATTATTTTGTAGAAAATATACGTACATATTTAATTAATTAACAAACTAACAATTGTTTATTTTGTAGATATTTCTAACACGTGATGATGTTGTACGTTGGGTCAGAGAGGTTGGGAAAGCCAACAGAGTTGTCGTTATCATCCTTAGATCTTGCAGAGCTGGAGGTAAAAGGGGGACGAAAGATAAAATTATTTTCGGTTGCAAGAAACATGGGAAATGTTGAACCAAGGGCAAACACTCGTTGTTTTGAATGATAACAAATTACATCTTGTCTACTAATGGTTGCAGTGTATAAAAGTGCAGGGACAAAATAAAGTACAGGACATGAATCAAAGAGCAGGAAATATTAAAGTGGAGCAGCTTGAAGAAGAAGCCACCTCAGCAGTTCAAGACCTATTTGTTTATCCGCTTTCTTTAGGACACTATGTAAGGTCCTATCACTGAAGGTCTATGACTTTTAGTAGCTGAGAGATGAGTTTTTCAAAACATGCATGGTGCATCAAAATAGTTTTGAAAAATATTTTATAAAATTGCATGCATGCATAAGGTGGCACCTAAACCATAAAACGATTTTGTGGAAAGCAAAAAACAATTTCTATTTTGTTCCAATGGCTATGAAATCGATTTATACAATTTATATAGGCTATGAAATCGATTTTAGGCTCACCTATAGGCCAAGAATCGATTTCCTTATCCTATGTTTGAAGCATGTAATCGATTTCTACATATTCTCAAGCCAAAGGTAAGAATCGATTTCCTTCTATTTCAAAAGACTATGAAATCGATTTTCAAGCAATCCTATAGGCTATGAATCGATTCCTCCTCATTTTAAACAAAGTAAGAATCGATTCCTACCTTATTCAGGACGTCCTGAAAATCGATTCCCACCTATTTCCAAAGAAACAAACAATCGATTCCTATGTTTTCTAAAAATAAAGAATCGATTATACTATATTTTAACATCACTCATGAATCGATTCTTAAGTCACATTTATGAATCCTATATTTTTCTAAAGCCTATAAATAGGCGGGTGCGACTCACTTTCAAAACACACCACACACCACATTTTTCTAAACCTCTCTACTTCTCACATACATCTTCTAAATCTGAGAAAGAGAGAAAACAGAGCTTCAACTTTCATATCATTTTCTATTTTCCATATCACTCTTCTCTTAGTCACTATACTGTCATTATATCTGAGGTGATTGGATCATAGATCTCTGTTTGTATTCATTACTCTATTTGTGGGGTCACTCTGAAATCCTGGGATTTGTTCTTGGGTCTCTCAATCAGGAGATTGAGTTGGTTTGAAATCCTGGGAAGTTTTCTTGGGTCTCTCAATCAGGAGATTGAGTTGGTTTGAAATCCTGGGAGGTGCTCTTGGGTCGTTCAATCAGGAGATTGAAGCGGTTGAAATCCTTAGCTAGGTGCTCGGGTTCTCAGTTCGGGGGAATTGAGATTTGCTATTTTGAAGTTGCCTGTTTGTAAACAATTCTTCAATATAGTGGTTGTTATCAAGTCCAAAGGTTGCAAAGCCGGAGGCCGAGGACGTAGGGCTTTTATCCCGAACCTCGCTAAATTCCTGGTGTATCTCTATCCCTATCTCTTTACTTTGCTTTATTATATATACCCTTGCTTATTGCTATATTGAATGTTATTTAGATCTGTTTATCATACTTTTCATCTGTCTACAACTAAACTACTCAGATCTGTCTATTGTTATATTGTGCTGATCTGTTATTATCCATATCACTGCTGTAGATCTGTCTGTTGCTATATTCAATATCACTACGCTGCCTATAAATAATCTAGTTATTCTGTATATTGAATATAGAGTTATATAATACTGTGCTTGATCTGCCTGCTTGCTTACATCATATAAGTTTAAATCTCAGTTTCCGCATTTGATTTAAACAAAGCATTTCATAAGTTTTTGAAAAGCGAAAAGAATTCATATTTTGCACATAACCTTATTCACCCCCCTCTAAGGTTATACTATAGTCTAACAGGAAATTCATCAATATTTCTAGAGTGATCACCTCAAAGAAGCATAATTGTTCGTTTAAGTTGCGAGTTAAATATACGGTTCGTGATGGGGGTTAGGGTTTGAGGGTTATGTGTGGATTCCACACACATGAGTTGCTTACAACGTTAACCGGTACCTCATTCCCTGGGCGGTTAACGAATGAGGAAAAGGCTATGGTGGATGAACATACTATATTGCATTGAAGGTTGCCCCAAGAGATAGTATGAATTCTTTGAAGAAGAAATTTGTGGGTAATGCGACTTCTATGTCCCAACTGTATAGGCAGTATACCATGTACCGGTCTTCCTGGAGGGGTCCTAGAACTGAGATTCAGGAGCTTATGAGATTGATAGAATCTGAGAAGTATTTATGCTGGAGCAGGAAAGTTGAGGGCACAGATGTTGTCAGTGACACATGTGGGCACATCCCACTTCTATCAAATTATTCAAATTGTTTCCTAGGGTTCTTATTCTAGACAACACAGACAAAACCAACAAATACATAATACCTTTGTTAGAGATTGTGGGTGTCACTTCAACCGAGATAACCTTCTCGGTTGCATTTGCATATTTGGAACATGAGCGCGAGTCTTATTTTACATATGGGCATTGCAAATGTTGAAAGATTTGTTCGAGATACACGGTCTATTACCTGAGGTGTTTTTGACTGACAGAGATCTTGGTCTTATGAGTGGCATTTATGAAGTATTTCTGTCCTCTTTGAACTTGCTTTGCAAGTGGCACATAACGAAGAATGTGAAAGCAAAGTGTAAAGAGTATGTGAAGGTGGATAGGCAAGAATCAGTGATCGCTCTTTGGCACGCTCTTATTGATTCACCTGACGAGATTCAGTACTCACCGAGGTTGCAGATATTGGAGCAGTCATGTGTCGATTTTCCTTTTTTTCTGAAGTACTTGCATGACACATGGTTGACTCCTCATAAGCATATATTTGTTTTGGCATGGACTAACCAGGTGGCACACTTGGGAAATACCACTACCAATAGGTATGTCATCTAATTTACAATTATCTTTTGGTTTGCTTGACTGTTATATGGTTATGGAGTTTAATTTTTTTATGCTATTATTTTAGGGTTGAGTCGGCCCACTGGGCTTTGAAGAGAGCCTTGGGGAATTCTGGAGGAGACTTGTGTAGGTGTTGGGAAGCGATGAATGGTATGCTTAATTTAAATTTTGCTAAAATTGTCGAGTCTTTTCAAAAAAGTATCAACCATGTTGAGGTGACTCACAATACTCCATTCTACAAGAAACTGCGCAGGATAGTCTCTTTAAATGCCCTAAAACATATTGCTACCAAGTTTGAGAAAACCACCCCAGGTGTGGGTTATGACAAAGCTCGTTGTGGGTGGATCATTAGAGTTACACATGGGTTGCCCTGTGCTTGTCAGCTTGGTGTTTATCATGTCTCGGGTACTCCAATTCCAATGGAGGTGGCTGACAAACATTGGTGTAGGCTGAGTTTGGATGATATGGATGAGGTTGAGAATATAATAAGAAAGATGTTGCTTGTGACATCACTTTTTCTATGGAGATGATATGGAAGCGATTAAATTCTATGACTCAAGAGGAAATTTTTGTGTTCAAGAAGCAAATTGATGAGTTGGCATTTCCTACCACATCTTCTATGGTTTCACCACCATCTAAAATAAAGATAAATGGTGCCCCAAAGAAGAAGAAGAAAAAAATGTATGATGTGAAACGTGACCCTTCTTATTGGGAGCATGTGGATGAGGCAATGAAGAACACTCAAGACTCTGTCAGTAAATCATCCCAACAACTATAACTATCACAAGGGACTCAAAGAAACTCTCACAGCGGATCTCACAGCGTTCATCACTGCGATCAATATACTGATCATCACAGCATGATATGCATTTATTACCATGGGTTCCTCTACATTTCCACCCTACGTTGCAGACATTATTGATGTCGCTGGGGATGGAAATTGTTGCTACAGAGCAGTTGCTGTTGGACTTCAGTTTGGTGAGAATAGTTGGTCGTTAGTTCGACAAGACCTACTTCAAGAAATTGGGGCACGTACTGATCTATATGCTGAATTATTTGGGGTGGACCGACTTGCAACTATTAAAGAGGCATTATTTGTTAGGGACATGGGGCACCAGGATGTGGACAAGTGGCTGTCGATGCCTGAGATGGGGTATATTATAGCTACCAAATATAATGTCATCCTAGTTTCATTAGAGTTGAGAGACTCATATACTTATTTCCTGTTGAGAGGTTCACATTCGACGAGTAAGAGTCGCAGCATCATCTGTATTCTTTTCGTGAAGAACTTTCACTGGGTGCATGTTCTGATGACTCCTGAGTGTCCATTGCCTCCAACTGCTCCCAGTGGGAGCAATTTTCATCTGACGAGACTATTATACATGGTTGGATGCATATATAGGGCGTATCAAACTATGAGGGTCTTTAGCTCAGGTGCCCAAGCCACCAACTCATCCACCAGTAGTTATAGACTTAGTAGCTGATTTTGATTGAGATTGATGTAATATGTTACGCTTTTAGTTGTATATAATAGGCTTAAATATATGTTACCCCTGCAAATATGCTCATTATCCATTTACCCCCTGCAAAAAAAACTTTTAAAATAGACCTCGCAAATATTAAGTGTTTCTAGTTACCCCATTGCTGTTAGTTTTACCTAACAACGTTAAGTCTATGCTGACTTGGCTGCCATTTGCAGGGGGTAACTAGAAACACTTAATATTTGCAGGGGGTAACTAGATCCCAAATAAATTCGTTTCTTGGTTAAACGGATTTAACTAAATAAACAATAAATCCGTTTTGAATTTTTTATAAAAACGGATTTATCTTTTATTTACATAAATCCGTTGGACAATTTTTTTAGGGGTAAAATGAGAATAAAAAATTTGGTGGGGATAAAGTGTATAAGTGTGGGGGTATAAAAAATGGAACCCGTCTAATAATAGCCAAACGGGCAATGTTCATTGCCCAAACGGGCTTACCCTTGAGGCCCAGAATCTTAAGAATTAAGAACCGATTCGTTTTTGTTTATGCACTGGTGGTACTCAGAAGTAGGAGAGTGTAGAAAAAGAAAAAGACAAAAAATGCGAGGTGTTACAAAATTGAGTGTCTCTCCTATTGCATAATAATTGTGTAGAGAGTAGAGAGCAATGGCAAAGAGTGTATCTATCATGTATTATTGGCATCGTACAAATGAGATGAATGAATTAGAATCACATACACAGATTAAACTTTGGACTATGAATGAGAATGTTGTTGGAAATTCAATTCTCCACCAAAGAGGATTCCACGTGGAGTGGTGATTGTGTTGGAGGAGCCTCAAATAAAGATGGTGCATAGTTGGACATAAAGGGCGCAAATAGGTAAAAACTCTCTGGATTTCAGCCACACATCTCTGATCTCATCACACAACACAACTTCACTTCATTGCAACATAATCACAAACAGCCACCAGCCACTAGCAACTGGCAATGGCAATAGAGATTACTACTACTGCCAGTGCCATGGCTTCACCATCTCCAAGACTAAGACCTTCTCTTCCAACTCCTTCAACTTCTTCTCCTCCTCCTCATGCCATTTGCAAACCCTCTCCTCAACTAAGACTCCCCCAACTATCATTACCAACCATTTCGCTTCTCGCTCTCTTCGCACCTCACAACGAAGCTAGAGCCGCTGTCAATATCTCCAAGGACCAAATTGTCTCTTCACTCACCCAAGTAAGCTCTCCTCTCACCCAACTTTCTTCGAATAACACGCATGCATGCATTGCAATTGCATAGATACCTAGTAGTAACTGGAGGAATTGCATTTGTTTGAATATAGGTGGAGCAGACGATCGATCAGGTTCAGGAGGTAGGTTCGGGTTTTTTGGACACAGCACAGCGTGTTGCCGAAGCTGTAGGGAATGTTTTGAAGCCAGGCATTGAAACGGCGTTGCCAATTGTGCAGCAGGCTGGGGGTGAGGCCTTCAAATTTGCTTCACCAGCCTTCTCTGAGGCTTCCAAGAAAGCCCAAGAAGTGCTTCAAAGCTCCGGTGTTGATTCCCAATCTGTTCTCAAGGTTTGTTTGCTTAATTCGCTCTCTTTGTGTTTAAGAGGAATTGGTTAGCTCAATTGTTTTGACCTAAGGGGAGAGAGAGGTTACAATCTGTTGTTAGCAGATACAAAAATTCTAATAGTATATACACCAAATAGGAAAGCTTTAAATGCATTGGTATTCCATGTGAAAATCTGAAAATCAAATACAACTGATTGACTGTATTTTGCTCAAGTAATTAAGGAATTGGTGGCCTTTTGTACTCATCAGGGAGCCCCATTGTTGCTACAATGCTTCATTTTTGTCTTTTTATTCCTTCTTCATTGTGTTTGGTGCTGTTTGTTAATCTTCTTTTGAGTTTAGATGCCGCCCTTAAAGAGTTGGAAATTCTTGGTTACATTTGCTTTGCTACCTCCTAACTGGTTGTGTTGTTGACATTTGGTGGGATAATTTTGTTTTGCAATGTTGAGATTGCTTCCTATTTGAGCAGCTAGGACACTTTTGGGATCAAAAGCATTCCCTTTTATGTTTCTCGGGTTTGCAGGCCATTGTTCTATTTTCACTCTTCAGTTGTACCTACTATTAGAGGTGTCAATTTGGCCCCAAGCCCCAAGCCTAACCCCATTGGCCCCCAATCAAGCCCCATAAAATTGAAACCCCCTGTTAATGGGGCTTTTTTTAGCCCCAACCCACACATTTAAATTTTTTAGTGGGTTAGGGCCAGGGCTTTGCGGGCTGACCCCCAAATTTTTTCCTCATTCTTTTCCCACTATTTACACCTCCACTTTCATTCTTTCACCCCCTTCCTCTTCTCCCTCCCTCCCTCTCACCACAACCACCACCATCACCATCTCCCACTCACCACCACCACCTTCTTTTCCCTCTCACCACCACCTCCTTATCCCTCTCACCACCACCACCTCTTTTCCCACTATTTATACCCCCAGTTTCATTCTTTCACCCCCCATCACCCATTATCACCACTAACCTCATTTTTTTTCTCATTCTTTTCCCACCCCCACTTCCATTCTTTCACCTCCCCTCCCTCAAAGAAGAAAGAACAAGTTAAATGTAGGAAAACGTTTTCCATTTGGTATACAAGCATTTCTGTTGTGTCTTCAGGTAAGTTAAATACCAAAATTCATTTTAATTTTCAAGACTAACGAAGGACAACGGGAGGACCTGTAATTTCCAGTTTTTTGTAAAAAAGTAAATAAATTTTTCGGGCTCATCAGCTGGCCTAGGTCGAAGCCCACATAGGTCCGTGGGTAATTTTCAGTTTCGTTGCAAAAACATAAAATTAAGGGCCTTGGGCTGGCCCTGGCCCACTGGGCCTTGGGGCCTCCGTGGGCTTTTGAAATGTGGGCTTTTGGGACCATGGACCTTTTGGCCCATGGGCCATGTGGGGCTGGGGATGGGCTGGCCCACATGGGCTAAATTGACGGCTCTACCTACTATTATACTAACCACACCTTTAAGTGTGGATGATTGTTTAGAACTTTAGATTTCCACGAGTGCCTTTGGAGACATTTGAATTGATATATTTTCTTTTGACCAACTGAACATTTTCTTTTGGAATTCTTTTTTATTTTCTCCTTTTCAGATGTCCAACTAGATGCTGTTATGTTGTTCTGTGATAGAGACTCAGCTTTATAAACATATTGAACTTGGAATTGTTTCAACCGTTTTGGTAATTTGCTTGACATTTGAAGAGCCAAGTTTGTTTATACTCTCTTTGATTTCAGACAGTGGCAGATGCAGCACAACAAACGACCAAGGTGCTTGAAGGTGCCAAGCCAATAGCTTCTTCAACAGTGGAAACAATATCTTCTTCAGATCCAACAGTGATTGCCGGAACAGCTGGAGCACTTTTTGTTGCATACCTCTTGTTTCCTCCTATTTGGTCTGTTATCTCCTTCAATTTTCGCGGTTACAAAGGTACATTTGACTTGTTCTGATGCAATTTTTCCGTGCTTGTATGGTTGCACAAACCAAAGCCATTGGCTTTTCAAGCTCCCCACAACCCCAATACTTTATTAGTAATTTTATTTGGCTGATACTTGTGGATTGTTTCTATTACTTTGTATAGGAGACCTGACTCCAGCTCAAACACTTGATATGCTATGCACACAAAATTATGTCTTGATTGATATTAGGTCAGAGAAGGATAAAGACAAGGCTGGTATCCCTCGCCTTCCGTCGAGTGCCAAAAACCAAATGGTTCCCATTCCGTAAGTTATACTCATAACTCATTCCACAACTTGACCTTTTAAGCTCAATTATATGATATCATGAAGATCCAAGGTTTTAAAACCATTATTTTAGCTGCGACATCATGTTTTTTGATGATTTCACAATTGCAATTAGGGTGGCACAAGCCGTATTTAATTGCAATTCTCTACAATATGAAAGACTGCAACGCAACCATGATTGCAAGTGGGAATTAACACATTGTGATGATAAAATAATAAAACATGAAAAAAAAAGCATCAAAACTAGCATGATCAAACCATGTAGTAATTAATATTACTTCTTGTGGCTTTTAACTCGCAGTTTGGAAGAACTGCCAAGCAAGTTGAGAGGACTGGTGAGGAATGTGAAGAGAGTGGAAGCAGAAATAGCAGCATTAAAGATTTCATATCTAAAGAAAATCAACAAAGGCACCAACATTGTGATTTTGGACACGTGGGTTTCTTTCTTCCAAGTCTATCTCTGATTATGGTTGATTCTACTTTTTTCAGATCAATTAATTTTTGCTTTTTGGATAAACTTTATTTATTAGGTACTCGGACTCGGCAAAAATAGTTGCTAGAACGCTAACAGGACTTGGTTTTAAGAACTCATGGATTGTTGCTGATGGATTTTCTGGAGGCAAAGGATGGTTACAAAGTAGATTAGGAACAGATTCTTATAATTTTTCATTTGCAGAGGTGCTGTCACCGTCTAGAATCATTCCTGCATCTGTCCGAGGTTTTGGGACAACCAGCAGCCAAAAACTTCTTCCTGGGGCTGACTGATTCTTTCAAGTTTCAACTCTTCTCTGTGTGCCAAATATAAAGAAATCCTTCTTTTTTTTTGACAAATGAAGAAATCCTTCTATTTGATTGTTATTTTTCCCATCATTATATTTACATATTTCATAGGCCCATTCCCTTTTAATTAACCTTTTCTCCATGTGCATGTTTTGAGTGGCTACTTCCTTAGATTGCGATCACAATACTAAGTAAGAAAATGCCAGATAGTACGAAATGAAACCGACGAAATACACCGAACACCGCAACCTCGTGCATCTTTGTTGTAACTTAGTCTCTATTATAGATAATTTGTGTGACATGTGATTAAGAGAGACATAGTGTTTTAATAAATTATTAATGTACAGAAATTTTCATCCGTGTTTCTGTTTTTCACGTCGTTTTCGAATTTGCATAATTTTCGTTGAAACCTTTTGCTATAGTTCAATTACTGCACTCAATACGAGTTGAACGCAATTGGTTTGACGCAAATTGGTTAAGAAATGAGCAAATAAGAGGCAAAACACGTTTTAGATATGCGAATTGATTTTTCACGGTATTTTGCATTTCAACGCTTTTCTAATCAAAATGTTTGTCATATTCTGATTCCTTGTTGAATTTCGAGCATTTTAGGCTCAAGATTTGTTCAATTTGGTGCTCTATGGCAAAATCACCATTATTGAGATTGAATGTTTTTTGAACTTCAAATTCAAGATTTCGGTTCCAGAAGTGATTTTGCGCATAAGCACTTTTCTGAGCTTATCATTGAATTCCTTGCAAATTTTTATTCAAGTTAGAGTTCAGTTTCATTCAATTTGGTCGCATATTGCATCAGTTATTCAAGAAACAATCAATCGAAGTGTTCTTGGTGTTCTTGAGCACATTCATAGTGTTTTTCATTTTTCTGTATTTTTGTTTAGAAAGACCAAACAGAAACAAATATGAAAGATAAATGACCAAAGTGAGAAAAAAAGATAAATGATCAAAATAAAACATAAATGGAAGATGAGGGACCAAATTGAAACCTAGAACAAAAATAAATAACAAAAAATATAAAGGACCAAAATGAAACCTAGATACCAACTGGATCCCAATAGGCCTAAAACAATTGCAAAAAACCAACGCTGCCTGGTATTTGAAAATGTGATCTTTTATATCCCAGGAGCTGTAACCGATTACCAACCTGGTTCCCTATATTATATTGCTATTTGGCTATAGTAGTAGTGGTAAAAAATAGGGACTACTTCTCTTCAGATTCCATTTAATGATGGGAATGCTACCAGAGATTGCTCTACAGATAGTATGGGTTGCAAGCAATTTCATGCCACTTATACACTTCAAGGGAATGCTTGGATTGTATTACTGGGCTGGTGTGGCGTTGGCATATATTCTCATAACCATGCAATGCGTTAGGTCTGCTCTTCTGGGTACCTTTGTGCAGCTTTCCTTCATTCTCAATTTAGTTTAGGAGGTTTCCAGCTGCCTTTTTAGGAACTAGTCAAGAGCATGTGATTCATATGTAGTTTTGCTGTGAAAGGAAGATTGTCTTTATTGTTTGTAGACCTTGACGTTTTTTTATTAGAGGAGTGCTACACTGCTACGTAGTGTCGCATGCCAATCGCTCGTATCGTATATCACGCCATGCGATTTATTTTTCTCAGTTACTAACTAGTTAAGTTTGATAGAAACTGATATAGAGGGAAGTGAACTCTCCATAATAGAAAGTATTTGTTTTCATTGATATTGTTCAAGTACAATACTAGGCTATTTATAGAAAGAAACTAGGAGCACCATAAGTTAGAGTGCACCCTATTACATATTATTGCTCACAATTATTGATGACAATTATTGTGGGCAAATAGATACAAGTGGACAACTAGATGCAAGTGGGCAAGTAGATGACAATTATTGCTCTCAATTATTGATGACAATTATTGTGGGCAAGTTGCATTATTCACATGGGAATGTTCCTCCAAGTTGTCTACTATCTCTATTAGCCCCCCTCAAGCTCATGGGGAGAGTTGAGGAAGACTCTGAACATTGAGCTTGTCACAAAGATAGCAAAAAACAGTCTTTGCCAGCGGTTTAGTTAAGATATCTGCAAGGTGGCTTCGGCAGGGACATATGTGACCACCAGATATTTGCTAAGCACCTTTTCCCAAACAAAAAAGATGTCCAGTTCCATGTGCTTAGTTCTAGAATGAAGGACAGGATTGTGGCTCAATGGCACAGTAGATTGATTGTCACAATAGATCACTGGTGTATGAATAGGTATCTTGAGTTCCTACAAAAGAGACTGTACCCAAAGTACTTCAGATGCTGCCAGTGCCAAGCTGCGATACTCAGCTTCAGCACTTGACTTAGCCACTAATGACTGTTTCTTCGACCACCACGACACAAGGTTGGGACAAAAAAATACACACGCACCAGATGTGGACCTCCTATCATCAACATCGGAGGCCCAGTCAGCATCACAATAGGCCTACAATGAAAAGGAACCAGTGCTGACAGCAGGATGAAGAGCAAAGCCGAGGTCAGGAGTGCCCTTGAGATACCTTAAGATCCTTTTAACAGCAACCTAATGAGACTCCAAAGGTTGAGCCATAAAATGACATGCCTTATTAACAGCAAATCCAATCTCAGGCCGTGTAATTGCAGCATATTGTATAATGCGCCAACAATTGACCTATAAAGAGAGGGATCCTCAAAGTAATCAGAACCAAACTTGGATAACTTGACTTTAGCTGGCAGAGGTGTGGAGATTCCTTTAGCTTCTGACATGCCAGCCTTAATTAGAAGATCTTTAAGATATTTGGATTGAGTAAAAAGTAGGGAACCTGATGATGTATGTTTCACTTCAATACCCAGAAAATAGTCCAAGTCACCAAATTGTTTCAAGGCAAATGCACAATTAAGCTTGGAGATAACAATGGAAATGGCTTGAGAGGAGGAACCGGTGATGATAATATCATCTACATAGATCAAGACATAGATATAGATGCCCTTAGAGTTGTAGACAAGCAAAGAAGGATCACACTGTGAATATATGCCTTGACAGGAATAATCAGGTTTTGATGATTGACAAAAGAAGGGCAAAAAGGTCAAGACTGTAAAAAGCGGAAAAATGCAATCAAACGACAGTCAAGAGTTATTTTACTGTTGTGTGTGTTTAGGATATTATTGTAAGTGAAAATAAAGCTCTCAAATATAAAATAAATCACACACTCACAAAAGATTTCATAAAAATAATTTTGCATGAAAATATTTTTCAATAAACCTCATGCATGCAAGATAAAATAGGACAAGCACATGCGTTATGAAAATAATTTTTTAGAAAGTATAAAATCGATTTTAACATGCATATAATCTATTCTTGATGAATAAGGAAGTTATCCATGTTTTTAGGAAGGCACTCAATCGATTACATCATATCCTTCCTTCAAGCAAATAATCGATTACTAAGTGAATGTGAGAGAGCACATAATCGATTATTCCACTCCTTTCAGTCAGGAGCATAATCGATTATTCCACTCCTTTCCTTACAGGTTATAATCGATTACTCATCTAAATAAGGAAATTATCCATGAATTTTGTGAAGCCAATAATCGATTACCTTCTTGTTTCATTAAAGCACATAATCGATTAAGTAAGATCCAAGGAAGCACCTAATCGATTATGCCATACTTTTAACATAGCTCATAAATCGATTAATACCAATTAAGGAAGGCTCCTAATCGATTATCATCTCCAAAGCATCCATCACATAATCGATTATCCATGTCAAATCTATTTGAGCCCTTAATCGATTATCAACTCCAAATGTTTTTTAACATAATCGATTACCTTGTTTCCTAAAGTGGATCACATTTGATTTCCTATAAATAGGGCGCTCATTTTCTCATTTCACAGCCAACCAAATTTCGAAATCTCTTCTCTTTTACACCAATTCATACGCATTTCACACTCTTCTATATCACTCTCATACTACTCTTTGACTTGCTAATATTTTATTTTTTGAGAGCTTTAAAATTCGCATAGTTTGATATTGTATTATTCGAGCTTCAACTTGTTTTATCCACACATTTGAGTGTGTTATCAAATCTTTTATATTTCGTATTTTTGGGTGTGATCCCAAGATAATCAAGAGAGGTGATATCTCTTGGTTGGGTGAGATCCCAAGGTATTCAAGAGAGGTGATATCTCTTGGTGTTTTCTAGAGAGGTGATATCTCTAGGTTTTAAAGGTTTTACATAGGGAGGTGATATCCCGGTATTGTAAGTTCTCTTGTTGTAAAGGTTTCTTGCTGAACCTGTTTTAAAAGCTAGTGATTAGTTGAAATCCCTTGGAGCATTCCTCGGGGACTGGACGTAGGCCTATGGTTTGGCCGAACCAGTATAAATCTCTTTGTGTCATCTTCTTTCTCTTCATCTCCTTTATTTTACTTGCAAGTTATTTTATTGCTTTATCACAGGTATTTAAATTCAAGCATCTTATTTGATCAAAATCTTTTAAAAACTTTATTTTTAATCGCAATTTTTAATTTCACAGTTCACCCCCCCTCTTGTGTTTGAAGTCACTTGGTCAACACACACCTGCTGGGAATAAACCCGAAGCTAACTAATGTAGAGGTTAACTTGTCGTACCAAGCACGTGGAGCTTGCTTCAAGCCATAAATAGCTTTGTGCAGCTTGCAAACCAGTCCTTTGTCTCCATGTTCAAACCCTTGTGACTGAGTCATGTAGACTTCTTCTTCAAGCACACCATTATGAAAAGCATTATTTACATCAAGTTGTTGAATAGACCATTTGTGTGTGAGAGCAAGTGTGAGAATAATTCTGATGGTAACAGGTTTCACTACAGGAGAGAAAGTTTTGAATAATCACAGCCAAACCGTTGTAGAAACCCCTTAGCCACAAGGCGTGCTTTGTACTTGTTAATTGTACCATCAGGGTTTTCCTTGACTCTGAAAACCCATTTGCTTCCAACTGCTTTCCTACCTGAAGGTAAAGGAACCAATGACCAGGTCTGGTTAGCAATAAGTGCATTATGCTCAGCTTTCATAGCCTTATACCATTCTGGAGACTGAAGAGCTTGTGGTATCGTTTTTGGTTCAACCACAGTGAGCAGTAACGTAGGAAACAAACTGGGTTTGACTATGCCACTCTTGGATCTAGTTTGCATGGGATGTATGTTGGTGGGTGGTATAGGTGGTGCATTATTGGAGTAAGAAGAAGATGAGTCAGGATTGATGGTGGGGAGGCTGAGGAGGGTAAAGGCCATGAGGTACCAGATGTGGCAGAAGGTAAAGGAGAGGGAGAGGGATTTTGTTCAGTGAAAGGAGGCGTGGCTGGTGGTGAGTGTAGGACACAATGTGGTGAGGGAAAATTTGTGGAAGGTGTAACTGTGACACCCTTTACCCCAAAAGTAATAATAAGAGAAAAGTACGAAAAATGAGTAAATTTGTTTTCAAAATAATATTCGCAATTCATTTTCGAAATACCTTTCGCAAGTAAAAGATGTCATCAACTCCTTGAATCATATAAACATTATTTATAAGAACATTAAAGCCTAAGGCGATAAAACATTTCTTTTAATACAATAACTAGAATGACCTAAAATATAATATTGAAAATACAACCCAAATCCCGACGTCACATGATCAGAGCAATAAACCTTTAATCAATTAAATAAAAAGAAAGTAACATCAACGTGTAGTATCATTCCGTAAGTTACTGGGTGATCCGTAGTGATCACATCTCCACCGCTGCACAATTGTAGAAGCTCACATCAACGACACCTAGAACCCAATCTAAAAAAATGGTGCACGGGTGAGAAAGAGTGTCCAAACCATAGAAGAAATATGAGAGCAAAACTAAAACAGCAAGACTACCACAAAACAAGGGAATAATCAACAATAGTAGATACAACTTTCATAACACACATGCACAAACAATCCTTAATTAATCTTCATCTAATCCTAGTGTCGCGACTTCACGTACGGTACTAGGACTGCAATGGACACACAATGGACCTAATCGGACACGATATCGCACAACGACAACGACAACAACGACAACGAGAATGACGATGACAACAACAACAACAACAACAACAACAATACCTATCATCATCACCATCCTTTGAGGTACGACTCGCCCATACTGCGACGAGTCTTTGCCCATACTGTGACAAGGTTTCTCCTATACAATTTCAACTATTGAGGTACGACTCGCCCATACTGCAACGAGTCCTTGCCCATACTGCGACAATGTTCCTCTTACGATCATTAACTTTTAAGGTACGGCTTGCGCATGCTGCGACGAGTCCTTGCCCATGCTGCGACAAGGTGCCTTTAACAAATCTCGATCACGAAGATATAGCTCGTCCATACTGCAACGAGTTCTTGCCCATGCTGCGGGGGGATTCTTCAACACGAACCAGCTTGCTAATCATCGACGAATGATAATTTGCCCATTGTGCGACAAGTCTCCGATAACAATACCCATAAAGCCAACCAGCAATCACCACGAACACGAACGTCAAGTCATTTAATAACCTTAGTGATTCCAAGTTGGTCCTTGCTACATCAATCTATGCTAAGATTTTTGTCTAAGTCTCAAACAACAAGAACTTCTTATTATTTTGAATTACCTGTCATTCTAGTCTATTAACACATTAGACACTAGCTCATCCTACCACTTTTATAACTAAGTGATTAACCAATCTACTCATATTAGAATCATCCAATAAACTCGACCTATTGACTACAACCATCCAAATAATAAAATTACAGTCATCCAAATAATTTAGTTACAGTCATCCAGATCATTTGGTTACAGTCATCCAAATCAAATAATCAAATAATTTTCAGACCATTTAAATCATTACAATCATCCTGAATAATTACAGTCATCCAAATTGAATAAATAACATAAGTAATAAATAAATAATAAATAATGAATACAGGCAAAATATGGATAGCGATAATCAAAACTATCTTAGTCCTATCCCCTATTCCCCATATAGAATAGAAACCCTTTCCCCCCGTACCTGATATTGAAGTGCATTCCAATAGCGCATCGACAAAGAGAAATTTCGAGCTGTCGAACGTGATTTAATTCCAACGGGACTATGTGCCACTCGAACGCGTACCGTTATGCAACAACAACGACGACAATACAAAAGTCATATTAAATATACTCAATCACTCCTTTAATGAATTAACTAAAAAATCCCTTTTTCATTGTCCGAATAGTTTAAAAGAATATACCAAAATATTAGTAATTTAAATTAAGTTAAACTATAAAGACTAAAATATCAAAACTATTCAAAATCATATATAGATCAACTTTAAACCCATTTACTTGTGTAAAAATAAAACTACAATAGTCTAATATCTTAAATATATTTAGCTTTAATAAAACTTATGTTCATATATATAGACACACACATGAATTATCTTTAACAAAATACCACTTTATAAAATATCATTTCCTTTCAAGAATAACAATGAAACATGGTCTACTCAAAGTATGAGATTTTAATGTTCTGTCATGGATTAAAGAAATTTGGAACAGACACGCCAAAGGGCTTCCAAACATATGAGTTTCACATTAAATTGCTATGGAATTAAAAGAAGAGGCAAACTTACGAAAACTGGAGGATTAGACAAATAAGCAGCTTGCTGTTGGCACAGTAGAGCAACGACGGTGACTAAAGGAGAAGGATTGGTGCGAATTATGAATTCAATGGCGAATTATGAATTCAATGGCTAATAGGACAAGTGATACATTTGCAGGATGGAAAGTATATTTTGTGATAGGAGTGATGAAAAGGATTATCGAGACAGATCTAGAGAGGGATAGCGGCCGTATACCAGAGGAAGTGAGGAAAATTAGGTTTTTAGATAGTATTACGTAGAATGGATAATAGTAAAGCCCAAGAAACAGAGTCTTGTATGACAATGAAGTTCAAAGCTTATTTAGATTATTATATTTTTTTGAAAACATTTTCAATACAAACACCATCTTAAATCTTAATATTTATTTAATCATAATATTTGTCCCCAAATACTTTATAGTTGAAATACTAATATTTTATAAAATAAAATAAGCAACTACAATAATAATATTTCAAAAATAATTATTCTCTGAATCAAATGATTAAATATAACAACAATGTATTACCAATATAATATAAAAATACTATTTAATATCATTTCAACATATTTTAATAATTCAACTACACATAAATATATAAAGTTATTTAAAATAACAAAAGTAACTAAAACATATAATTACTAAGGAAGATGACGCAAATTATATCACAAAGCGTACCAAAACGAAAATTGGGGTGTTACAATAACTCTATTTTATATAGAGTTATTTGCGCATCTAAACCTAAATAATTGCTCAGTTCTAAGTAAGAATAAACAATAAATATAGTTATATAAATAAAATAACACCATTCAAAGTTAAAAGAGGGTTATGCATATAACTAAGCATCTTGCATATATTTTGGTATTTTTGATGTGTTTGTTCAATGCACCTGCATTGGATGCACCTGCACTCAAAACATACTACAATGCTTGAAGAAATCCTAGAACATCAAGATGCTCAAGCAATCAGCTGATGACGTCATGCTTAGTCATGAAGGCACATGCAAATCACAAATTTCGGCGCCTACCATAAAGAATAGCGTTGAAGAGTCACTCACCTAGGGACACTTGCCCATCCATTAGAGGACCTCCCTTCTTGGTTGAGTGAAGGATTTGCATTACTTTTTGGGCTGAAGTGACTAAAGGCAACCCTAACTTTATTACAAGCAAACACTCTTGTGAAGGAAAGCTCCACTTGAAGCCTATATAAAGACCTCCATCTCTCACTTGAAAATCATCCCTCATTCCGTACACTAATATAGATAGCTTTAGATTTAGTTTCTCATTCTCTTGTAAGAAGGCAAGAAAGGAATTGACAACTTCTTTCTTTACTTCCATACAATCACGTAGTGCTGGCTGAATGCAGTGAAGTGAATGCTCCCGCATTGCTTGGCAACTTCATGCAAAGGAACTCCAACCGTGTAACTCTTACCTTGTTTTCCTTTTGTGATATCAGATATATGAATATGATTTATTCTGTTTATATATGCCTTGTAATGTCTAGCATGAACTAAACTCTTTTAGTTGGGATGCTTTAACCTTATAATGATCTTTTGATTAAGTTATTGTGTTTATATGTTGATGTTTGCATTTTAGTTCTTGCATGATAACTCTTTCATATTCATCTTTAGAATTGGCCAACTAAAAGTGAATGCAAATCATAAATACAAACATGGTTTATGATTAGAACTCAAGAACTAAATATGGATAAGTGTTTAATAAAGGAAACTTGTTAATTCCATTCTAAAACCTAGACATAGGATAGCATAGTCCATAGGGTGATACTGTGGGTACTCAAAATACAAGAGTGAACTTATTTAGCATCTTAGACATAAGAACTTGTAATGAAACTCTAAAGAAAGTGACTAAAAAGCACAATTCTAATGCAACGGCATCCAGTGCACCTGCATCACATATAACACAATACTATTGAAAGTTTTGGTAAACAGCATCTCAACTATCATTCTCATTTGACTACATTCTCCATTTATTTAGTTTGTTTACCTTCTGTCTCCACACCATCAATATTGTTTGTTACTTGGTTACTTAACACTAATTTTTCTATCTATTTAAGCCTTAAGAATTAATCCAATCCCTGTGGGAACGATATTCTACTTTCACTTTATTACTTTTTGTCGACTGTGTATACTTGCACATCACCTTTTCGCACACCAGAGGGTGATGGAGAGGATTGTGGTGAAAGGTTAGGGGTGTTTCTAGTGGGTAAGATGCCAACGGGAAACAGTGTGTACACTTGAGTAAGAGGACTGACCTTAGAATTCAGAGAGATAGAAGAGTAAGGAAACCTTGACTCATTGAAGAGAACATCATTTGAAATAAAAATACGACCAGACTCATCAAGACACTTATATCCCTTGTGTGAGGGAGAGTAGCCTATAAACACACACTCAGTAGACCGAAATTGGAACTTGTGAGAGTTGTAGGGTCTAAGAAGTGGAAAACAGGCACATCCAAAAACCCTTAGAAAGTTAAAATCAGGAGATGTGTTGAACAAAGTGGTGAGAGGTATAGCAGATTTGTTGGGAAGGGATGGCAGCCTATTAATGAGGTATACGACAGTGTGGAAGGCATGATCCCAAAATGTTAAGGGGAGAGAGGCTTGGGATACTAAAGACAGACCCATGTACACAATGTGACGATGTTTCCTCTCTACTACACCATTTTGGTGATGAGTGTACGTGGGGGCAAATTATGTGATGGTTAATGCCAAGAGTGGATAAATACTTAGTGAATGGTCTAAACTCCCCACCCCAATCGGATTGGACAGCTTTAATTTTGAAAGTTAATTGGCGTTCAACTAAGGTTTGGAACTGTTTGAAGATAGAAAGTGTCTCAGATTTATCTTTAATGAAATAAATCCAAGTAAACTTGCTATAAGCATCTATAAAGGAGAGGTAATATTTGTAGCCAATGGAGGAAACCATAGGTGCAGGTCCCCATAAGTCACAAAATATTAATTCCAAGGGTGAACTATATACGGTAGTAGATGGTTTGGATGGTAATTTGTGAAGTTTACCCATACAACAAGCAGTACAAAAATCCGATTTATTGAATGAAACAGGAGGTTTATTACACAAGGTAAGAACATTGTTCAACACATTAACATTCGGATGGCCTAAACGATTATGCCATAGGGATGATAAGGTGACAGTGTGTGTTTGTACAGTGTTGGGGAATTGATGGAGACAACTAGCTGTGTTAAGCACATATTCAGTATTATTAACCACATGAAAAGCAGAATTAGACTTGTTAACAGATGGTGAACTTGACTGAGTGGAAATCGAACTTGATGGAGGACTGGACTAATCTGAACTGGAACTTGATGACTTGAAACTAGGAACTGGACTGTTGAATGAGTAAAGACCTTCTGAGTTAAGATTTCCACGTAACAGAACCTGACCATTAACCTGAGATTTCACAAAGCAGAAATAAGGATGAAACTCAAAAAATACATTGTTATCCTTTGTTGGTACTCTTGTGTGTGAATTGGAAAAAGTCCCACATTGGATAGGCTAAGCACTTCTATAGTGGAAAAATCCTATAAAAGGAGAGTTTCTCCTCATTTGCAAATCACACCACTTGACGATAAGTCATTCCTCAAGTTTTCTCTCTTCTCCCTAAATTTCTTTCTTCTCTAGAAAGCTTGAAGCATTTCCAAGCTTAGTTTCTAAAGAGTGGTTTTTCATAACCAAAATTTCTTTCTTCTCTAGAAAGCTTGAACCATTTTCAAACTTAGTTTCTAAAGAGTGGTTTTTCATAACCATATTGAGGTGTATATCTTAGAGCAAATTTTCACGGTGAAGTGAACTTTCGTAGCAGTTTCGATTGGGCTGTTTTATCCTAGGGACGTCGTGGTTGATAGCCTGCTTGCACCTTGGAGCAGTGCCATGAAACGTCTTAAAGAGAGCGACCTAGTCCGCGACTCATCCCAGTAATCTCTTCGACTTGTTCTTGAAACCAGTGTTGTTTAAGGAAAGTTCTGGCTAGGAAAGACTTGGTACTTAAGAGTGTCCATTGTGACCCACCTCTCTTTCCTAGGAACCTACTCGGATTAACATTTTTAAGACGTTTCTAATTCAGCCATGACAACCGAAGAAATTACTGGTGTTGGATCCGTTGAAACAGTTGAACAGACTAAAACAGCAAAAGAAATACTCCTATGGAAGGAGCATGACTATCTCTGTAAGAATTTTATTCTGAACGGACTAACTGATGATCTTTATGATTATTACAGTACCTGTAAGTCCACCAGGGATGTCTGTGATGTTCTGAAAAAGAAATATTCCTATAGAAAGAGAATAATTTTCTCTATACTATTTATCAATAGAAAGAGAATTGTTTTCTCTGTACGGTCTAATAATAGAAAGAGAATGATTATCTCTATAATTTTTAATTCTACGAAAAGAGAATAATCATCTCTATAAGAATGAATTTTTTAATTCATATTTTGTGAAATTATTTTTTACTCACATCTTTTGTTGCTGTTAGTGGTTAACACTTAACGGTTAATGATTTTATAACGTAGAATTGCTTTTGTTCTCAATAGCAATAATATTATTTATTTTTTTGAGAAGTTATGTGTTTCACGATATATTGCAATATATAATATTGAAAATTGCAATATATAATTTTGTAGTCAAGCAAGAATTTTCAGGACTTCGCATAAATCAGTAAGGAAATCTAAGTATTAGTTTTGACTCACTCAGATATATGCGAATAAGATAGAACGTTAACCAGAAATGAAAAATAATAGTTTACGACTTTTATTTATAATTAATTTGACTACATTGTAGTATACTTTGTGAAAAATAAAAGTGAAGTGTTTGACATATTCAAAGCTTTCCATTACAGGTTTTGAAAATCGATTAAGTAGAAAGGTTAAGAGTTTTTATAGCGATTGAGAAACGGAATATGATTCCCATTAATTTAATGGAATTATACATGAAACAACTGCACCATATTCTCCCGAAATGAATGGTAAAGTAGAAAGAAAGAATAGAACTTTACCGAATTGGTAGTTGCTATTATGCTCTATTCTGGCGCTGCATCTCACTGGTGGCGGGAAATTTTGATAACTGTATGTTATGTCTTGAATAGACTTCCAAAGTCTAAGAGCAAAATTTCTCCTTATGAGATCATAAAGAAAAGACAACCAAATGTGTCTTATTTCCGAATCTGGGGTTTGCTTGGCTTATGTCAGGATCCCAGATCCAAAAAGAGTTAAACTCGCCAGTAGAGCCTATGAATGTGTATTCATCGGGTATGCAGTAAATAGTAAAGCTTACAGGTTTTATGACCTTAAAGCTAAAGTGATCATAGAGTCAAATGATGTTGACTTTTATGAAAATGAATTCCCTTTTAAATATAGAAATAGTGGGGGCACCGGAACTAGTCAAGTTTCTGTGCCTAGGAACGTTACGAACAAAGGGAAATAGAACCTCGAAGAGGTAAGAGAGCACGTGTTTCTAAGGACTATGGACCCGATTATATGGTCTATACATTAGAAGAGGATCCAACTAGCATTCAAGAAGCATTGTCTTCTTTGGATGCCGATTTTTCGCAAGAAGCCATCAATGACGAGATGGATTCTATAGAGTCTAACAAGACATGGCACTTAGTGGACTTGCCTCCTGGTTGCAATCCAATTGGTTGTAAATGGATTTTGAAAAAGAAACTAAAATCTGACGACACTGTTGTTAAATACAAGGCTCGCCTTGTAGCCAAAAGTTTTAGACAAAGAGAGAATATAGATTTCTTCGACACATATTCACCTGTTACTAGAATTACATCCATAAGGGTACTAATTTTGTTGGCCGATATTTACAATTTCGAAGTACACCAAATGGATGTCAAAACTGATTTTTTAAATGATGAATTAGAAGAAGAAATCTAAACGGAGTAACCTGAAGGTTTTGTAGTTCTTGGGCAAGAACACAAGGTCTGTAAGTTGGATAAGTCTCTGTATGTTCTCAAACAAGCTCCTAAAAAATGGCATGAGAAGTTTGATAATCTGATTTTATCGAATGGGTTTAAAGTGAATGAAAGTGACAAATTTATTACTAAACCGAGAATGACATTTGCACTATCATATGTCTCTATGTAGACGACTTACTCATATTTGGATCAAACATTCATGCTGTAAATAAAGTGAAATCACTGTTGTGCAACAACTTTGATATGAAAGACCTCGGAGAAGCAAGTGTAATACTTGGTATTAAGATCACTAGGTCCGAGAAAGGAATTTCATTGGATCAATCTCATTATATTGAGAAGATCTTAAAGAAATACAATTATTTCAATTGTAAACCTGCATGTTCACCATGTGATCCGAGTGTCAAGCTCTTTAAGAACACTGGTGACAATGTAAGACAAACGGAATATGCAAGCATCATTGGCAGTCTAAGGTATGCCACTGATTGTACTAGACCCGACATTGCCTATGTTGTGGGATTGTTATGCAGGTTTACTAGTTGACCTAGTATAGAGCATTCGCACGCTATCGAGGGAGTCATGAGATACCTTAAAAGGACCATGAATCTCGGGCTACATTACCAGAGATTTCCAGCTGTACTTGAAGGATACAGTGATGCAGATTGGAATATGATAAGTCATATTTTAGTGTGTTTTTAGTATTTAATTTAAGTAGTTTATTTGATGTTTTGATCCTAGTTTAGAACTATTTTACTGCCTGTTGTTGGTTTTCATTCTCAGGGTCAATATTGAAGCAAATGAGGAGTTTTAGTGCTTAAAGAGCAAAGGATCAAGAGACAAAAGGTTGGGGAGAAGAATCAGCAATAGAAGGTGCAAATATCAGGTTTAGATGCACGGTCCGTGCGTGATTAAGCATGGTCCGTGCGTGTGGTTCGCAGAAAATGAAGAATTTGAAGAAAAAGAGACGCACGGTCCGTGCGAGCCGTTCGCAATTGCAGAAGATCAAAAGTTCAACTGCGCACGATCCGTGCGCCTGTCATGCACGGTCCGTGCTCCCTGTGTCGATCAGAATTCCAAGCTGTTTACATGAAGCACGATCCGTACTCTGCTGCCAAAAAGTGTTACAACTCTTCTCATTCCATCTTTATGGTTTGTAATTGGTACTTAGTAGTTTGTCTGATGATCTTAGCCTATAAAAAGGTCCTCAATGTAGCTTCATACTCATCTTTTACCATTGGAGTTTAAGTTCAAAGTTTAATCGAAGTTCTTGCGTTTTGTTAAGGTTTTGCTCTTTATATTCTTGCACTTTTATTTCCTTGTTATTTACATTATGCAATTCTCTTCTACTCCCTTGTCTACTATGATCATGAGTGAGTAGACTTCTCTAGTCTTGGGATTATGGGAAACAATCCAATGATGGGTCCCTAAATAACTCCAAGACTAAACCCTATTTTATTTGAGTTTGGGTTTTAATCTAATTTCATCATGCAAATTGTATAACTCAAATGTCAAGTGAAGGACTGAAAGGTGAAGCTTGACATTGGAACAAATGAAATTAGACAAGGTCAATCAAAGCAGGAAAATAGCGGTGATAACCTTGGGACAATAAGGCGGTGCTTAATGGGTTTCGGCAATGATCAACCATGAAAATAAGCTTGATCAGTGTTTCGAGACACGTTCTTGTATTCTGAAAGGAAACTTGAATTACACCAAAAGAATGCCTTGTCCTTAAAAACAAACTTTACAATAAGATAGGGGATAGTTAAGGAGTTACTTTCATACCTTCATTGTGATTTAACCATGATCTCAATGCGCTCTTTATCATTTCTGAATTCAAATCAAACCATACTTTCCATCAAACTATTCCCTTTCAGCTAATCATCACTAAGAACTAGATTGGTAGTCACATATAACTCCCTGTGGATCGATATTTTTACTACGCGATAGAACCGTATACTTGCGGCCTATCAAGTTTTTGGAGCCGTTGCCGGAGAGTTAGTGATATTAATCAACTTTTTGGTACCGGTTAGACTGAATCTTTATTTTTCTTTTGTTTTCTTATTCTCTTCTTCTTTGAATGCAAAGAGTCCGAAGTCTTGGACAAATTGTTGGACCAATTCCTGAAATTGAAAGGTTCTTACATAGAAGAAGAAGAGAATTGCGCAATAACCAAGAAATGGCTGCTAACGCAAATCGTGCTCTCAAAGAGTATGCTACGCCTTCTACGGCAGAGCCACATGCTGTTATTGTGCATCCAAATGTTGATGCAAACAATTTTGAGATTAAACCATCACTTCTTTCTATGGTCCAGCAAAACCAATTTTCCGGTTCTGCTACTGATGACCCAAATCTTCATCTATCTATTTTTCTTGAGTACTGTGGCACTCTAAAACTAAATGGAGTGACTCCGGAAGCCATAAGGCTGAAACTTTTTCCTTTCTCGTTAAGGGATAAAGCCAGGGCCTGTTTCACTCATTACCTAATGAGTCTGTCACAGCTTGGGATCAACTAAAGCAAGCATTCCTTGCCAGATTATTTCCCCCAAGCAAAACTGCTCAATTGAGGAATCAAATTACAAGATTCACTCAGAATGATGGGGAGTCTATTTATGATGCATGGGAGCGTTTCAAGGAAATGCTAAGGCTTTGCCCCCATCATGGACTAGAGAAATGGTTGATCATACACTCTTTATAATGGTTTGCTGTATACCCCGAAAATGACTGTTGATGCAGCTGCTGGTGGTGCTCTAATGAACAAGAATATTGAAGAAGCTTATGCTCTGATTGAGGACATGGCACAAAATCACTACCAATGGACAAGCGAGAGAGCTATCACTGCTCCATCTCCACAAAAGAAAGAGCCAGGTAAGTATGAAGTCTCTGCCCTTGATCATATAGCTTCTAAAGTAGATGCATTATTTGCCAAATTTGATAAGCTGAGTGTAAACGCTGTTTCACCTTCTCCTACTACTTCTTTTTCCTTATCTTGTGAAATTTGTGGCGTAGTTGGCCACATTGGTACAGAATGCCAACTTGGGGCATCTACTGCTGGTTCTGAGCAAGCTAATTTCGCTCAAAAGGGAGACCCCTTTTCAAACACATATAATCCCGAATGGAGGAATCATCCAAATTTTTCATATAAAAATCCTCCATCAAACCAACCAGCAGCTAGAACACCCTCCGGTTTTCAAAACAATCAAAGAGCTCCTCAAAAATCTAATTTGGAAACTTTATTGGAAACTTTTGTGTTAACTCAAACCAAACAAAATGAAGAGTTCAAAAACCAAAACTCATTTTTGAATGATACTCTCATAAAGTTAACATCAAAAGTATACTCTATCACTACTCACAACAAAATGCTGGAAACCCAAATTTCTCAAGTGGCTTTTTTTTTAATCAAACAGGCAGTCAGCCCGAACTTATTAATAAAATAAAGAGAGATATAAAAGGCACAAGGGGGGACTAGACCAAAACCCTTGGTAATAAGGACAATAATAGAATGCCCAACAAGGCCTCTAAAATAAACAACCATAGAACTCTAATGGAAGAAATTCTAAGGCGAACAGAAAACCCGAAAGGAGGCAGGGCGACACCTGAGAGTCCCCACACAACCTCCACCCACCACCTCCTGAACTCACACTCCAAACCACAACAGCCTGCATCACCTCGCTATCCTCACATTAAGCACATCACAAAGCATCGAGGTTAGAGGTGGAGGCCCAGAGACGATTGGGAGGGGGCAAAGAAGCAGAAGGCAAAGGGGGAGGAGCCCGGCGATCTGCAAACTGCAATCTGGCGTCCGACAAGGTACAAACTATCGAATCAGCACCCACTGACAGCACACCCCCAGACATCCGGCGCCATGACTCCATCCACCATCGCGAAGTCGTGCTACCGGCCAACACCGCGACAGCACCTAGCTTGATCGAGGTAGCCGAGCCACCAACCACCACCGCGGCCTTGTGCCTCCGGCCAACACCGTGGCACAATCAAGCAAAACCGCGAGCGACAGGGAGAAGTGCCCACGACAAACGGAGAGGAGGCGTGACTGCGGGTCCAAAGTCCGAAACGACAGCCACCATTGCGAACATCAGACAAACCACCGTGAACCACCGCGAAACACCGCAAAACACCGCATCAGAACCAACCCCTGCGCTAACAGAGCCACAAACCACCGCGAACAGAAGCACTCCATAGTACCTCCAAAAGCGCGCAGATCCACCAACAGGGAGATCCGACCATCAACGCCTCGGGGGAGAGGCCGTGGACGTCACAGAGGAGATCAGATCCGAGGAAAGGGAGCCCCCAACGGCGGTTCCAACCCAAGCAGCGCCCAACCCATTTTTATTACTTTACAGCCACCGGAACAGCCGAAGTCGAAGATCCAACCACGAAACGGCGACGGCGCAAGAACTTATCCAGATCCAGATCGCGAAGAGATCCAAATCGCTTAACAACATATCCAACAGATCCAAAAGAGAAACACAGAGAAAGCGCAGATCAGAGGAACAGACTCAACCAGACCGAAGCCAATAGCGACAGCAGGGGGAGGGAGCACTGAGAGGAGAGGGGAAGAAACCGGGGAGGGACCCCCCTCCCAGCGGCGGCGTTTTTTCTTCTTCTTATTCTGTTTTTCTCTCAAGTGGCTCAACAAGTAGCTTCATCCTCTAAATCCTCTGGAATATTTCCTGGACAGCCAGAGCCAAATCCCAAGGCCCAAATTAATGTTGTCACCTTAAGGAGTGGGAAACATTTAGAGGAACCAAAGGGTACTAAAAATGAGAGTGAAAAAGAGAGTCCACAAAGTGAGGAGGTAGAGGAAAAGAAAGAAAAAGAAACACCATATGTGTCACCTCCACCATACAAGCCCACCATTCCCTTCCCACAAAGGTTTGCAAAAATAAAACTTGATGAGCAGTTTAATAAATTTGTTGATCTTTTGAGTAAGCTCTACATAAACATTCATTTCACAGATGCACTGTCTCAAAGGCCATCTTATGCAAAAAATTTGAAAGAAATTATGTCTAAGAAAAGAAAAATAGATGACAATAAGACAGTGGCTCTAACTGAAGAATGTAGTGCTATAATTCAAAACAAACTGCCACCAAAGCTAAAAGATCCTGGAAGTTTTTCTATACCATGTGTCATAGGAAGTGAAACCATAAACAAAGCCATGTGTGATTTAGGAGCCAGTGTGAGTTTAATGCCATTATCCCTTTTCAAGAGGCTAGGCCTAGGAGAGTTAAAACGCACCAAAATGACTATACAGTTGGCTGACCGCTCCATTAAATATCCAACCGGGATTTTAGAGGATGTTCCTATTAAAGTAGGACAAATTTTTATACCGGCTGATTTTGTTGTGATGGAAATAGAGGAGGATTCCCAAGTTCCAATTTTGTTGGGAAGACATTTTCTTGCAACTGCAGGGGCTATAATAGATGTCAAAAATGGTAAGTTGGCATTCAATGTGGGTGAAGAAAAGATAGAGTTTGAGTTTGCAAATCTTATGAAAAGTCCTTCCATTAAGGACTCTTGTTGTAGAGTTGATATTGTTGACCATTGCGTGGAAGACTGCTCTTTAGCTACATCTTCACACGATGGTTTAGAAACAAGCCTAACAGGTGGCACAAATAAAGAAATGGCTGAAAAAGCCCAAGCCTATGCCAAATCGCTGGATGAAAACCCTCCTATAAAAGGCTTGGGCATTGAAGACTTGGTTGAGGAATCCGATCCTCTTCAAAAAGAGCTCCAAAGATGGAACTGAAGCCTCTCCTTACATATCTAAGGTATGAATTTCTGGGCCTAAACTCTACTTTTCCTGTTATTGTCAATGCAAACTTAAATGAGGTAGAAACAAAGAAATTACTTAATATTCTCAAGAAATACCCTAAGGCTATAGGATATACTATTGAGGATATTAAGGGAATAAATCCCTCATTATGTATGCATAGGATACTACTTGAAGAGGATTATAAACTCTCTATTGAGTATCAAAGGAGATTGAATCCTAACATGAAGGAAGTTGTAAAAAAAGAAGTACTTAAACTCCTTGATGCTGGGGTTATATACCCAATTTCAGACAATAAATGGGTTAGTCCGGTTCAAGTAGTACCTAAAAAGGGAGGCCTTACAGTTATAAAAAATGAGAAAAATGAATCCATTGCTACTAGGACTGTCACGGGATGGAGAATGTGTGTCGATTATAGGAAGCTTAATAAAGCAGCCCGTAAAGATCACTTTCCCCTCCCTTTTATTGATCAACTGCTAGAAAGGTTAGCAAAGCATTCACACTTCTGCTATTTGGATGGGTATTCTGGATTGTTTCAAATACCCATTCATCCTAGCGACCAAGAAAAAACAACTTTTACTTGTCCTTATGCCACTTATGCTTATAGAAGAATGCCTTTTGGTCTGTGTAATGCTCCTGCTACTTTTCAACGCTGTATGATGTCCATCTTTTCGGATTTTGTTGAAAATATAATGGAAGTTTTTATGGACGATTTCTTGGTACATGGATCAAGTTTTGATAACTGTTTGGCTAACCTTGAAAAAGTTCTTGAAAGGTGTGAAAAGGTAAACCATTGGAGTTGTCATACCCTAATTTTGTCCGCCTAAGATCGAAACCCTAATTTTCCACAAAAAATAAATAAATTAAGAGGTGAGACATCATTTTGAAGAGTGAGAAGAGTATCATGCATTGCATTTTAGATTTTGAAAGTCATTTTAGGGTTTTAAATTCATTTTTAGAGTGGAATTGCATTTTAGGGGCAAAAAATAAGGTTTTTGGGTAAAAGGGTATTTTGGTCATTTATAAAATTAGGAAGATTTCTCATCAAAAATCATTGTGCAATATTAGAGGAAATTATTTGAGGCATATCCCTTCTTGATCATCACATGTTGCGCATGCATGCATGTGTGTTACAAAAAATTCAAATCCAAAAAATGTATCAAAAGGGAATATTCTTCAAATAATACAAGATGGGATTTTTGTGACATTTTTGGTCATGGTGATCTCATAATGTTGACATCCTCCTAATATTCCTAGTATGTGGCCCAAAATGGTTAGATTTTATGGAATTATCTGTAATACCCTAATTTTGTTCGATCATAATTGAGAGATTATTTTTTTTTTATATAAAAAAAAATAATAATCTTTTTTATGTCATGTATTATTTTCTTGTTTTATTGCTATGGGTTTTAATCACCAAAAATATTTTATTTAGAAGTGAAGAAATAAAAATAAGCAAAGAAGGAAGTGGGGGTCTATTAAAAAATAATAAGGTGCTGTCATGGATTGGGCCATCAAAAAACCCAACCCAACAAAAAAAAAACCTAGCCAATTCGCATGGCCCAACCCCAACAAAAAAAACCTAACCCACAACCCACAACCCATAACCCAATTCCCACCAAAACCCTAATTTTTTTCCCCCTCACTCACTCAAAATTCGGCCACCCCTTTTTTTAAAAAATAAAAAAAATAATTTTTTTCTTTTCCCCCCTAACCCTAAAAACAAGCCAAGTTCATTCCCCTTTTCCCCAAACCCCTACTCGAATATCCCACCCCCTCTCTCCCCCTTGGAACTCACAAACTCCCTTTCCCCCATGTATTGGAACCCTAAATCCCTCTTCCCAATTCTTCCCCACTTCCCCACATCACACTCTCACACTCAACCTCCCTCTTCTCTCTCCATTCCTACGCCTACTCCACTCTCCCTCTCTCACACTCAACCTTCATTTCTCTTTCTCCCACTCACACTCAACCATCCTTTCTCTCTTTCTTCCACTCACTCAACCTTCACTTCATCCTCTCTTTCTCTCCCTCACCTACGGCTCTCTCCTCTCCCCTCCTCTCACACACTCATTTTCTTTTCTCTTCACACACTCATCCATTCCTCTCCCTATCACACACTTCACACATGGCACTCCCTTCCTTCCTCTCACCTTCTCCATGCCCATACCTTCGACCATCACCTCTCCCCTCATCTCTCATGTTTCCTTTTTTATTTTCCCCTTCAACAACTCTCCCCAAACCCCCATATCATGTCAGAAAATTACTGTGCAAGTTGATGAAGAAGGAAAACGAAGGCAACATTTTTGTATAAATAGGGGTCACACCTTAGGAGAGGGGACGGATTTACGCTTAGAAAAAAAGGGGAAAAATCTTCTGAAAAAAAACTAGGGTTTCAAAGAGAGAAAGAAAATTTTTTAGAGTTTCTTTTAGAAAAATTTTCTTCCCCTTCTTTTCTTCCTTCTTAGTTTTTTTTAGTTTAAAATTTTGTTGTGTTGAGAGATCCGAAGAAGAAAGCTTGGATTGGTTCAAGGTACAAAATGTAATAATTCATAATATTGTTGCTTTTTTGTAATTTTTTTTAGTTATTGTAATTTTGTTCATATTATCATTGCCATTTTTATTTTAATTATTGTTGTTCACGTTTTTAAAAAATATTAGTTGTTGTTTTTATTTTTGTTGTTGTCACGTTTTTATATTAGTTGCTGTTTTTTTTATAAATATTAGTTATTGACTTTTTTATAAATATTAGTTGATGTTTTTATAAATATTGGTTGTTTTTTTTGAACATATTATTGCTGTTTTTTTTTTAGTTTAGTTGCTGTTTTTATAGATATATATATGTTGTTATTATTGATGTTTTTGATATTGCAATTTTCGGATTAAAAAAAGAAGTGAAAAAAAAATGTTGCTTTTTTTAATAAATTATTCTAATTTTCGGATTAAATAAAAGTGATAAAAAATGTTGTTTTTTTAAAAAAAATGGTTACTAATATTTCGGATTTAAACTAAACCTAAAAAAAAAGTGTTAAAAAAAATGTGTTCCTTTTTTTTTAGGTACTAATATTTTCGGATAAAAAAAAAATTAAAAAAAATGTTGTGCTTTTTTATAATAAATTATTCTAATTTTCGGATTAAATAAAAGTGATAAAAAAAAATGTTGTTTTTTTTAAAAATGGTTACTAATTTTCGGATTTGAAATAAACCTTTTAAAAAAATATATAATAACAAATGACCATTCTTCCAAATAAATAAAAAAAAAACAAAGTACCCTTTTTATTAAATAGTAACTAGGACAACCAAAAAACAAAAGAATTTTTCTTCATATCACTTGTTTAGTTTAGTTTTTTTTTAGGAAAAAGCGCTTCAAGAATCACGTGTTCTAGAGTCAAATAGAAAAAAGTAAAAAATAAACCAATCAATCGTTTTTTAGCGTCAAAACGCTATTTGCACCCCCGGCATCCATTTTTTTTAAAAAAGCGCCAAAACGCTATTTGCACCCCCGGCAACCATTTTCTTTTAGCGTCAAAACGCTATTTGCACCCCCGGTGACCTTTTTTCTAGCGTCAAAACGCTATTCACACCTCCCTTTTAATACAACTCCTCTATTATTTGCACCCCCCTTTTATCACCTACTCCGCTTTTATTCACAACGTGATGCTTCCGAACCGTTTTTTTTCCTTTCTTTCGAAAAATCGAATTCGCGCAAAAAAAATAGGTCGTCTATAGCGGTCACTCTGGGCCTCGCTTGTTTGAACGCTATAAATACCTTCTTTTCCGAATAAGCCATTAATGACGACCACTCTGGATTTATCTGTTTGGTCACCATGAACGGTCTCTAGTTTTCCCAAACTTTTCAAAAAATAAAAAATACCAACACACAAATTTTTTTTAACCAAGAACTACGTAGCTTTGATTTCTCCATCGCACCCGGAGATACGTAGGAGCGAGGGCCCACTCCCGTCGAGCGCAAAAAACTAAAATTTTTATTAAGTCTTCTTTTCCGTTTTTTTTGCAAATAACAAAAAAGGGTAAATTAAAATGTTTTCCTTAAACTAATTTTTCTACACATTAAATTAAAAGGTAACCTTTTTAGGATGTTGCGGGGTGCTTGTACCTTCCCCGCACTTAATCGACCCCCGAACCCAAAAAACAAAGGTTTTTTCAATGTTTTTCCTAAAAATAAATATTGATGGCGGCTCCATTGTTCAAAAGCAACGAGGAATCCCTCCTCGGATTCTTCGGTCGCTACAGCTGGCGACTCCACTGGGGACTCTTTTTTTAGAGGGTCAAGCCTAATTTAATTAAATGTGTAAATTATTAGTTTAGTACTTTATTTACCCTTAGTCTTTATATTCGCATATTGAACCTTAGGGTAGAAGACTTTTATACTGCTATTTGTTTTCTTGCAAACCTTAGGGTAGAAGACTTTTATATCGCTATCTGTTTGCTCTTTTGCAGTTTGGGTAGTTTAGGTTGCTTATATCACACACATCACCTACACCTATTTATTCACACACTTCTGAGCGGGGCCCTATACCCGGGTCTGAGAAATAACTTAGGACGAGCGGAGATGATTAGTGACAGTCATTCTGGATTTATCTGTCTGACTCTCATGAAAATCTCAACCAGAGTATGCTCTTTCGCGGCATCCCACACCAGGTAGCTCGCTATCGTTGTGGGTCATATCGTGAAAGGGATTTTAGCTCTGGAAACCTTTGTGAGGAAGTGAATAGAACTACCTGAGAGGTTGATCACATAAGTGACCCTAGACCGTGACCTATATGTAAGGCATAACCTGTTTAGGACACAAAAGCAATTCACCTACCCGCTGCATCAAAAAAAAAAAACAACTTTTTATCTTTCAAAAAATCAAACAATGAAAACCATTTATTCTTTGGCCCTTTACATATTCTATGTGACATGGTTAATGTTTCTCAAATTTTTGAACACCAAAATATGCTTTTATTAACGCATGTAACGTCTTTCTTTAATTCATCATACATCATCATTATTTCACAAAAAATACAAAAAATCCTCACATTGCATGCTATTCATCTCATTTAGGTTTGCCGGGAATTGTAAGAGGTTCGAAAGTTTTGTCATAAGCAAGGCAATATGGGATCAAACTGTGAAGCAATCCAAACTCTGAACTACCCTATAGTGAAGCAGCCTAATCTGACAAGTCTAAGGGAATGTGCTGGTCGATTGCCGCCCATCGAGCGTAGGTCTTTTGATAGGGTGTATGGGAAGATTATTATGTTACTACAATTGGACGTGCAAACGGATGCCATTGCCGCTTTGAGCCAGTTCTACGACTCTTCATTAAGATGCTTCACCTTCAAAAATTTCCAGATGGCACCTACCCTGGAGGAATATACACAGATCTTCGGCTTTCCTCAACAAGACAAGGGACCCTACCAGTATCAGGGACAATACTACACAGATGAGAAACTCGCCTCAATGTTACAAACCAGCAAAGAGAACTTGAAGCTCCGGAAGAAAAATCGAAATGGCATTGCAGGATTTCCACAACAGTATCTGGAAGGCCAAATGCAATCCTTCGCCGACGCTAGAAATTGGGGTCCTTTTAAGCAGGTGTTAGCTTTGACTATCTTTGACATTGTCCTATTTCCACGCCTTGAAAGATATGTGGACACAACAGCTATTGGCGTCTTCTTATCCTTCAAAGATCCGATTCCTGCCATGCTTGCAGACACTTACTGTACTTTCACTCATTATAGTGAGCTAAGGGGAAAGAGGATATCTTGCTGCCTGCACGCCTTGTATGTTTGGCTTCTCACCCATGCTTTCGTTAACAAAGTCAGGGTAGAAGGCCCAATTGAAGACGCCAGAGGGTGTGACGTGAAGACAATGAACACTGGTGAATGGTTGCAAGTGCTGGGGGGCCTTCATGAATATAAGGTTCGTTGGCACCCATCATGGTGGAAAGAGAGGCCCACAGTAGTTTTTCAATGTGGAAGCTTTCAAAACGTCCCGCTCATGGGGACAAGAGGATGCATAAATTACAATCCTTCTCTAACTCTAAGACAGCTGGGGTACCCCATGCGAAATCCGCCCACCGAAGACATGTTAATCCCTTTTTACCTCCACGAAGGAAGCCCAAAAGAGGTTGACATGCTCCGGAAGATTTCTCAAGCGTGGGATATGGTCGTCTGCAAGGGACAAGAGCTTACTAAGAAGAGTGGCGATAAGGAAACCACCTTTCGCCAATGGCTCCAAAAGAGGATCCAAGACACCCAATTGCCTTACCAAAGTGCACTATGGGTTGAGGAAGAAATACCTGAACCTACCCTTCCCACTGTTGAAGATTTAGATAAGCTTAAAATGGCATTGTCAAAAGCCGAGGAAGAAAAGAAGGGCTTACAGGCAGAGTTAGAGAAAATGCTCCTAAAGAACCAGAATTTGGAGGAAGAGAATGCGAGTAAATCAGTGGCCATTGAAGACAGCCGCAAGCAGCTCAAGATCGAACAAAAGAACAAACTAGAGGTTCAAAGGTACCTAAGAGGGGCGAAAGAGGAAATAAGATGTTGCAACCTGAAAATGAACCAAGCCATCGATGATACATACAAGTGGAGAAAGTTATGGGAAGAATCAATGATGGCTGAAAAGACCGCACAGAGCCTGCTGATGGTATCAAAGAGAGAGTCCCGGATGATGGCAGCCGAGTTTGAAGAGCAAGTGAAAAGTATCAAGCAGGATAAAGATACCATTGAAGAGATACTCCGAGAATACCAGCAAGCCTTAAGAAGGGAGCATGAAAAATCTGATGAGCTGAACGACCATATCAGATATCAAGAGGAGGTCTACCACCAGCTGAAGACAGAAAGCATCTATTGGGAGAACCGCTTTGTGGAGCTGGTCAGCAGGATAGAAAACCATGAAGCCTTCGTAGAATTGAAGAATGAAAGCTTATACTGGAAAGACAGATTCTCAAAGTTGGCATGGCTGGCCGATCAAGCTATCGCAGGAATCCCCAAACGTCTGAAGGAGGCTAACGCGGCAATGCACCCATTTAACACCCCGGTCCAAGTTTCCAAATTCATGGAGTTTTGCGAGGTTCTGATTGCCGAACTCCGGGAGAAGGCTGGCAGCACTACTAGTAGAAAAAGAGAGAGGAGTGGAAAAATGAAAGCCATATGTATTTGAGTGAAATTTAAAAGAACATTGTACTTTTCTTTTCGAAGTTTTATTTCCAAAATGTTGTACTTTCCTCCATCAATGAAGTTTGTTTGTCTCACATGCTGATCCTTTATCTTGAAAATATTGTGGAACTTTAATCTGTGTACTTAGGACAAATCAGGATGCGCTTACAATTCCCGACCTAAAACAATAAGACTCATGCACACATGCATCATTCGCATTTTCATCCATCCATATACTCATACATATACTCATAACATGTGTCCCACCAACAGAGAATAAAAGACAAGCTGGTGCGTCAACATCGCTATTGGACTCGTTCTCAGGCCAGAAACATGGAAGAAAATCAGGACAATCCGCCTCAAGATATCCCGGATCAAGGCAATCCACCCCAAGACCTAGGCAATCAAGAGCTTAGGGCAGAAATAGATGGGATGAAAGAACAGATGGCTGAAATTTTAAAGGTCTTACAAACTTTGAGGGACAAAGACACAAGTGAAGATGTCTCCGCTGGGAACACGGAAAATCAAGCTACCAACCCTCCTCCTCCCAATGGACTCGGGATCCCGCATACAGTGCCCCCCACTGGGACTAATGACCAGGGTTACATATGGCCTCCTTACGGACTTCCACAAGGTTACACACCTCCGACAGTCAATGCTAGTCCAGAAGCCGGTCCCTCAGGAATCGCGGGCCAACAACAGCTTACACCAACGGGTCACGATGGTAATCCGGGGGCACCACAAGTTCAAAACCCGACCCCCGTCGTTGTACCACAAAGACTCCCACTTGGCTGCCCTCCACCGCCGATAGTTGACGCTCAAGCTCAAGGTTCCAACCTTAGGAATCCCACTCATTCACATACCCCAAATGTGAACCCAGCCATAGTTCCGATGATCCATCCTTACTATGGTATGAGTGGACTCCCTCACAATCACTCTATGGAGAACCCTCAAGCCCAAGACAAACTACAAATGCTCGAGGAAAGGTTGAGAGCAGTTGAGGGATCCAATGTTGGTGCGAGAGATGCTTATGACTTGTGCCTCGTCCCTAACGTAGTCATCCCTCCAAAATTTAAGGTGCCAGACTTCGACAAGTACAGAGGGTCGACTTGCCCTGTAAGCCACTTAACCATGTACTGCAGGAGAATGGCGGCGTTTGCTCACGACGACAAATTGCTCATCCACTACTTCCAAGATAGTCTGTCTGGGGCAGCTTCGAGCTGGTACATGCAATTAGAACGTGCCCATATCAGATGCTGGAAAGACCTAGCCGATGCATTTTTAAGGCAATACAAATATAACATTGACATGGCTCCCGATAGAACACAATTGCAGAGCATGACGAAGAGAGACAATGAGTCCTTCAAAGAATATGCCCAACGCTGGAGAGGTTTGGCTGCACAGGTGGTACCACCTTTGTTAGAAAAAGAGATGGTATCAATGTTCATGGATACTCTTCAATCACCTTTCTATGACAGGTTGATTGGGAGCGTGTCTTCAAACTTTTCAGATATGATCGTCATCGGAGAAAGATTAGAGAATGGATGGAGAAACGGGAAGATTGCATATAGCTCCACTGGAACCAGCAATCAGAAAAGGCCCTTCTCAGGTTTTCCTAAAAAGAAGGAGGGCGAAGCTAATGCCATCTCTGGATCCGGAAAGCCTCCCTACAACAACCCCCGACAGACTTTACAAATACCTACTCAAACACCACAAGCCCCACCTCACCAAGTCAACCCAGGCTATAGACCACAAAACTACCAAGAAAGAAAGCCCGCCAATTTCGACCCAATACCCATGTCATACACAGACCTATTCAACCACCTCATCAGCCACAACTTGATCACTCCCCGTCCAATGAGACCCCTTCAACCTCCTTTCCCTAGGAGCTATGACCCAGAGGCTAGCTGTGGATTCCACGCTGGGGCAGTTGGCCATTCAACAGAAAATTGCAAGGCATTGAAATATGTAGTACAAGACTTAATTGAATCTAAATGGTTAAGCTTCGCAGAAGACGGTCCAAATGTTGCCACTAACCCTCTGCCGGGGCACGGGAAACCCTCCGTCAATGCCATTGAGAATGATGAGGGGCAATTATTGGTCAGAAAGGTGGAGGACATTGTCACACCCCTGGACCTCATCCATGCTAATTTGTGTCACTTCGGAATCATTATGAAAGGATGTACCAGAAAGGGCTCGTGTGCTGATCCCCTTTGTGTCGGGGCCTGTGAAGCATTCAAGCCAGTCCTGCAAGACTTGTTAGACCGACACATAATACAAATAGGTCTTCAAAAGAAAGAGGAAGGCGTGTCGACTCTCCAGTCTAGCCTTGACCAGAGCAAGAGTCTCCGGAAACCACTGGAAATCCATTACAAAAAGGACACAAAGCTAACCACCGTTGTGCCTAAACCAATCACTATTCGAGTGCCAGTCCCTTTTCCCTTTAAAAGCACCAATGCAGTCCCGTGGAGTTACGATATGAAAGTTCAGACCAATCCAGATGTCATTAACATCTCAGGGACCGGTGGTATGACTCGAAGTGGGCGCTTCTATGCCCCTAGAGGGCCTAGTGAGGACCGAACAAAAGAAGGGGAGGAAAGAGCCCGTAAGGGCAAAAGCACAGAGCAGGAACCTGTCGATAAGAATACAGGAAAGAAGACGTTATCCGAGCAAGAAGCCAGTGAATTTCTGAAGCTTATGAGACAAAGCGAGTATAAGGTGGTTGATCAACTGAACCAAACTCCCGCAAAGATATCTCTGTTGTCATTATTGCTCAGTTCTGATGCCCATCGTGCAGCATTGACAAAAGTATTGAATGAGGCCCATGTCGCTCATGACATCTCGGTCGGCCAATTTGATGGGATCGTCGGAAACCTTGTTGCAAGTAATTACCTCACCTTTACTGATGATGAGATTCCAACTGAAGGAAGGGGGCACAACAAGGCCCTACACATATCTGTGAAGTGCGGAGATTACTCTCTTGCTCGGGTACTTATTGACAATGGTTCATCTTTGAATGTATTACCCAGATCAACCATGGAGAAATTAGATGTGGACTGTTCATACATGAGACCAAGCTCCGTATTAGTCAGGGCCTTTGACGGATCAAAAAGGGAAGTCATCGGGGAAATGGAATTACCTGTGCAAGTAGGTCCGGAGCACTTCGTGGTGACCTTCCAGATAATGGACATTGCCCCATCCTACAGTTGTCTCTTGGGGAGGCCATGGATCCACTCGGCGGGGGCAGTTCCCTCTTCTTTACACCAGAAGCTCAAGTTCATAGTCAACAATAAGCTGGTGGTTATTTTCGGTGAGGAAGAAATGCTGATAAATAAGTCCGCTCCCACTCGCTACATTGAGGCTGCTGAAGAGTCTCTCGAGACTGCCTTCCAAGCATTGGAAATCGCCAATACATCTGCTATGTTAGAACCCAAGCTATCCAAAACTGCCGTGATGGTTGCTAAGTTCATGTTAGGAAAAGGCTACCAAGCTGGAGGAGGCTTGGGAAAAACCGGACAGGGGATCCTGACGCCAATACAGCCAGAGGAGAACAAGGATAGACATGGGATAGGATATCGGCCCAATCGCACTGACAAGAGAAGGATTGTGGAGGAAAAGAAGGAGCGGAGGTTAGCCAGGCTTGAGGATAGGGTGCCAAATACGAAGAGAATCACCATCTGCGACATTAAGGAAAGCTTTCGGAGTGCGGGAATGTTGAACCCCAATCAGATCGCCGCAGTTGAGGACGATCTAAGCACTGAAGAAGGCATCGTCAGTCTTGTACGCCCTTGTCCTGCAAACAAAAGACTCAAGAATTGGGAGATCATTGATTTTCCTGTGGTTTTTAGTTCAAAGTAATGTTTCTATAATGTAATCCTCTGGCTCTGCCCAAGGCCTTAGGATATTTCATTCGGGCACGCATGTTTCCCTTTCAGTATTAATATCAATGCAACGTTATTTCAGTTCCCAATAAACTCTCGTTTTTCTTTTCTTGTTACATTCGCTTCTTATTTTCTTTCTTTCGTTTTTATTCCGTTAATTTACGCTAATGCAGATCCGAAAAAAATGTCTTTGAAAATAACAACGCCAATAATCCATATTGTAACTTTGATCACCCTATCAATCAAACTGAGGAAGATGTTGAGGATAATTGGGAAACCCCTCCAGAGTTAATGAGAATGATGGAACAAGAGGAAAAAATAATCGAACCCCACGAGGAATCAACTGAAACAATCAACTTAGGCACGGAGGAAGACAAAAAAGAAGTTAACATTGGCACCACATTGAAAGACAGCGAGCGAGAGAAATTGGTTAAGTTGTTGTTTGACTATGTTGACGTCTTCGCATGGACATACCAAGACATGCCTGGACTGGACCCCAACATAGTCGAGCATAAGTTACCGGTAAAACCAGAATGCCCGCCGGTAAAACAAAAATTAAGAAGGATGAAACCAGAAATGTCATTGAAAATCCGAGATGAGGTTAAGAAGCAGTTCGATGTTGGGTTTTTAGCAGTAGCAAAATACCCTCAATGGGTAGCCAATATTGTACCGGTCCCAAAGAAAGACGGTAAGGTTCGGATGTGCGTCGATTATCGAGATTTGAACAGAGCCAGCCCCAAAGATGACTTCCCTTTGCCTCACATTGATGTCCTGGTAGATAGCACAGCACAACACTCTCTGTTCTCCTTCATGGATGGATATTCCGGATACAACCAAATTAAGATGGCCCCTGAAGACATGGAGAAAACCACCTTCATCACTCTCTGGGGAACCTTCTGTTACAAAGTAATGCCATTCGGACTGAAGAATGCTGGTGCAACATACCAAAGGGCAATGGTCGCATTGTTCCATGATATGATGCATAAGGAAATAGAGGTTTACGTGGATGACATGATTGCAAAATCCAAGACTGAAGAAGAGCATATCGTCAATCTGCAAAAACTCTTCGAACGTCTCAGGAAGTTCAAACTCAGATTAAACCCTGCCAAATGCACTTTCGGTGTAAGATCGGGAAAGCTGTTGGGTTTCATAGTCAGTCAGAGGGGAATAGAGGTAGATCCAGCCAAAGTACGAGCAATACTAGAAATGCCGGCACCGAGTACTGAAAAAGAAGTTCGTGGTTTCCTGGGAAGATTGAACTACATCTCTAGGTTCATATCACAACTAACATCTACATGCGAGCCTATCTTCAAGCTTTTGTGCAAAAACCAAGAAACAAAGTGGAATGACAATTGCCAAGAAGCCTTTGAAAAGATCAAGAGGTACCTCCAAAATCCACCGATTCTGATGCCGCCTGTGCAGGGTAGACCTCTCATCCTGTATCTAACAGTGCTAGACAAATCAATGGGTTGTGTACTGGGGCAACATGATGAATCCGGAAAGAAGGAACATGCCATCTACTATCTAAGCAAGAAATTCACCGAGTGCGAGACAAGATACTCATTGTTGGAAAGAACGTGTTGTGCTCTAGCCTGGGCTGCACGTCGTTTGAGGCAGTATATGCTGAGCCACACGACTTGGTTGGTATCTAAAATGGACCCAGTCAAGTATATTTTTGAAAAGCCCGCTCTCACAGGGAGGATCGCTCGCTGGCAAATGCTGCTATCTGAATACGACCTTTTATATGTCACCCAAAAAGCAATCAAGGGTAGTGCATTGGCTGAGTACTTGGCACACCAGCCCATCGAAGATTACCAATCAATGCAGTGCGATTTCCCATACGAAGATATAATGGCTCTATTCGTAGAAGGGAATCCTCCGGACAACGAAAGGTGGAGAATGTTATTCGACGGCGCTTCTAATTTATACGGGCACGGGGTCGGAGCTGTACTGATCTCTCCTGATAACCGCTTCATACCGTTTACCGCTAGACTGAGTTTCTACTGCACCAACAACATTGCAGAATATGAAGCGTGCGTCCTAGGCATCAAAGCAGCCCTTGAATGGAAAGTCAAAAGACTCGATGTATATGGGGACTCAGCTTTAGTCATCCACCAGACAAAAGGTGACTGGGAAACCAGGGATTCCAAATTAATTCCTTATCATGATCACATCCAAAAGATGATCGAACAATTTGAAGAGATCAATTTCCATCATCTCCCTCGCGAAGAAAATCAGTTGGCCGATGCTTTGGCGACTCTATCATCAATGTTCAATATCAATAACGATAGGAGTCTGACATTCATCCGAATCCAACATCAAGACCTACCGGCACATCATTGTGTGGCAATCGAGGAAGAGCCTGACAGTAAACCTTGGTATTACGATATCAAGCACTATATCACAAACAGAGAATATCCTCCGGGTGCCACCGAGAATGATAAGAGGACACTTAGGAGGCTGTCAATGGGTTTCTTCTTAAATGGGGAAGTACTTTACAAGAGAAATCACGATATGGTCCTCCTCAGATGTGTAGCAGAAGAAGAAGCAGAAAGAATTATGAAAGATGTCCATGAAGGCTCGTTCGGCACCCATTCTAATGGGCACACCATGGCAAGAAAAATCCTAAGGGCTGGCTACTACTGGTTGTCAATGGAGACTGACTGCTTCAACTACGTCAGAAAATGCCACAAATGTCAAATCTATGCCGACAATATCCATGTACCGCCCGCCTCTCTGAATGTCCTAACAGCACCATGGCCATTCTCAATGTGGGGAATGGATGTCATCGGTCCCATCGAACCCAAGGCATCAAACGGACATCGTTTCATTCTTGTCGCTATTGATTATTTCACCAAATGGGTCGAAGCCGCTTCTTACGCCAGTGTAACAAAGTCAGTGGTTGTCAGGTTCATAAAGAGAGATTTAATTTGCCGCTACGGTCTTCCAAATAAGATCATCACGGACAATGGGACAAACCTGAACAATAAGATGATGAAAGAGTTGTGTGACGACTTCAAAATCCAGCATCATAATTCCTCCCCATACCGTCCAAAGATGAATGGGGCAGTTGAGGCAGCAAATAAGAACATAAAGAAGATCGTGCAAAAGATGGTAGTGACCTTCAAGGACTGGCATGAAATGTTGCCTTTCGCTTTGCACGGGTATCGGACCTCTATCCGCACGTCAACAGGGGCAACACCATTCTCACTGGTATATGGGATGGAGGCGGTCCTTCCCATCGAGGTTGAAATACCTTCTCTGCGAGTGCTAATGGAAACAAAATTGGAGGAAGCAGAATGGGTTCAAGCTCGTCTGGATCAGTTGAACCTCATAGAAGAAAAGAGGGTAGTTGCTTTGTGTCATGGGCAGTTGTACCAACAAAGAATGAAGAGGGCTTATGATAAAAAAGTGCGCCCCCGCCAGTTTCAAGAAGGAGACCTCGTGCTCAAGAAGATGTTGCCTATCCAAAAGGATTCCCGCGGAAAATGGACCCCTAACTATGAAGGACCTTATGTGGTAAAGAAGGCATTCTCTGGAGGAGCATTGATTCTCACAAAAATGGACGGTGAAGACCTCCCACTCCCAGTGAACTCGGACGCAGTCAAGAAGTACTATGCCTAAAGAAATATATGAAAAAAAAGAGAAAGATGAGCCAAGCAAAAATAAGCTCGCTAGGTCGAAAACCCGAAAGGGCGGCCTAGGCAAAAATTAGAGCGACCCGATGGACTGAAAACTCTAAAGAGCAATCCAGGCAAAAATTAGGGTCAGAAGTTGGACTTTGAGCTACAAAGGCAGTCAATACCTCCGAAAGTTGGATAATGAATGCTCAAAGTTATGTTAATGGGCGATCGGCGTTATTACTTCGAAGATACAAACAATCAAAGGATCAGCTTTCCTTGTTTTCTTTTTGTAGTTTAAACTCCTATTGTAATTTTCAGACAGTGCGACTTTCTGCGCATTCATTTGAATATTAAACACTTCCTTTATTCTCTTATCTCCCTATTACCGCAAAAATAACGTTCATGGTAAACAATACTGAATTGTGAAACATGTGCATGATCACAAGCATTATATTCATTGCGAAATTTCTAAAAATCAAAGAAAAAAGGAGATGATCTCTCATAAAGTTGCAAAAAGGACAAACGCATAATCACTTCAGCAAATCTTAAATAACCCGCACTTTGGCACCACTGCTTGAGGCAACCCTCGTATCCCACGTCAAGAGTCACGCGAGTTGATGATGCCAGCAAAGTCAATAAAGAGCTAAAGAGCAAAAAGAGCAAAAGAGCAAGAAAAGAAAAATGAAAAAAGAAAAAAGCCAAGAGCAAAAGCCAAAAACAAAATCATTCCACATTTCATCCATCATGTCATCAATTACTTAACTACATGCACGCATGCATCATTCATTGCAAGTGTCTGTTAAGTTTTTTTTTTATTTTGTGTCGTTAGCACCAATTCTTCAGACCCCCAGCGGTCCTTCAGAGCCCAGGCGCTCCTTCAGACCAACGATGGTCCTTCAATCCAGATCGCACGTCGCGTTAATCGAGCAACCGACGGATCATCCGGCCCCAGGCCCTTCAGACTAGCTGTGTCCGCCTAAAAAACACAGTGCACGTCCTTCGTGGTTATATCAGTTCCGGACCTGATTAACCCTAATGGCCGCTCGAAAAAGGCCACCCCCAGACCGTATCTCTAGTACCATAGCTAGAAGCGCTCCTTCAGACCCATTGGTCCTTCAGGCTTAGGCATGCCCCTCAGACCCCGACGGTCCCTCAGTCGAATTCAGATCGATGCGCCAAGCATTGATTTTTGAGCTAGACCTTCAGATCCCCAGCGGTCCCTTCAGAGCCCCAGCGCTCCTTCAGATCCCCAGCGATCCCCCAGAGCCCCGGTGCTCCCTATTTACTTTCTGTCTAAATCAACCCTGCTTTCATAATTTTCCAAAAAAAAAAAACCAAAAGTCTCAGTCTGGACAAAATTAGCGTCTTGTTATCTTTATTTCTATTTTCCTCGAGAAACTCGGAACCCCTCCGATTTCCTAGCAAAATATAAATAAAGAGGGGCAGCTGTAATACCCTAATTTTGTCCGATCATAATTGAGAGATTATTTTTTTTTATATAAAAAAAAATAATAATCTTTTTTATGTCATGTATTATTTTCTTGTTTTTATTGCTATGGGTTTTAATCACCAAAAATATTTTATTTAGAAGTGAAGAAATAAAAATAAGCAAAGAAGGAAGTGGGGGTCTATTAAAAAATAATAAGGTGCTGTCATGGATTGGGCCATCAAAAAACCCAACCCAACAAAAAAAAAACCTAGCCAATTCGCATGGCCCAACCCCAACAAAAAAAAACCTAACCCACAACCCACAACCCATAACCCAATTCCCACCAAAACCCTAATTTTTTTCCCCCTCACTCACTCAAAATTCGGCCACCCCTTTTTTTAAAAAATAAAAAAAATAATTTTTTTCTTTTCCCCCCTAACCCTAAAAACAAGCCAAGTTCATTCCCCTTTTCCCCAAACCCCTACTCGAATATCCCACCCCCTCTCTCCCCCTTGGAACTCACAAACTCCCTTTCCCCCATGTATTGGAACCCTAAATCCCTCTTCCCAATTCTTCCCCACTTCCCCACATCACACTCTCACACTCAACCTCCCTCTTCTCTCTCCATTCCTACGCCTACTCCACTCTCCCTCTCTCACACTCAACCTTCATTTCTCTTTCTCCCACTCACACTCAACCATCCTTTCTCTCTTTCTTCCACTCACTCAACCTTCACTTCATCCTCTCTTTCTCTCCCTCACCTACGGCTCTCTCCTCTCCCCTCCTCTCACACACTCATTTTCTTTTCTCTTCACACACTCATCCATTCCTCTCCCTATCACACACTTCACACATGGCACTCCCTTCCTTCCTCTCACCTTCTCCATGCCCATACCTTCGACCATCACCTCTCCCCTCATCTCTCATGTTTCCTTTTTTATTTTCCCCTTCAACAACTCTCCCCAAACCCCCATATCATGTCAGAAAATTACTGTGCAAGTTGATGAAGAAGGAAAACGAAGGCAACATTTTTGTATAAATAGGGGTCACACCTTAGGAGAGGGGACGGATTTACGCTTAGAAAAAAAGGGGAAAAATCTTTTGAAAAAAAACTAGGGTTTCAAAGAGAGAAAGAAAATTTTTTAGAGTTTCTTTTAGAAAAATTTTCTTCCCCTTCTTTTCTTCCTTCTTAGTTTTTTTTAGTTTAAAATTTTGTTGTGTTGAGAGATCCGAAGAAGAAAGCTTGGATTGGTTCAAGGTACAAAATGTAATAATTCATAATATTGTTGCTTTTTTGTAATTTTTTTTAGTTATTGTAATTTTGTTCATATTATCATTGCCATTTTTATTTTAATTATTGTTGTTCACGTTTTTAAAAAATATTAGTTGTTGTTTTTATTTTTGTTGTTGTCACGTTTTTATATTAGTTGCTGTTTTTTTATAAATATTAGTTATTGACTTTTTTATAAATATTAGTTGAAGTTTTTATAAATATTGGTTGTTTTTTTTGAACATATTATTGCTGTTTTTTTTTTAGTTTAGTTGCTGTTTTTATAGATATATATATGTTGTTATTATTGATGTTTTTGATATTGCAATTTTCGGATTAAAAAAAGAAGTGAAAAAAAAATGTTGCTTTTTTTAATAAATTATTCTAATTTTCGGATTAAATAAAAGTGATAAAAAATGTTGTTTTTTTAAAAAAAATGGTTACTAATATTTCGGATTTAAACTAAACCTAAAAAAAAAGTGTTAAAAAAAATGTGTTCCTTTTTTTTTAGGTACTAATATTTTCGGATAAAAAAAAAATTAAAAAAAATGTTGTGCTTTTTTTTAATAAATTATTCTAATTTTCGGATTAAATAAAAGTGATAAAAAAAATGTTGTTTTTTTTAAAAATGGTTACTAATTTTCGGATTTGAAATAAACCTTTTAAAAAAAATATAATAACAAATGACCATTCTTCCAAATAAATAAAAAAAAAACAAAGTACCCTTTTTATTAAATAGTAACTAGGACAACCAAAAAACAAAAGAATTTTTCTTCATATCACTTGTTTAGTTTAGTTTTTTTTTAGGAAAAAGCGCTTCAAGAATCACGTGTTCTAGAGTCAAATAGAAAAAAGTAAAAAATAAACCAATCAATCGTTTTTTAGCGTCAAAACGCTATTTGCACCCCCGGCAACCATTTTCTTTTAGCGTCAAAATGCTATTTGCACCCCCGGTGACCTTTTTTCTAGCGTCAAAACGCTATTCACACCTCCCTTTTAATACAACTCCTCTATTATTTGCACCCCCCTTTTATCACCTACTCCGCTTTTATTCACAACGTGATGCTTCCGAACCGTTTTTTTTCCTTTCTTTCGAAAAATCGAATTCGCGCAAAAAAAATAGGTCGTCTATAGCGGTCACTCTGGGCCTCGCTTGTTTGAACGCTATAAATACCTTCTTTTCCGAATAAGCCATTAATGACGACCACTCTGGATTTATCTGTTTGGTCACCATGAACGGTCTCTAGTTTTCCCAAACTTTTCAAAAAATAAAAAATACCAACACACAAATTTTTTCTAACCAAGAACTACGTAGCTTTGATTTCTCCATCGCACCCGGAGATACGTAGGAGCGAGGGCCCACTCCCGTCGAGCGCAAAAAACTAAAATTTTTATTAAGTCTTCTTTTCCGTTTTTTTTGCAAATAACAAAAAAGGGTAAATTAAAATGTTTTCCTTAAACTAATTTTTCTACACATTAAATTAAAAGGTAACCTTTTTAGGATGTTGCGGGGTGCTTGTACCTTCCCCGCACTTAATCGACCCCCGAACCCAAAAAACAAAGGTTTTTTCAATGTTTTTCCTAAAAATAAATATTGATGGCGGCTCCATTGTTCAAAAGCAACGAGGAATCCCTCCTCGGATTCTTCGGTCGCTACATTATCTTCAAAGGAATAATCAAAAAATGAAAGAAAAGGGAGTGGTCTCATAATAGTACAATAGTACAAAATGACAACCAAGCAAAACTTGGTCACCAAGGCCAAATGAATAGTACCCGGGTTACTATTCATCTCACTCTCATTTTGTGCTTCTTCAAAGTCCTCAATCCATGTGATGATCAATCTCAACTCTTGATTCAAAATTAAAATCCAATCCTAGAGCACATTCAAAGCACAATGACTAAAATACCCTTATACCTAGTTGCCTCCTATATATACCTTGCTTAGCTCTTCACTCACAACTTTTTGCTCATTTCTCCTACACAAAACCTACACACCATCTTCTCCTCCCAATTCCCTTCTTGGCCGTGAGCTCCTCCACCTCTCCTCCATATATTTTCTTCAAAAATCACCATCAAATTTTCCATTTCTTGTTAGATCATCATCATTTCTTCCATTCTCTTCAAGGTTGCATCATCAAATTACGAAGATCAAGAGGATTTCGTGTGTTCAAGGGTAGATCCAAGTTTATTTTGATCTTATATCATCTCCTTCTTCATTTCTTTGTGATTTTGAGGTAAGCCTTGAAACCTTGCATCTCATATTTGGTTTTTCTTGCATAATCTCTCTTCTATTTTGTGGTTGTTGCTTTGAGGGGGCATTTCAAACATTATTGGACAAGCCCATTGGTAGGCTTGGGTGTTTGAAGTGACCCCTTGGCATTAGAGGAGTTATTCTTGTGTATTCTTGCATGTTCACTCATATTTGCATCATTTTTCATCAATAAAATACTCATGACCTCACAGCTGTCATATCCATCAGAGGCAATTGAGGCATCTCCTTTGCTTTCAGGATCATTGCTCTTCTTACTCTTTCTTTCAGGACAGTCTTTCTTGTAGTGTCCTACCTTGTGACAAATGTAGCACTTATATTTTGTTTTAGATTTTGATCTTGATCTCCCCTTTCCTTTATCATCTCTGTTGTTATTTCTTCCCCTAGCTACAAGACTTTCCCCTTTATCAGAATCTTTATTTCCAGACTTCTTTTGGAGTTCTTTTGACAATAATGCACTTTGAACCTCATCAAGGGTTATGGATTCCCTCCCGTATATCAAAGTATCAGCAAGAATGTCATACTCACTAGTTAATGATCTAATTAACAACAGAGCTTGATCCTCATCCTCAATTTTCACATCAATATTTTCTAAATCTAGAATCAGTTTATTGTATTCATCAATATGGTCACCAACACCCCAGACACCAATATCCGGTCAATACGACTAGCTCTCCCATTTGAGCCAAAACAAGTGAATTGTTTTCCAAGGGTTGGCACATCAACTAAACCCATATCCTCCATGAAAGATGCAAATTCCCTCATCTCGGTAGCGCTAAAGCTGGCTGAGTCCCCAGTTCTTTCCTCTTGTGACATAATTGCATTAAAGTCTCGTGCTATACACCAAACCCCCTCAACAAACTCCTTTTTCAACTTCCTTAAACTATCCCATAAACGTCTTTTTCCAGCCATGTTGCATTTTGAATAAACATTCACTAAGTAGCATACTCTACCTTCCACCAAAGTTCCCACCCCCAGGAAGTGCTCTCCTGTGAACGAAAATTGTACATCCATACATCCTTCCTTCCATACATATAAAAGACCCCAGATTGCCCATTAGCATCCTTACTAACCCATTCAAAATTTGAATTGGGCCAAATACTTCCTATCATTCTTCTTGTTAAGTTGCTGCTCTTTGTCTCTTGAAACATACAAAAATCAAATTTACCTACAGTAATAAGTTTCTTGAGGCGTCGTCGTTTGGCAGCACCTCCCCACCCTCGCATGTTTAATGTCCATACAATCATTGAGAAGAGTTGTATTGCCCCTTCTTTGATATCGCACCCTGGTCTCGATGCTCCAAGGCCATTAATATCTTGCTTCTATATTCATTGTCATGGGCGTCACCAGTTACCCCTAAATCGTCCTTTGCAATAATTTGTGTTGTTTTTTGGTTGATCTATGTGCATGACTCTCTCTACTATTCTTAATTTAATTTGTGTAGCATCCTATGTTACTTTAGTTAATTATAATTGTTTTTTTATAAGCATAACTGATAATTGTTGATATTTTTTTTACCAGAGTGTATGTTCACAAGAGATTGAAGCAAGAAGCTCACTACAAGAATAAGCCTATATTGCCACCAACGTTTCCCACGGAGAACTGTCCGTCACTAATTTGCGATGGATTTGCGACGAAGAGTGAGATTGGGCATTGGCGCTAAAAATCCCGCTCATAATTTGCGACGGAAGCGGGTGTCCGTCGCAAATTTGCGACAGAGGGTTAGTCGGAAGCCCGTCGCAAATGTTAATTATAATTTTGATTCACGCGTAAACCCTATTGTCTCTTCTCACATCATCAGTTTCCTTTTCTTCTTTCTCACAAATCACAATCCCTCTCCCTCATGCTGTCCCCCTTCCTCTCCCTCACGCCCTCCCTCTCTCTCACGTCGTCCGCCTCCCTCTCCCTCACGCCGTCCACCTCCCTCACGCCGCCCCCCTCCCTCACCACCTCCCTTCTCTCAACTCTCTTTGAACCATTTACGCGTCTCTCTCGAAGCACCACCAGCGCCTCTCCTTCCTCCTATCCCAGTGCCTCTCCTCCTCTCCTCTTAGCAATGAAACCAACGCATCTCCTCTCTCAGCACCTCTCCTCTAAGCAACGTAACCAGCGCATCTCCTCTCTCAGCGCATCTCCTCCCTTCTTAAAGGTAAGTTTTTTCTTCTACTTTAATTCTATTTGATAAGAAACCCCCAATTTTTGGTTGAATCAAAAACCCTAACTTCCTCTTTACTGATTTGCTTTAAAATAAATTAAAATTGCTTGTTGCTTGTTCAGCCGTTGAAGAGGTACGTTAACAGCAAGGAGTATGGCAGACTTTTTTTCTACCAAGGCCATGGAAGCTGCAGGTTTTTTTTTCTACCAATTGTTATTTATCAATATCAACATAGTTTATAATGATTTTATCAAGTTTGTTTTTTTAGGGTTTTTCGTTGAAATTGAAAACATTCCTTATAGTGATTAGTTTTGTGTAAATTGTTAATGAGTAGATGTTAAGAACAAGTGGGAGAACAACTCTTGGGGCAGAAAACTAATTGTGAGAAAGAGAAGGGAAGCCCTCAACGATTTTGATAGGTTCAAGATCATTTTGGCAAAGATCAAGGTATGTTTCATCTCATGTCCTTGTTGCAGTTGCTGAAATTCTTTTGAGTTTGTTGTGGAAGGGTTCAATTCATTCTGATATTCATGTTTTCAATTTGTGCAGAGGGCTGTTGTTGTTAGACAAGAGCTTGCTAAGTTGAAGAAGGCCTCATCTTCGGCATCACTTCTTCTTGTTAGAAGTCCTTATGCTAGAATGGCTTCTAAGGATGTTTCAGAGACTTCAACTATGTATGTACTTTTTATTTCCAGCTTGCTTCTCAGTATGAGTCTCTTTAATATGTAGCCGTATTTGTTGTTGTTTGTTTGGTTTCATTGTGCTTTATTTTGTTTCTTTATTTGGATATCTATCTTTATGTTCTTGTTTGACCTTTTCATTATTTTGTTTTGACTTTCGCTTTATGCATTTGTCTTAGATTCCTCTCTTCTTCATGGTCGTCCTTGTTGCTTTGGGAACTACAGCTTCTTATGTTTATTCTGTTTGTGCTCTTTTGAAGGAGGTCAATGCATCTGTTATTGGAGGTACAATCAATTTACATGGTGTCCTTCACAGATTGATGCTCATGTTGGTAGAGTTTGGATGATTGATGATACAGACAACAGTTTTTCAACACCGCCATTCCGGATTAGATATGCCAGGCAGGATGTTTTTCTTGGTATCATGATCTCATTCTATCTATCTTATGGTGGATGTGAGGTCAGTGTTTCCCTCTTTTTTATTTTTCGGTGTGCAACCAGTTGTTCCTCCCTTTCTTTCTCTAGGTCATAAATATCTTTGCTAATGATTATTTCTATTCAAAGGGGAAATCCTCTGCTGTTATATTAAAGTTCGAGCTCTTGCATACTCCAACACCTGAAATTGGGTTAGTTAATGATGTTCTTTCTTCTGTCCTGTGTATTAAATGAATGAAACTTGCGTGCAAGTGCGACGAATACAGATTGAGATTCTTAAATTGTCATTTTGCAGGCCTGAGTTACAAAGCTCAATGGATGCATATGCAATTTCGGTTCATGAATATAGAATCCCTCCTAAAGCTCTTTTGGGAATGCATTCATATTTCCCTGTCTATTTTGATGCTTTCCACACTGTCGTCGTTGATACTACTGTTCATATCAGTCTAGTTAAACTCGGTTATCATACACCACGATTGAAGGTACCAAGGTCTAGTTAAATTCTAGCAACATGAATGCTCCATTATCTGTTCTCTCTTCTTGATGTTTTAGACTTATTGGTTATTGCTCATGTAATACTTGTTTCCTTACAGAAAGCTGCTAATAATATCGATCATCTTATTGAGGAATCGATTCAACCTTTAGATGTGATACTCATCTAAATCAGCATTTTTTCTGCACAGGTTGCTGTATCTACCAACAAGGAAGTTGATGCTCATATCCCCAACTATCCAAGCTTACCTCCCCAACTTGTTTGTCAACTTCATAATTTGACTATGCATGTAAGGCTTGTTTATTCATTTGTTTATTCCTTTACAGTAATAAGGCTTGTTTATTTAGGTTTCCTTGTTTCAAAGTCTAAAAGTCTCCATTATACTGATTCCAACCCTCTTTTTCTTTAATCATTTGCTCATTTCTGGTTGATTCAGGCAGACACTGAGACAGATGAAGTGTATGCACAAATGACTTTGCAACCTCTGGATCCTGTATGATTCTCTTTCTTGACTTCTTGATAAAAAAATATTCCTTTCTTAATGAACTTCAATCAGTTTCTGTTCTCTGATCCTATGATTGGAATCTTCATATAAATTAGTAATTAGATCGATTTAATTTTTGGTCTTATAATGTTACAAGTATGATTTTTAATTTTGTAAGTTTAAGAGTCATTTTGTCAATTAATGCATCTAGGCTGTCGATGATGAACACTGTCTTCTTCTTTCTTGTAAACTGATAATGATATATGACATGACCTGAGGTATTTTGGTGAGGGGTACTAGGAGATGTATACAGAAGTGGGTTTTGATTTTTTTTGTTCATAGCTAATACTTATTTCCTTTTTAAATGCTCTACATTTTAATGTGTTTCTTTGTGTTTTGGCATTTTGCATAGGGATGAGAGGTGAAGCAAGAAAATTGAGTAGGAAAGCTTGAGATTTATTAAAGGTATTATGTCACTAAACTAAATTCTCACTAAATCCCTTTTTCATTCATCTTCTTTTTTATGTTAGCACTTTAACTTATGACTAGGCCTCTGAGGAGAAAATAAACTATCATTTTTGGTATTAAATTTTCATTTTTTTTTCAAATTTGTTGTCTCCTTACCTTAACTTGCCTTGATGATTCTCATGATTCACAAATTCTCCATAACCTCTATTAATTAAGTTGCTACACTTCAACAAGGAAAAGATGACGTGTATTGTTTCATTATTTTGGGTCTGACTGTTTTGTTGTTATTGTGCTGTGTCTACCCGCTTTCCTGTTATATTGGCGTTTTTATGGGGTTTTTTGTGGGTGCATATGTTGATCAACATCTTCTTTTAAACACGGCATTAGTACATTGACTTTTGTATGAATGTTTATGATTGATCAAATGGTCTGTAGTGGTTCTGGTATTGGGCTGAGTTCTGATGTTGATTCATTTTCTACCAAGCCTAAAGGTTGGCTTTCATATATTTTCACACAAATTCTTCTAGGGTGATTCTAAAAATAATGACTTAAGATAGCATTGAAGCATGCAGTCAACTGGCTATTGTTTATTCTATGTCCAAATTTATGTGTTGAATGTTGCTGAATAAAGAGTGATATTTTCATTTATGTACTTCCTATTGTCTTCCTTAGGTCATCCAACTTCATCTGCCACTGCTCCACCAAATGGTCTTGGAATGAAGCTTGGTAAATCTCAAAATACAAATCAATTTTTGGAATCATTGAAAGCTGGTGAGGTCATTCTTGAAGATGTTCAGATCAAATGATATCTTCCTAGATGTATAGCAGCAGTGTTGTTTGTATGTTTTGCACATGGAACCTTGTTTTGCATTGCTCTAAATAGTTTACTGTTAATTACAATTTGATTCACCGGGGAAATTGTTGAAATTGGGATTGGAATATTGTTTTGATTATGAGTTCTAGTCACTTTGGGTTATGTTTCTAATTTGACTCTAAGACTTTGATTTATTCTAATTTTGTTAATAGGTGTACTTTGACTTTAGTGGATTAATGTTTGTGCTTGGTGCTTGATCAAGTTATTATTTGCACATTGGCAACTCTTATGTGCTCCGATTATTTTAATGCAAGTCTTCTTTGAATATATTAAATAGTATTTTGGAGGTATAATTTAATTTTTTTTTATTTTTTTTTTAAAATTTCCGACGGATTTGCGACGGCTTTGCGACGAAAAGTTGTTAGAGTTTGCGACGAGTTTGCCACGGCAATTTGTGACGGCTTTGCGACGGGTTTGCGACGGACAATTTGCGACGGAGAGTTTCGTCGCAAAGCATTTGCGACGAGCTGTTTTGCCACGACTTTTCGTCCGTAGCAAATGCCGTCGCAAACACAAATTTGTAACGGAAAAAGGTCCATTTGCGACGGAAATTGCCGTCGCAAATGAGCGATTTTCTTGTAGTGGCTACATAGAAGGAGATTGAAGAAAGGCAAACGGCTGTTTTTAAGTGATCAACAAAATGTATTTGGGTGTGCATACTATTGTAATTATATTTGTAGAAATTACACTTTTTTGATAAATATCTTTGAGCCCCCTTGTTTTTCCAAAGATAAAAATACTGCTAATTTATTTTGGTTATTTAGTTTGTAAATCATTGAAAAAAAAGTTATCCAATTTTTATCAAGAAATTTTTAGAACAATATGTTATCATTTGCAAAACATCACATCGATCGATCTACAAATTTTTTGTTGTTGTTGTTGTAGTTATCATATTCATGCTATTTTGCCTCGGCCTTGGTTTGTTTTTTTAGGGATCGTGTATTTTCTTGTGTGTTTCATGAGTTGAGGTGAAATTTTGGGTTGATTTCATGCCATATAGCCCTCGGGTTTGCCTAGAAAAATTAGGGTTATTGTTGTGTTTTGTAATCCTTGATTTTCATGTGAATAAAAATGTGATTTGGTTGATGTTTTAGCTTAGAAATTTGCATGTTAGATTAGAGTTTTCATTTTGTGTTGATTCATGTGTCAATTGTTAATTTTGTAAGAAATAAAAGAGAGGATTGTTGGTAATGTTGCATTCGGCCAAAAAGGCCTTTTTGTGCATCTTTGTTTGCTTGGATTTTGGTCATTTGATCTTGGATAAGTGAATGCAAATTGAGACATTGTGTTTCTCACTTTTTACCACTTTGGTTTTTACCTATTCATTAACTATTTACCAAAAACATAAAAAGATTTTACCATTTTACTTTTACCTCTTCATTAAGTTTTTACCAAGAGTTTTTACCATTTCATAAAACATAAAAACATTTTTACCTTCATGCATCAAAACATTTTTTACCTCATTCATTAAAAAATTTTCATCTCATCTCATAAAACATTTTTACCTTCACTCAAAACATTTTACCATCTTGCATTCATGAGTTTTTACCCTATTGCATTAATAAGCTTTATGCGCATACTTCAATAAAAACTAGGGTTTGGATTTGATCCTAATTACTTGCCTTAAGAATTAGATTGATGATTGGCAAGAGGATTAACACTTGTGCACCTTAGCTCAAGTGTGAGGATTGACCAAAGTGATTCAACATCCTTTGATACTTTGATTGCTAAATAATTTGCTTGCCTATGCCTTGCCAATGATCATAGTTGAGGCTACTCTTTTGAGTTCACTTGTGCTTACAACTCCTTTGTCTACTCACATAGAATATTATCAATGCTTAGATAGGTTCATTTCCTCCCTTACATCTTCCACTAGATGTGCAATCAGATTTTTCTCTCTTGTGTTTTGTAGAAATGTTCGAATATGGTGCTTACCTAACATCTTCCACTAGATGTGCATTTAGGTGCTATCTTACCTATTCTTGCATTCTTTGCTAAATGCATAGTCCAACTTCCCTCTTTGCCTATCTATGTGTTGTGATCTAATATGTGTAGTTTAGGCTTAATCCTTGATAATGAATTCAAATGTTGTTTCTTAATAGTTTGATTCCAATGATTGTGTTATGCTTGAACCTACAAAAACTTTCTTGCATTCATTGTTTTCACTTCTAACAACTTGGCATAAAAACGGTTACACTAGTGATGATCCATCATAACCTTTGTCAGTTTAATCGTCATGAAAGCCACAATTTCAAAAGAGTGTTTTCATAAGCATAAAACCAGTTACTAGTGATAATCCATCATAACCTTTGTTAGTTTGATTATCATGAACGCTCTCAATTTCAAAAAGCATTTTCCTAAGCATCAAAGAATCAAAACAAGTTATTAGTGGTGATCCATCATAACCTTTGTTAGTTTGATCATCATGAAAGCTTTCATTTTCAAAAGGCGTTTTCAAAGAGAGTTATTAGTAATGATCCATCATAACCTTTGTTAGTTCGATAATTACGAATGCTCTTCATTTTCCAAAACCTAATCAAAAAGATTTTCATTTTTTTTAAAGCTACCTAGAACTATGTAGCTTTGATTCCCACTTGGGATACGTAGGAGCGAGACACGTTCTCGTCAAGCACAGCAATAAAATTCTAGCATTTAACCAAAGAAAAAGAGTTATTTTCATTAAAAAAAAAAGAATCATTTTCAAACCCATTGTTGCTAGTAGCTCATCAGAGCCTTTGTTCGTTTAGCTATTAGTGTCAATGTCCTTTTCTCATAAGAATAATAAACGATGATCCATCATAACCTTTGTTAGTTTGATCATCGTGCAAATCAATCTCTTTCGAAAATCACTTTCAAAAAAGATAATAAAAACGAGTTGTTATCAATAGTCCATCAGAACCTTTGTTCGTTTGACTAGCGGTACAACTCTCTTTTTTGAGTATTTAGTAGTGATTCATCATAGCCTCTGCTAGTTTAATCATTCGCTAATGCTCGTCCTATTTCAAAAACTAACTAAAAAAGATAAAAAATAAAAACTTTTCAAAAAGACAAAGAAGAACTACGTAGCTTTGAGCTCTCCATCGCACCGGGAGATACGTAGGAGCGGGCCATGTCCCGTCAAGCGTTTTTTTCTAAAAACCCATTTTCCCCCTTTTTTTTCATAATAAATAAAGATTTTCATTAAGAATTTTTCAATAAGAAGTAGAGAGGAAAAATTAAGTATTTTCAAGTCAACACACTAAAACCACACATTTAATTAAAGGTTCCCTCTCAGTAGAGAGGACGTGTGGGGTGCTAACACCTTCCCCGCGCGTAACCGACCCCCGAACCCTATTCTCTAGTTTCGCAAGATCAATCGCTTTCCAAAAAAGGTTTTCCTAATATTTTCCTTAATAAATATTGGTGGCGGCTTCATTGATTTTAGAAAAGTTGTAAACGAGGAAAGTTCTCCCTCGGGGACTTTTTCGGGCTATATTATTAGTATAGTTGATTCCAAAGCAACCAGTGGCTATATTATTAGTATAGTTGGTGGTGCTGTCTCTTGGAAATCTAAGAAACAGACCATGTTGGCGCAGTCCACTATGGAGTCTGAAATGATAGCATTGACAACCGCTAGTGAAGAAGCTAGCTGGTTGAGATGCTTACTAGCAGAGATCCCTTTATGGGAAAAACCGATGCCAGCTGTGTTGATCCACTACGATAGTACCGCGACTATTGCAAAAATAGAAAACCGTTATTTCAACGGTAAAAGACGACAAATACGTCGTAAGCACATCACTGTGAGAGAATGTCTCTCAAAAGGAGTTGTGAGAGTGGATCATGTACGCACTGATCAGAACTTATCTGATCCTTTGATGAAAGGATTAGCTAGGGAGAAATTCCAAAATACATCTCAAAGGATGGGACTACTGCCTTTAGAATCATGAGTCACTCACGATGGTAACCGACCTAAGAGACTGGAGATCCCAAGAATTAGGTTCAATGGGTAATAACAAGTTGTGAATTAATGATACGAGATGAACATGCTATTATAAGTAAAGAAGCATGATTCCTGAAGCGACGTAAGGTTGAGGTAATAGAAAATCTTAATGAGATCTATACTCTATGTGGAGTGGAGTACCTAGCTACAGGAGTACTCTTGATAGACTCACCTTTGAGAATGTGGAAGTGGGGCCGCTTCCTATGGAATCGTTGGCAGGATTCCTAGAGCGTTTAGTAAACTGGGATAGACGTGCAGGGCCATAAAAGCACAGGCTTATAAGAATACACCCATGGAAAATGTTGTGTGTGGTTTTGATGTTAGAGATAGAGTTCAAGACTACGAGTCACTCTTGTTGAATCAAAATCTTAATCGCTATGCAAAGGTTCAAGTCATAAGACACCTCTGTTTATGCACAATCCTATGGAAGTGTTTGACGTTACTTCTCAAACTACTTTTTAAATTCAAGTGGGGGATCGTTGGAACTCTTGTGTGTGAATTGGAAAAAGTCCCACATTGGATAGAACTCTTGTGTGTGAATTGGAAAAATTCCCACATTGGATAGGCTAAGCACTTCTATAGTGGAAAAAGCCTATAAAAGGAGAGCTTCCCCTCATTTGCAAATCACACCACTTGACGATAAATCATTCCTCAAATTTTCTCTCTTCTCCCTAAATTTCTTTCTTCTCTAGAAAGCTTGAAGCATTTCCAAGCTTAGTTTCTAAAGAGTGGTTTTTCATAACCAAAATTTCTTTCTTCTCTAGAAAGCTTGAACCATTTCCAAACTTAGTTTCTAAAGAGTGGTTTTTCATAACCATATTGAGGTGTATATCTTAGAGCAAATTTTCACGGTGCAGTGAACTTTCGTAGCAGTTTCGACCGGGCTAGTTTATCTTGGGGACGTCGTGGTTGATAGCTTGCTTGCACCTTGGAGCAGTGCCACGAAACGTCTTAAAGAGAACGACCTAGTCCGCGACTCATCCCAGTAATCTCTTCGGCTTGTTCTTGAAACCAGTGTTGTTTGGGGAAAGTTCTGACTAGGAAAGACTTCGTACTTAAGAGTGTCCATTGTGACCCACCTCTCTTTCCTGGGAACCTACTCAGATTAACATCCTTGGCAAACTTACTAACACTAACTAGCTTCTTGGTTATGGAAGGAACTAAGAGCATGTTATATAGGTGGAACAATGTGTCAGGTGCAAGGGAAGATGTGAAAGAAGTAGAGCCAATAGAGTTTATAGTCAAACCTTGTCAGTTACCTAAGAAGACATGCTCCTGCCCTGCTATAGGAGTAGAGGTAGCTAGATTGTTAGGATTTCCAGTGATGTGGTGAGAAGCACCAGAATCAACAATCCAATTCTGAGATTGTTGAGAAACTGCAGCTTGAGGAGCAGCATTGGTGTAGCCAACAAATGCAGGAACTACTACTCCAGGATTTGTCCAAACAAGTGCATTCTTAGGTGCAAGGCGAATGTACTAATAAGGATTTCCAAGCTGTGGTTGCTGATAAGGCGCAGTATGAAGCATAGGAGGAGGAGCATATTGCTGATCAAAACGATACCAACAGACAGACGCATCATGTCCAACACGGTGGCACACCTAACATTGAACATTACCGCGTCCTTCACCATGACCAGCACGACCTCCACGACCTCTGTAACCACGACTGGAGCGACCTCCACCACCACGCGAGGGAGGATCACATGTAGAGTAATTTACTTGAGCAGTATTTGCTGTGGATAGTGCAGAACTAGTAGATGGAGGTTTAGCTTAAGTCAAATTTAAAGTAGAGACAACATTAAGAACTTCAGTTTGCTTCAAAACACGCTGCTCATGAGCAAGAAGTAGATATTCAACTTCATCATATTCAAACCAGTCAGTCTTGGTTGAAATTAATGTCACAATAGATTCATATTCAGGAGGAAGTCCTTGTAAAATGACATCCAAAACTTCTTGAGGCGCAAGAGTCTCACCAATAAATAACAAAGCATATGTTATCTTCTAGATTCGTGCAAAAAATTCAGCAATCGTTTTGTTACCTTTGTGTGCTTCGTAATTCTAATCGCATATGGTGTGACTGTTCTTTGATCGTGGCTTGAGAGTTGCGATGTATCGTCTCCCACAGTTGCCACGTTTGACGGCAACCGATCACTTGTGCGAGCACCTGAGGCGTGAGAGACGTCTGGAGCCAAGCCAAGAATAACTGATCTTGTAACTCCCAGTCAACGAACGCGGGATTTTCAATTCCTGCCTCACGATCTTCATCCGACAGAAACTGCGGTGGAATTTGCGGAGAAACACAGAACCGATGAAGTTTGTGAGCGCGCAACACCGACTCAACTTGTTGTTGCCATACCAGAAAATTATCACCGTCTAGTTTGGCGGTGATCTGATAGGCGAACAGCTTGAATGGTTTCATTGGAGGGATTTGTGACGAAGGAACTAGCGACGCCATTGATGAATACAAAACAACCGAACAGATGAAGACGAAAATCGAAAGAGAACTTCAATGCAATGCGAAGCGAAGTGGAACGAAGAAACGAAGGATCGAAAACCAGATTCAATGGATTTTCGAGTTTACTGATACCATGATAGAAACTGATAGAAGGAGAGCCAAATTAATGTGAACTCTATTATTGCTCTCAATTATTGAGAGCAATAATAGAGTTCTGTTATTGAGAGCAATAATAGAGTTCTATTATTGCCAGATTCAATCCGATTTCTATTATTGATGACAATTATTGTGGGCAAGTTGCATTATTCACATGGGAATGTTCCTCCAAGTTGTCTACTATCTCTATTAAAGTTTAGTTACTTTTTGACATTTTTTTAGTCATTTAAAGGGAAAGTATACGTCCATGGGAGGAGAGTTCGTCCTCATGTCGGAGGGTGAGGGTAACAATACTTGGAAACTGTATCAGTGGCCTAGGCCCGGTCCTCTATTTACTAACATGCCTCTGCCCCTAGAGGTGAGGAATCCCAAGATGACTCTTTGGTCCCATGTAACTGAAACCTGGAGTGCCTACTTAGCTCAAAAGCTCTAGTCCTAGACACGTGCACATACTTGGAAACCAATATCTCAAGGTTCACACATGTTTAGGCATTCAATACAAATTCCATGTGATGAATAGAGGCTCCCCTAGCAATGGATTTATATGATCCCTAGCAATGTTTTTAAAACCAATTTAGAAATCAAACTTGTGAGACATATGAGTTTAATTCAATCATTTCATTCGGTTCAACTATGATTAAACCCAAATATTAGTAAGTATATTTGGAGAATTCTATGATATCCCTAGAGTTTTGTTGGGTATGATACCTTATAGACAAAATTAATACAGTATTTATATTTATTTTAAATAAATAAATATAAAATATAAGATAAGATGTCATTGAGTAATTGAATGTTGGGTGTCGTACTCAACACAAACTCTAAGTGTTCACATATAATAAAATAAAATATCACATTTGAGGAAAAAGTAAGAAAATAAAAACTCACTTCAACCCGATTCGGTCAGGAGTTCAATCTAGTTCTGGATGGTTCAACTAAACTACATTTTAAATAGAGTCGAATCATTTGTCGAACTGACCTGCGAGTTTCCAATTAAATACGTTGAACCAAACGGTTTAGTTTGACTCTTAACACATCGTCCCCTAGTTTGGATGGGAAATGTATTACCATAGAAAATTATATAAAAAAAGAAATTTAGATATAATTTATTCCATTGAAAATAATTTTAATGATGATAAAAGCGAATTAATATTATAATACAACTAACAAGTTTTTAATCAAAATATTTTATTATAAAAAAAATGATTTAATTTATATATACTATGTACAATATTTTTTATGACGTTAGTCAATCACGAAACGACATGTCATAAAAATGGTTTGACTTTCTCTCAACTACCTTAAAAATCACCTATACTATAGTCTTTTTTCGATTGAATAAATTTTACCGCGATTGTAAACACCAATTAAACCCATAAAAATTTATAATTTTTTGTCATCTTTATTGGGTTTTAATTGCTATATAATGTCGATGTAAACATGTTTAAACCGCCAATTAATTAAAAATCATGGTATATGTGACTTTTACGGTAGTTGAGACAAATGAATCTTTTTATAATGTGTTATTTCATGATTGACTGACGTTGTAAAAGATCTTGTACATGGATGGTGTATATACATTAGATCAGTGGAGAAATTTAAGCATTAAAATAAAGGTTTAATTAGTACACACTATCACTAAAAAAAACAATTACACCACCAACCAATCCAAAATCATAGTATGGGGATTTTATGACATGTCATTTCATGATTAATTGACGTTGTAAAAAATCTCTTACACTGACGGTGTATATAAATTAAATCCCTAAAATAAAATCACCCTTTGCTAAAAACCTTCCCTTTTATTTATTTATATTACTATTAAAATGGTTTAATTAGTATACACCGGCGTCGAAAATAAATTTAAACCATCAATAAATAAAATATCATGATATGCATGACTTTTTTTAAGATAATTGAGAGAAAGTTAAGGATTTAATTTATATACACAATATGTGTATAAGTGTTTTACACCATCTACCAATTACAAGTTGACATATAATGAAAAAGCAGTTAGTTAATCAGTAACCATCTTATTTGTCAACCCTAGCTACCATGAATTGTTATTGGTTGTGGTTGTAGAAAAGTTTACGCCAATAGTGCGTAGTAATTAAACTCTAAAGTTAAATCCTTTTTATGATATATTGTTTCATGATTATATAGTTGGTATTGAAAAATCTTGTACGTGTATGTAAATTAAGGATTTAATTTATATACACAATAGGTGTATAAGTGTTTTACACTATTTACAAGTTACAAATTGACCTTTCACTAAAAAGAAGTTAGTCAATTGATAACCACCTTATATATCGACTATTTCGTGAATTGTTATTTTTTTGACAACTTTTGTTACTTTCGTGAATTGTTATTGATTGTGGTTGTAAAAGACTATACACTATACATTGTACGTGTATGTGTACATAAATTAAAGAATGTACACAATAGGTGTATAAGTGTTTTATGTAACATCCCAAAGTAATTATTTTAATTACTTCGATGTTTGAATAATTTAATTACTTGGATTGAGGTTTGAATTTGGTTATTTCAATAGTTGGGTGCATAATTATAAATTTTAGGAGTTGTTTATTGATTGTTAAATTATATATTCATTGATGTGGGGCTTGTTTAGAAATTTAGAATAAAATAAGGGTATAAGGGTCATATTACCCAACCACACCACACTCTCATTTAAGTTGGCTTTTAAAAGAAAAATAAAAGAAAAAGAAGAGAGAAAAGAGAGAGAGAGAGAGAGAGAGAGAGAGAGAGAGAGAGAGAGAGAGAGAGTCGAAGAAGAGAAGAGAAAAGAGAAAGAGAAGAAAGAAGGAAAGGAGAAGAGAAGAAAGAGGAACCCTAACCAAAACCTAGCTCCAAATCATCAATTCTTCCCTCTCCATTTTCGTTTCCATCATCACCATGTTAGTTCATCTCCTATTTCCTCTTCTTTAGCCTTGCGAAATTGATAACTAGAGGAGTAGGAGTAAGTTGAAATTTTTGGATGAATGTGGTTTTGAAGGTTCCTAGAGGCTTAGAATCAACCCCATAGTAGATTGAAGAAGGTTTGAAGCTTGATTTCGAGTTAAGGAGTACTTTGAAGATTGTTGGTGCCTAGGGTTCGATTTGGGTATTTGGGAGATTTTTCATCTTTCGCTTTCCTTCGTATTGATTCCGACTTTGAGGTGAGTTCTTGATAACTCTATTTTATATAGAGTTATTTATGCATCTAAATCTAAATAATTGCTCAAATTCAAGTAAAATAAGTGTTAAATATAGTTCTATAAATAAAATAACAACATTCAAAGTTTTTAACGGTTAAAAGTATGACTTAGCATTTTGCATATATATTGGTATCTTTGATGTGTTTGTTCAGTGCAACTGCAGTTGACGCACATGCACCAGAATACAACAGTGCACCTGCACTGGGTGCATCTGCACTGGAAACAAACTACAATGCTCGAAGATATCTTAGACCATCAAAATGCTCCAGCATTCGTGGCAAACTGATGCACCAGCATTACATTTACGAGCGAGAAATTACTCCAACCTTAGGAAACCCATCCATGAAGTAACCTCACTCAAAGGAGCCACATTTTGAGGAGATGTGTCAAATCTCTATAGGACCTCTTTACTTTAATAAAGCAATTGTCCACTCTACTTTTGGAGGCACATGGATTCAAAAGAGGTGAAAGTTTTCTCCAAAGAAATCCAACCATGAAGAAAACTCACTAGGGACACATGTTAATCCATTATTGGACCTCCCTTCATGGTTGAGTGATTGATTTGAATCGCTTTATGGGATGGAAGGATAAAGGCAACCCTAACTTCATCATCAAGCAAACCCTCACATGAAGGAAAGCTCAACTTGAAGCCTATATAAAGACCTTCATTCTTCATTTGGAAAATCATCTAAGATCTTCTTAGATCATCTCATACACTTCAATTTACATTTCAAGAATTTAGTTTTAGTTAGTTTTTAGATTGTAAGAAGGTAAGGGAGGAATTGACAACTTCTTTCTTCACTTCTACATAGAGGTAGCTTAGTGCAGTGGAGTAGTGCACCTGCATCACTTGGCAATTCCATGCAAAGGGAACTCCAACCGTGTAACTCTTATCTTATTGTTTCCTTTTGTTATTTCAATTATATGAATATGACTTCTTCTATTAATATAAGCCTTGTGATGACTAGCATGAACTAAACTCTTTTAGTTGGATGTTTTAATCTTATAATGATCTTTTAAGTAAGTTATTGTGTTCATATGTGATGTATGCATTTTAGTTCTTGCATGATAACTCTTTCATATTCATCTTTAGAATGGCCAACTAAAAGTGAATATAAATCATAAATACAGACATGGTTTATGATTAGAACTCAAGAACTAATATGGATAAGTGTTTAATAAATGAAACTTTGTTAAATCCATGCTAAGACCAAGACATAGGATAGCATAGTCCTTAGGATGATACAGTGGGTACTTAAAATACAAGAGTGAACTTATTTAGCATCTTAGACTACAATTGTAAGAAGGCGAGAAAAGAATTGACAACTTCTCTCTTTACTTCAAGACAAGGTTTTAAGAGCTTGTAATGAAACTCTGAAGACAGTGATTGAAAAGCACAATTCTAATGCAACTGCATCCAGTGTGTGAGGCATTCAACAAGGCTATTTTGGATCATAGGGAGAAGCCTATTATCAGCTTGTTGGAAGGCTTGAAGAATTACATCACTGAGAGGATTGTCACTCAAAGGACATTAATGGAAAGGTACAAAGGTAATATTTGTCCTAAAATTCAACTGATTCTTGAAAGAGTGAAAAGAGAAGCTGATGGATGGTCTCCTCTCTGGCATGCTGATGATGACTTTGCTTTATTTGGGGTATCAAATGAGGTTGACCAATACATTGTCAACCTAAAAGAGAAAACATGTTCCTGTCGTAAGTGGGACCTTTCAGGAATTCCTTGTCCACATGCAATTGCTTGTATTTGGCACAACAAGGTGAATCCAGAGGACTATGTATCTCAATATTATTGGTATAAAATTCTGATTTGAATACAATTCTGATTTGTCATTCAATTCTGATATAAATACAATTCTGATTTGTCACTCAATTCTGATCTGAATTTTTAACAGGAAATCAACCTTCTTGAGCACATACTCTTACATTGTGAAGCCATCCAATGGACCCAAGTTATGGACAGAGACAAACACTAAACCTATCCTACCACCGGTTATGAGAAGAGCACCAGGGAGGCCAAAGAAGAAAAGGAACAAGTCTAATGATGAGCCAAGGCCTAAAAACAAACTGCCAAAACTTTACTCTGCTGTGAAGTGTAAAAAATGTGGCAATTTTGGCCACAATGTAAGAACATGTAAGGGTAAGACAGCTGCTGATAGAGTCATACCAAAGGGTGGAAACAAGAGAAGAACAAAGAAGACAGCTGCTGTACCACAAGTATCACAAGCTACTCAACCACAAGAGTCACAACCACAAGGATCACAAGCACCACAAGTGTCACAAGGATCACAACTTGCTTAGTGTTAGGAAGTATGGCATATGCCTATTTGTATTAAGGGTCTGATGGCATATGCCTTTAGTAACATTTTGTAAAGGTGGTCCACTTTTGTATGGTATATGCCTTTTTGTATTAAGTGTGTCATGGCATATGCCTTTAGTTATCCCCCGATTAGGACCTTAACAATGTAATTATGGCCTTTTGAGCCTTAACAATGTAATTATGGCCTTTTGAGCCTTTGGTTAATATATGCATCTATGGCACACTTCTGTTTATCAGTTATGGTCGAAATTCTGTTTATCAGTTATGGTCCAAATTCTGTTTATCATATGCTGTTCTGTTTATCAGTTATGGCACAAGCACAAATTATGTTTATCAGTTTATCAAATTCTGCATAAATCTGCATAACATATGCTGTTCTTTTTATCAGTTATGGCACAAATTATGTTTATCAGTTATGGCACACTTTTGAGCCTTTCAAATTATGTAACACAAGCACAACTAAATCTGCATAACATATGTTGTTCTGTTTATCAGTTATGGCACAAATTCTATGGCACACTTCTGTTTATCAGTGTTGGACTGTTTTTCTGAAATCCATATCCTTCACATGTATTTATTGTGTTTTGTGTTGGACTGTTTTTCCATCATATTGCAGATTAAATGTATCCACACAATCACAAATTTCTTATACTTTAGCTTTTACAGTTTTCATGTCATTCATTTTTACAGCTTTTACAGCTTTTACTATTGATGTTATTGGCTTACATTTCAGGCCAGAGGCATTGATTGTAAGCAAGAACAGCATATGATTAACAAACACAACTAAATCTGCATAACAATCAGCATAACCAAATTATGTAACACAAGCATAACTAAATCTTCATTACACTAAATTTTCATTACAATTCTGTTCATGAACATAATAGTACCCCTAAACTATTACAATCAAAATACAACATAACCCATAATACCTAAACCATTACACACTACTCCCCCTAAAACATAACTACTTTATCATGTGTGTTGCCACCAATGCAAACACAAGCACAATAATAATCACCCAAGAAATTGCTAAAATTCCCCACATCATTTTCATCTTTATCTTCATTTCCTCTTGAGCCCTCTTTGCTTCCTTCAATTCAAATTCGCTGGTCTTCAATTGACTAGCATTTGTCTTCAATTGAGCAACATTGTCCTTCAAATCACTAGCCTTTCTCATCAAATACAGGATAACCTCTTTGGCTCTAGGACTCATCTCTTCATCATACCACTGATAGAAATGACATTGTTTCTTACCAAATTTCTGAAAAACAAGTGTGTAATTTTAGTCAACACAAAACCCATTGTAAACCCTAAATCGCATGATAAAGAAGAACAATACCTCAAATAATGCACATCCATAAAGCCTACGCCCAGGATTCTCGTTTGTCCAAGAAGTCTTTAATGGAGATTCAAATCCACAACGGCAACGAACTGCTCTTCTTCTCTGTGAAGACCCATGAGACGAAACAGAGGAAAACTGAGACATTCGAGCTCACACGATCCTAATGCGACAGGAATGGAAGCCAAAAGAGGTGGAAACGTTGGTTCTCAGTGAAGCTTCTGTTCTGAGTTTGAAGCTCGAAGGGAAGAAGACGAAGACGAAACGTTGGTTCTCAGTAAACCTGAATGGATGTTCTCTCTGAGTTTGAAGCATAATAATCTTATTTTTATTATATTCCACCATGGCATGACAACGTGGAATGCCACATTGGATTAGTCAGTGCCAACTCACCCAAATGTTTGACCAAATTGGTGGGGGGCAACGATTTTACAAATTGATAAAATAGGGGGACCAAAATCGTGGAAAACATTCTTAGGGAATCAAAATCGTGAGTGAAGTATAATAGGGGGACCAAATCTGTAATTAATCCTTCACGTTAAGAAGGGCTTGTAGTTAGCGCTTTACACACGGTTGTAGTTAGCGCTTTACACTAAAATACAGACGTAATCTGTTATCGTTCTTCCTCTTGGCTCTTGCGGAACGGAACGAAACGAAGACGCTCCGTTTTCCGGTGACTCCAACTCCGACATGCTATTCAATTAGGGTTTGAAAACTCTTCTATTCTTCATTTCCTTCGTCAGAACAACGCTCAATATGGTCGCTCTTTCACTTTCAACTTCCAATTTCGCCACCGCTTTCCTCGGCAAGAAATTGTGCTCCCTCTCTCCGTTTCTCTATCTTTCCGTTTTTCCTTTATCCATAAGTGATTAATTGGCTTTAATTTTCATGTTATTCTAGTTCTTGTTTTTCATTTTAGTGTTTCCGGATTCTTCAATAATTTTTAATCTTCATTTTATTTTCTTCAATTTGGCTTTCTTCAGGCCTCTCCGAGAAAACACGAGGAAGCTGATAACCTTTTCGGAATCTTCATGTCGCACTAGATGCGCGGTGGACTCGCCCTATGGAGGTATTACTATTACCTACGCGTTTTATCTTTGAAATCATGTTGATACATTAATTTGTACTTGGCTGAGTAATCGATGAAGATGCTTCTTGATTGGGCATATTCCCGTGTATGAACAATTGGACAATATCTGTAATTTAATTTATCTTTAGCATAATATTCTATTCACCATCTATGAATTTAGGTCTCACAATGTGCCCAATCACAACAACAATAATAACAGGTCTTATCCCAGAAGATGTCATAATTTTCTATCCTGTATCAAATTCGAAGATATACAAATTATTTGATAATACTCTCTTAATTAGTTTGTCTTAAGTTTGTCTTAATCAGTCTCCCTCTACTAATTATTGGAATATCCTCTATTTGGTTGATATTTTTTAACGGTGCTTCTTTGTGTCACAAATGCCAATTAAAATTGTAATTTCCATTCAAAAGGTTCTTGCATGCTTTTAAACTGAAGGTCCATCTTGAGCATCTATAGCCACAGCCATGTCTCAGCTGTTGCTGTTGCAAACTTGCAATTGCGGGTGAATATGGAAAGCATGGAACCTGTGTTATTAATGAGTTACTTAGGTCTAGCGCACCAAAGCTATTCAAGTTCATTCATTTAATTAAACAAACAAGCCACGGCCTAGAGCTGGGCTTGATTGCTTCAATAAGCCAAGCTAGAGCTTTGTATTCTTGTTTAAGCTCATGTAGTTTGTGTTTGAGATGAAAGCCCTTTTTATTATTTTTATTCAGTATCTTGCGACCAAGTATTACTATTTCCTTACTATGTACATAATACTTGTTTATTCTTTAGGAGATGGATTTGGTGGGTTTTGAATGTCATTTTATTCTAAATTACCAGTAATAAGCCTCCCCTTCCCTTTTTGAACTCCCAAACATAGCCTAAAGGTTTGTTAAGATAAGTAGAAGGGGTATTATAAAAGTTACATCCATTCCAATAGGGAGACTGCTCATGGGCAGCCAAAAAGTTAACATTGTGGTTTCATTCTCCAAGTTTAGTTGGAGGCAACTGTCCTGTTGAAGAGGAGCTTGATCTTCTTGATTAGACGGCCATAGTGGTGAGATTCGTGAGAAGCAGAGCAGCCATGCTTGCATAGATTGACAGCATTTATATCCCTTTTTCAAGAGATAATCCTTTGTACCTAATGAAAAAACTTCAGATCCATTTCGTGATCCCAAGTACAACATTGCCTTCACTAGTTTTATGTTCTTTTCTGATAGGTAGTTTAAACATGATTTTTGGATCGTTGGCTGTTTGTTGACAGCTGAAGTGTTAACTAAATTACATCATCATTCATATTAATTCATAAAATTTAAGTTTCTGATACTTATATTTCAGTTTTCAATTTTCGATTTTAGAGATTGAATTGATTGATATATATACACACACATGCACATTTTTCTACAGGCAATGAGCAAAAATTCCCTCGAATCAGTGTTTGGGATCCTTACCGGCGCCTTGGCGTTACTCGTGATGCTTCTGAAGAAGAAATTTGGGGGTCAAGAAATTTTCTGTTGCAACAATATGCTGGACATGAGAGCAGCGCAGAATCAATTGAAGCTGCTTTTGAAAAAATCTTGATGGCTAGTTTTTTACACAGGAAGAAAACAAAAATTAATTTGAAAAGCAAGTTGAAAAAGAAAGTAGAGGAGTCACCAACATGGGTCAAGAACTTGCTCAACACTGTTGAATTTCCCCCCACTGAAATTATCCTCAGAAGATTGTTTCTCTTTGCCTTCATGGGGGGCTGGAGCATTATGAATTCTGCTGAAACCGGACCTGCTTTTCAGGTTTGCTTTGAGTTTATTGTATTATTTATTTCTGTGCGGTGTGCAGCCAAATGTACTATTTTTTAAAATAAAACTGTATTTCACATTTCATTAAAGACAAATAGAAAATTGCAATTATGCCACTTTCTATAAGAAAGTTATTACACCCAAAATTTTAGGGTAAGCCAACAAAATTATGTCTTCATCTAGCTCTTAATGGTACGTTATGCCTGGGTGTATTAGGGTTGTTCTCCCACCGTACTGCATATTTAAGTCAACTATCAATTGCTGGATGCTCTTAGGATGCCTGATATGCTTGTTATTATACCTTAATAATGAGATTTGGTGACTACTGTCTTTGGCTTTGGTCGAAAGTTGTATGGGAATTTCTGATCAGCCATTTGGCTGGTCTCATCTTGTGACTGTTGGTTCAGACTTTCAGGTTATGGTCTTTAGCACTTTAAAGTTTAACCATCGAACACCGTTTTAATCTTGATTTGCAGCATACCCATGCACATTTTTTAGGCTTTCAGTCTTATGGATAATATGTTCATAATATCTTTGTTAATAAATGTCTACGAACTTTCATCTATTCAACCAGTGTACGAAGGCATAATAAGGTGAATGTGTTTAAGTTTGAAATAAATAACAATTTAATGTAAGGTTTCTGTAGTGTTGGAGTTACATCAGAAAACGTTATTGAAATAGTTGTCTTTGCTCTGCTCTGTTTCCCCAATTTCTGCTCCCACCATATGCACGAATAATTGCATATTGACAGTGCCGTTCTTTTGCTACAGGTGGCAATCTCTTTGGCTGCTTGCATATATTTCCTTCACGAAAAGACGAAGAGTTTGGGTAGAGCGTTTATTATCGGGTAAGTGGTACAACTTGCTTCAATTCACGGTTTTCTTTGATTTTTGTTTGTTAATTCTTTACTGCACAATTATAGGTTTGGAGGTCTTGTGGCTGGATGGGTAGCTGGTTCATTGCTGGTACCCAATATTCCATCTATGTTGCTGCGCCCAACTTGGACACTTGAACTCTTAACGTCATTGGTAGTTTATTTTTTCTTGTTCCTTGCTTGTACTTTTCTCAAGTGAAGTGTACTCATCCATAGTTTCTTGTGCTGTACTCTTAATGAGTTTCTAGGTGAACAAACTAAATCATTTTTTCCTAGTGAGCTAAGTTGTCTTCTATTGTGCTTGCTTTGAATACCACTGTTGAGTGTTGAGTAGGCAATGGTTTGCTTTGCATAGATATTTCTAAGCCTTGATGCCTTGCTTGTATTTCGGGTTGGCTATGGAGCAAGTGTCACCTGGTTGCATCCTTGCATCTGTTATGAACTCGTCCGTGTGGCTAACTTTCCCTAATCTTGATTCAGATTGAGGTGATTAACAAGCTCCTAACCTCTCCAATAATGCTCTCTCCCCCCCCCCCCCCCCTCTCCCTCTCTCTCTCTCTCTCAATTTGATCTACGAATAGTTAAAACAAAAAATTAAGTGCGAATGGAATTTGAAAGTTGATTCACACAATATCTTTGATGCACCTTTGAATTTATGGATTCTCTCAATTTGATCTACAAATAGTTAAAACAAAAAATTAAGTGCGAATGGAATTTGAAAGTTGATTCACACAATATCTTTGATGCACCTTTGAATTTATGGATTCTCTCAATTTGATCTACAAATAGTTAAAACAAAAAATTAAGTGCGAATGGAATTTGAAAGTTGATTCACACAATATCTTTGATGCACCTTTGAATTTATGGATTCTTAATTATTATGACGCACCTTTGAACTTATGGATTATTAATTGGCCGGGAAAATTACACTTAAAAGGGAACCATGAGTATTTCGACTATCAATTTTTTTTCTTGTAAAAAAAAAACACTCATTACTCTTATAATTGTTAGAAAAGTCGCACTTAGATCTCCTAAGTTTTTTTTTAAATGACAAACTTCCTCTATTACAAAATAGAATATTAATAATAATAGAGGAAATATGTATAGAATTTAGGAGAAATCGGTCTTTTACACATTAAAGACTAGAGAGGATGTATATATATATATATATATATATATATATATATATATATATATATATATATATATATATTCTTTAACTAGAAATTAAGAATGGGACTATGGGAGGTGAGTTCAATTTTCCCACCAGACTAAAGACAACAATGATTATTACCAAAAAAAAAAGACAACAATGACAGGGTTTACGTGCGCAGGATTTGATTGTGGAAAACTGATACCGATCGACAACAACAAACATCATCAAGGGTTTGAATGGAGCTTGGGCAAAAAATTGAAGAAACACATGCCATATATTACAAGTTTAAATACTAAGTTAATAAGTGTAACCGAAACCCAATATTGAAAAGGGTTAGGAAAACTGAATAGCTGGATCCAACATACAAAGCATACGAACACATAAAATACACACAAATCCTAATACATGAAACATATATAACACTTATAACAGTAGTACGATTCTTAGCAAAGTAATGATAAACTATATCTATATATCAAGGGCTTGCTCTGAGTCTGCAACCGAGTCGAAGTGATTTTTCCTGATGGCGTAGCATCCCATGGTGTAAATGGCAGTGACTAGTACTAGCACAAAGACATTGAATACTGTGAGATATCTCCATTGGTTCCTAATATTGGCCAGCACTCCTCCTTTGCATGAACTGCAATTGTAGCACAGTTTCTCCTGATTGTTATTCCAAATAGCACAATCTGAACTATTCGCTGCTAGACCCTCCTTTGGCACTTCCCAAAATGTAGCATTCTTCATTACAAATCCACAGTATATTGGTGGCTTACAACACCCAGACTGAAAACAAAAATAACAAAACAATCCATTAGAACATAAGTATTTCATTATGAGAAACACCGAAAAAAACTGATTGATATAAATTTACTTAAGCTCCATCCTTTTAGAAACAATTGGCTATTTGTTGGTAAAAAAAACATTGGCTGTATAGACTATGAATTTAATTTAAATTTTAAAAAAATTACACAATCAATTAATCATAGATTGTAATGTCGTCAAAAATGGAGTTTAATTATTACATAATATTACTGTAAATTTTGTTACACTCATAATTAATCACAATTCATGATATAATTAACATATAAGGTAGTTACGAATAGACTCATTTCTTTTTAATGAGATATGAGTTTGTAATTAGTGGACACTAAAACATTTTTACACCATGTGTTTATATATAGAAATTTAATCTTTAACTTGTGGAGACTGATAACTTGTTGACAAATATATGGTGGATTTAGTGATCAGTTTAATGTATACTAAACATTTATATTTAATGAGTAAAATAATTAGGATTTCGCATGAATGGGAAGTTAGATAACCTGAATGGTAGACAAGTGTTTGAAAATGAGAGAATCATTGTTACGACCACCATTGAGTGCGAGGTTGTCACAAACACGAGCATCCATCAAACAACTCTTAACCTTGTTCCAGTTCTTGTCCTTCACAACATAACGCTGCAACCAGTGAGAGAAGTCATCGACTCTATACTCACCGTACCCTCTCCCAGATATCTTCTTCCCAACTTTCATGTTGGTAACAAACAACGCAAACACGATGAACAAAGCGAGTCCCAAAGCCAACAAGAACGTCACTAACAAGTAACCGTATATCGCCTTATCGACTCCGTACAACCATCCCGCGATTCCCAGCGTCGATACCAGCACCACCAACACGCCACCGATTAAGAGCGGGTATTGTAACACCTTCTGGCAGTCGGACCCGCCGCGGATGTGGATATAGGCGGAGGCACCAATGGCGGCGAGACTGAGAAGTAAAGAGAGTATGTTGAGAACACCAACCACGGCGTTGCGGAGCGTTCTCTTGTTGATATTGGTACATCTTATGGATAGAAGAGAGAAGCGATACTCATACACGCTCGTTGTCATGATGTTGAAATTGGTGTGAAATGTTATGTGTAGAAAATAGAAGAGAAGATTTTGGAGTGGAGTAAAGGAACGGTTCCCGCGTGAGTTTTGAATTTTGTAAGAATGCATTTGGAGTTTCAGCTATTTACGGATGTGCCATTCCATGCTTAATGCCGTTAGGGTTTCTTCGTGTTTGGTGTTACGGTTGGCAAATTCTTGTTCAGCCACGTCAGTTATAGTCAGTTACCCTGTGGCTCCACTACATAATAGTGGTACAATACAGTTTTACCTTTACCCAGATGCAACTAACTAACTGCAAGTTATCAAGGAAGCATTTTTAAGTATATGCATGTCATGTGTCAAAAAAAAAGATTATGCATATCATTTTATTTTACTATATTCTTACTATCCACGTATTTCATGCATGTCTTTCCGTAATGGGATAGACTTTTTTATGATTAATAAAGAATATTTGTTTGTTTGGAATAAAATGTAAAGATATACACTGATCTTCACCCAAAAAAAAGATATAATATTTAGATATTATATCTTTATTATAGATATGTATAATATTTAGCCTTAGGTGCTATGGTTAAATGAGACTCACCCCTTTTTATTATACTTTATTATAGAGGATATGTATAATATTTAGCCTCCTAGAGTTTTATTAGATATCACTAGAGTTTTATTAGATATTGTCCTACCGTATCTTGGAGTCTATCGATCCGGGATAATTGGTAGTAGGTGGTCTTGACCAACGGGCTCCGTTTCGATCCGAGGTCGGGCGGTACCAGCAAATATACTCTGACGCTCAAGTCAGCGGGTGAATTGATTACAGGTAAGAATGTTGGTTAGTGTCCATACCTTCGTCATGGCATTAATGCTTATTTATAGAGTCAAATGTGAGTTTGACCTAATTGATCAGAGTCGTCCAATCTAGGGTTTAGATCTTAGTCGTTCGTTCATCGACTTGCCATTGGTATTAGGCCTCACCTAATTTGGGGCGCAGCCCAATCCGTAACAGTTGCCCCCAAGTCGGGTCACCTAGGGGCGAGCCTGACTTGTAAGCTTGTCCGGGCTTTGTGCATGCTTTGAGTTAGATAATCGACCGAGTCCTCAATGGCTTCTGCCCCCAACACTACAAGAAAATTGACATATAGTGACGGCAAAAATCCGTGGGTAAAGGGTTACAAACCGTGGGTATAGCACCAAAAACCTATACCGACGGACAATTTTTTCGTGGTCTTTATTTGGCTATACCCACGGAAAAATGGCGTTGCTATAGCCTATAGTGACGGTTTTTCTTACCGTTGGACAAAACCTCAGAGCTATACCCACGGTTACCTTTCTGTTGGTATAGGTTTTAACAACACTCTTAATTTCTCTATACCCACAGCTGAACTTCCGTTGGTATAGGTTTTCGTGAAGCCTTCTAATTTGCCATACCCACCATTTTAGTGACTCCTCTTGTCATTAACGCTTATATAATTAGTTAAAAACTAAATATGAAATAAATAAATATATTTATGAAACAATAAAAGAATATAAAACTCAAATCATATTAAAAGTTAATCTCAAGTCTTACAATCATGCCAACATATTGTAAATTAACATCAAGTCTATTAAAAGACAAGCTTCCTACAGACCATAGGGTTCTATAATCAGCCAAATCCACCATATGTATTAAAAGACAAATTAATACATAAACACAAACAACACGAATTCTTTAATCAGCCAAATTAACCACAATTGGGTTCTATATATTTTCTCCATGACCATTTTCATCGAGAAGCTTCTTTACCCTTCCTGAAGTGTTTCGTGCATGCCTCCAAGCCCCCACCCAGCTTCTTTAGTTCCTCCAGTGCTAACAACCACCCCATTTCTCGTTCAACTTCCCTCTCAACCAAGGAAACTCGAAGTTCTTCTTATCTTTCTCGATCAGCTCTCTGTTGTTCCTGAATCTCAATTTCTTGTTTCTTCACAACCTCATTTGCTTCATTTCGAAGCTGAGCCTTATGTCTAAGCTACTTCAAGCTGAAAAGAGTTTTGCTACACAAAGAAATCAATCATGGGAATAAGTCAAATATTAAATCGTTATAAAGCTTGTTTAGAGATGAACAAAGAAATCAACCATGGCTGATTCGCGTGATAAGAAAATTAAACCAAGGGATGAATATCAAGGATCTCGTATGTCAGTGATCTAAGTAAAAGAAAAGTAAAAGGGTGTCTTCATGCTATCGGCCCCAAGGAGAGAGAAAATAAGGAGGTTTCAATATTAAATCCTTTTTTTTGGTTCAGTGATACTATAATAGTTAAAACAAGGTGAAACATTTTATGTTTTAGAAATTTTCAGTAAAAGAATGAGGGAAAATATGTTTTAGAAAGATAACGACATTTGATGACCCTATTGCTCACAATCAATTTACTAAAATCTCACATTTGGCAAAGAAGTTTCAATCATTTAGAATAACCACATTTATTAAGTACATTAGTCTTTTGATAGCTCTTTCTGTAAGATGTTTCCAAGTAGAAGTACTGTTTTAGCCTTTTAGGTAGCACATAGAAATTTACATTTGAGAAGAGGTACATTTTCACATGGCACAAATTGCATAGAAGAAAATTCCTAGATATCAAAGAAGTTGGGATCATAGAAGATAGGATTAAACCTGATATGTGGATGGTTGAAGAGGTGCTTTAACGAAGCAACCCAATCTTGCTCATTTCTAGTCCCCACCAATTTCAAGAAGTAAATCTACTTGACCCCGTCAGATTGATTCTTACTGGTAAAAACAGGTGTAGTCATCTCCATTTTCTCCTTTATTGGCTACTACAACTACAATCAGAACAAAAGCACACATTCATATTACTTCTTTCTTCTCTAAAAATAAAAAGGGAAAACAAAGGGGTGTAGTGACCAAAAGCAAGCCAATAGAATTTTGAAATGCACAAATGTTGCTCAATTCTAAAATATATAGCTACCTACCAAAAAGATATTCAGCTAGGACATTACTGAGAAGAACCACTGAAATCAAACCATTTCTTTCCAGGCATTGTAGGCTCTGCTACAAAGTAAGGCTGCAGAGATAGTATAATAGTTAAAACAAGGTGAAACAGTTCTAAGACCAGATGGTTTATCAGTGATTGCAAAGTGTTTTCCACTTACAATGCAGAGGATAGATGGGTACGGACAATACAAAGTCCTCAAAGAGCCAACTGTGACAAAATCTGTGACAATTGTTAGAATCTTAAAATTGTGGCTAACCTAGTTTTTTTCTTAAAAAAATGCTACAAATATAGAATTATAAACTACCAAAATCAGTCATTTTAGACATTTTTACAATAAGAAACTGCTACATAAACCAATAAACTAAAATGGAACTATCAGATTTAGAGGCTACAAATACAAACCAACATCAACATTTTTCCAAGTTCATTCATGTGTACAAATACAAACCAACATCAACATTTTTCCAAGTTCATTCATGTGTACTCAACACTTGCAAACTAGCACTTGCAAAACAACTTAAACATGATAGAAATAAGTACTAGCACATTATCTCAACTTCAGTGTAAGATGGAGCCTAGAGTTTAGAACCGAAACACCTTAAGTATGAAAACACATGCCATTGCCAATACAAAGTCCTCAAAGAGCCGACTGCAAGAAAAACAATAATAATCAATTAGCATGAATGTAGATTAGAGCTAAGATATGTAGACCTTTAGAGCTAAGCTTACTCAAACTCAAGGTTGCAACTAAGGATGAAGAAGAAAATACTAAGGATGAAGAAGAAAATACCTCTATTGTTTTGCAACCAATGAATATCCATCCAATGTGGAAAAAGAATGTGCTTCTTGAATGTTTAGCCCAACTTTGTAAACCAACCTATACATTAAATTCACACATACATTATTCAGACAGAACAATCAACAATAAAACCCTAAAATATATGTAGAACAACTAAGAGAATGCTAGCAAGAGAATAAGCCAAACTAGACAAGCAAGAGAATGCAAGACCAATCATCCACATCTTAGCAAATAGAGAAATTGCAGTCCACATAACCTTCAACAGTTTTTGCCTTAATCCAAAATTTCTTATTTACTTATTCTGATGCAACAAAAATTATAAGACAAATAAATTGCAAACTGTAAAAAATGACAAATTATCACTTGTTTCACCAAAAGACAGCACAAGATTGTAATGATCATCATCCAAGTACTCAAACAAGAACAAGGCTTGAACTAAAAAAGCACATGCCAGACTGCAACATATATTCACTAGTACACTGATACTACCACATATTTTGAATGTTAACTTGATCTCTCAAGATACATAAATGGCCATCAAACTCAAATAATGGCTTTAAGTTCAAATCTCCTTTATGAACATTCTAAAAGGACATACACTGTAAATAAAAATAACAGCTAGTAATAACTTGCTACAGATTTTCTTCATTCCTGCAAACAAAAAATTGAAACACAAAAAGTTAGAACACAAGCAAATACATTAAAGAAGACATTGAGAAAAGATATTAACTTAGTTACAACAAGAGTTAGTTTAGGAAAAGCAGCTTTATTTCAAACAACAATTTTTTGAAGGAAAACTTGAGGTTATAATAAATTGTTCACTAAATATATTCTCATCTTTACACTTAAGGCCCAGCAGAGTTTACAACTCTGTAGTATCAGACATAAGAGCAAGTTATAGTATCCGTAAATTACAAATCGTTTCCAAATTCCCAAATCCCACAACACGAAATGAACAAGAAGGAAAACGAAAATGAAATCAAAGAGAGAAGGAAAACGAAATGAAGAATAAGAAAAACGAAAACCTAACGGGGAAAATTCGGTTCCCAAATCACAACTCGTTTCCAAATTCCCAAATCCCACAAACCCTACAAATCGAAATGAACAAGAAGGAAAACGAAAATGAAATCAAAGAGAGAAGGAAAACGAAATGAAGGATAAGAAAAACGAAAACGAAATGCATAAGGAGGAAAACGAAAACAAAACGAAATCTAACCTTGAGAAGAATTGCAGTGCAGAAGCAGAAGGATCCGCGAGCAGAGGCTAGCAGTGGACTGAGGGAGGGAGCACAGAGTAGAGCGCCAGTTAGAGGCGGGGGCGTGTGGTGGTCATCGGACTGAGGGTTGGTGGCTTTCGCTTCTGGTTTTAGAGTAGGGAGAAAGAACTGAAGGGAGCGATTAGGGAAAGGAGCGAATAAAATAGGGAGTGATAAAAAAAACTTTTGGAGTGGCAATACCCACGGTTCCTGAAACGTGTGTAGGTATAGCATACCAATACCCACAGTTTTGTTTACCATCACTATAGGCGTCCGTTGGTATGTGTCAAATTTCTTGTAGTGCAACCCCAGAATATTCGGGACCCAGTCCTCAACTCGCGACCTTTTCCGAGGTCAGGCTTATACCTTCGAGGGTTTCTTCCCCCAACCTCGAAATATTCGGGACTCCAGTCTTGCCTTGCCATTGCTGCGTGGCGTGATTGAGGTGACCGTTGAGTGACTCAAGGTGTCAGTTCAATGGTGGCGTTTTGATTCACGCGCCTGACAACAATGTCAGTCATTAGGCGCGCAGTTCGATGACAGTTGGTGTAATGGTGGCGCTTCGATTCACGCGCGCGCTGCTACTGTTGCTGATTGGACGTGCTTTTCGGCTTCAGCCCAATCCATGGCCTTTGGCCCACTATATATAGGGGCTCAATCCCCATTCATTTGTTCTGAAAAATGAACTTCACATCATCTTTCCGAGCTTCGTTCTCTGATCCAACATCTCGTGGTGAGGCTCTCCGCGTTCCAATGGAGCGAGATCGTCAAGATACACAAATTCATTCAACTTCGTCAAGCTTCCGTTATCCGAGGTTAGTGACTTTTCCCTGCTTTTTGTCTTGGCTGGGACTTCCCCCAGCCTGCTTTTATTTGCACAGGGTGGAGGTCGTTAGGTCGGGTTCCGACTTGGTCGCGGACTCACCGCATCGCTCATGCCTGACTTTGTGTGCCCCCACTTCTGTAGGTCCGATCTGGCGATAACGAACACTACAAAAAATGTTGTCTTTAGCGACGGAATTAGAGAGGGACTTTATGTCCCTCGCAAAAACTGATATTAGCGAGGGCATAGAGCTGTCGAATTTTTTTAAGCGTTAGCGACGGCAATTTTAGCCATAGCGACGGCAAGGCCGTCGCTAATGGCCTGGGCGGGAAAAATTAGCGACGGCTATAGTGTCCCTCGCAAAGGTTTTTTGACCGTTCAACGCGTGGCACCGCGTGGAAATGTTTGTAACGGTTAGCGACAGCCCATGCCGTCGCTAATGCCGTCGCTAATGTCAAATTAATTTCCAAATCTGAATCTCAGAACAGAACCCCTCATTTCTCTCTTCTCCTCTCTCTCACCGCATCTCTCTCTCCGCCTCTCTCTCTCCGCCTCTCTCTCTCACCTACGACGGCCACCCCACCACCACCATCACCTACCTACGACCTCCTCTCTCCGTCACCTCCTCACTCCGGCTCTCTCTCTTCGCCTCCTCACCGTCTCTCTCTCCGCCTCTCTCTCTTCCTACGGTGCGCACCCAAACGCCGCCAACGCCACCACCCTCACAACCACCACCACCATCCTCACCTACCTACGACAGCTCCTCTCCGCCTCTCTCTACTCGTTGTCTCTCTCCGCCATCTCGCCCTCTCTCTCTCCGCCTCTCTCTCTCTCTCACCTACGGCCAACAACCACCCACCACCACCGTCACAACCACCCACCACCACCAGCACCTACTTTCTGTCTGTCTCTCTCTCAGCCTCTCTCTCACCTACGAACCTGAACTGTGCACCGCCGCCGCCACCACCACCACCACCGCCGCCACCACCACCACGAATTTCTGCCCTCTCCCTTTTGTAGGTTTTGATATTTTTTCTATGATATTTTTTTGATATTGGTTTTTTAAATTTGTTTTGATTTATGTTTTTTGATTGATTTAGGATTGACATCGTTGGTGTTTGGAGTTTAAGAACCGCACCAGAGTGCGCATCGTCACCGAACAACCGCACCAGACGTCAATCTCATAACGGTTAGTTTAATTGAAAAATATTTAATTATTGTTTTGATGAACCCTAGGTTAGATGACTGTGTGTTGTTGATGGAAAAGGGTGAGGGACATCCTAACCCCCATATTTTTCTCGAAATCATCTCCATTGAAATAATTGCGAGACGATACTAACAACGGTAAGGTTGGGAGTTATATGAAATAACTTCCTTCACTACTTGGGTGGAAAAGGGTTTTGTGCTGTCCTTAACCCCCATATTCGGCTCGAAATCATCTCCACTGAGATCATATTGATGCCACTAACTTGAAATATTATTGGGAATGTTATCTAACACGTTTTCTTAAATACGTGTAGATGAATTTGTATGAATTTAATCGTGATTGGGTGTATGATCGGTTATGTAACACCCCGTTTCTACCCCTTAATTTGTACGTCATTATCAGAGTGCTTTCGTTTTCAAAAATAATAATAATATTAGTAGAAAAGAAATGTCACAACTTCATTGATGAAACTCATCGACTACGCCATTAACATTCGTGTAGAAACACATTCGTCTCAAAAATCGAACTTCAAAATTAAATCTCATCACAGCGAAAATAATAGCTCACCAAAAATAAATCACTCAAACACGTCTCACACATCAATAAAATTATTAAAACAGTTAATTAAATAAGTCGTCAACTTTAACCCGCCCCCTAGGTGTTACAATATCAGAGAGCGACTCGAACGTCTCAACAGCTAAAAGGAAGGCAGCATGTCCTTCAATCAGAGTCACCTGCAGCGTTGCCACAATAGAGCAACATTCCAAGCAGAAGGGGTGAGAACTTTCAACAAAGTATAATTAAGCATACAGCAGAGTAATATGAGCAAACCATCACACAACATCGTCACTAAAAACAACTTCATCATCGTTACACACAACACCAAACAAAATCACAATTCACATCACCCGTTATAAACAAAATGAATGCGCATGAAGATGCAACCCACACCTGGGCATATGCATGATGGTACCATATTCGTCATAATAAGCCACTATGGGCACACCGTCACTGTTTTCTCGTCATAAATAAGCCACTATGGGCACACCGTCACTAAGAGGCCGAAGCCTATTCGTCATAAGATGCACATGCTATGAGACACAATGGACACATGTGCAATCACCAAAATTTACTCACCCGGAGTACTCATCATCACCACCATAAGACACTCATAGAGTGTATTCATCATAGTCATCATAATAATAATATCACACCTCTTCATAACAATCACATTCAAAATAATGTAACAACATAATTAAAATTATGGAATAAACATTTCGCTTTACATTTTGAAAATTATGGAATAACCTTTCACTTTCGTACTTAGGAAGCGCCACAATTAAATTCGGGAAGAACATCTCATTTTCCAAGTGGAAGAAAAACTCACATTCTTTGACTCCAAATCAAAACTGAAAATAGTGGCCATCATTGCGCAAAACAGTGGGAATTTTACATCCAAATCGAAACTGAAACAGTGGCTATTTATTTCGCAAAAACAGTAGCAATTTTACATCGAATCGGAATTGAAACAGTGGCTATTTATTTCGCAAAAACAGTAGCAAATTTACATCAAATTGAAGCTGAAAAAGTAGCCATTTATTTTCGCAAAACAGTCAACAAAAACAGCAACTTTGATTTGCAACACAGCAGCATTTTAATTGGTAAAAACAGCAACCACAACATACAATTGACAGCAAACAGCACTAAATAAATACAGCAACAGCACTACAAATAAATTCTGCACAGCAGCATTGTTTTTTGTAAAAACAGCAACAACAATATACAATTGACAGCAAACAGCACTAAATAAATACAGCAACAGCACTACAATAAATTCTGCAACAGCAGCATTGTTTTTTTTTTTTTTGTAAAGACAGCAACACCAAATTTCTGCATAACAGCAACATATATATATATAAAACAGCAACAACATTTTCTGCCCAACAGCAACACATATATATAAAAACAGCAACATATATATATAAAAACATCAACTATTCAACTCCTCGCATCATGGGGTAATTCGCACATCAACATAACAATTCGATTCATTACTTCTATCGATATATATATATAAGTTGCGAAATTCACTACTCCCACAAACCCACAAACCCTCCATATTACTCAATTATATTAAATTGAAAACCGCTCACCCTTACCTCGAATTTTATATGCCCGAAACCACGATTTATGCGTCACGTGCAAAACTCCGCAACCCGACGAGCCACGGTCACTAAAAATTCGCAGCAGCCCCCTTCCTCCTCTCTAAGCCAAGATGAAGACAAATTCCTCTCCTCCTCTAAGCCTTGAAGTCGCGCCCCACCTCCCTTTTTCTCTCTCAGATTGCGCTGAATTCTTCTCCTTGGAGGAATGACACTAATTATTAGTTTTTAGGGTAAATGGAATGGGCTTGGGTCACTTAAGTGGCTTGGGCCCATTTTTCACACCACTCTTTTTAATTCTTTTCGCCTCCTACAATAAGACAATTATATATAATTATCCCACTTAAATAAATATTGCATCCCTCCAATAACTTAATTTAATTAATAAATTAAATTATTTTAGGGCGTTACAACTCTCCCCCACTTAGAGAATTTCGTCCTCGAAATTACCTGAATCAAATAATTCTGGATAGGCGTCTTTCATCTTACTCTCCAATTCCCACGTCATGCTCTCGCCAACGGCTCCCAACCAAACTACTTTCACTAAATTAATCTCTTTGCCTCTTAACACTTTTACCTCACGGTCATCAATTCTAACCGGCATAGTCTCCACGGTGAGATTGTCCCGCACCTCCACATCATCTAGTTGAATCACATGAGACGGATCCGCAACATACTTCCGAAGCTGCGACACGTGAAACACGTCGTGCAAGTTTGAAAGGTTAGGTGGTAAGGCCACCCGGTATGCAACATTTCCAACTCTCTCCGTAATCTGATACGGCCCAATGAACCGAGGAGTCAACTTCTTTGATTTCAGCGCTCGCCCAACACCAGTCATAGGCGTGACCCTCAAGAACACGTGGTCACCGGCTTCAAATTCTAAATCTTTCCTTCTCTTATCATGGTAACTCTTCTGCCGACTCTGCGACGCTTTCATTTTCTCCCTGATCATCTTTACCTTCTCAGTAGTCTCTCTGACTAGCTCAGGTCCAAGTACTAAACTTTCCCCAGTCTCGTACCAACACACCGGAGTCCTACACCTCCGGCCATACAACGCCTCAAACGGCGCCATTCCGATACTGGAATGATAACTGTTGTTGTAGGTGAACTCAATTAACGGAAGATGAGTATCCCACGTACCTCCCTGCTCTAGTACGCATGATCTCAACAGATCTTCCAATGATTGGATTGTCCTTTCTGTCTGCCCATCAGTCTGGGGATGATAAGCTGAACTCAACCTCAATTTCGACCCCAACTCTTTCTGCAAACTACTCCAAAACTCCGAAGTGAACCTTGGGTCCCTATCAGACACAATGCACAAAGGAACCCCATGCAGCTTCACAATCACCTGAATGTAGATTTCAGCCAATCTCGACACTGGATACTTAATACCGATAGGAATAAAATGTGCCGACTTTGTCAATCTATCCACAACCACCCAAATCGAATCATGCCCTCTCACCGTATTGGGTAACCCGGTCACAAAATCCATGGAGATACTATCCCACTTCCATTCTGGAACATTCAACGGTTGCATCATTTCCGCAGGTTTCTGATGCTCGACTTTCGATTTCTGACAGGTCAAACACGAATACACAAACTGCGCCACATCGCGCTTCAACCCAGGCCACCAGAACATCTTCTTCAGATCTTGGTACATCTTCGTCGCTCCAGGATGGATACTCAATTTACTCTTATGCCCTTCCTCAAGAATTGCCTTTCTCATTTCCTCGCCTTCGGGAACACAAATTCTCCCACGATACCTCAATACATTTTGCGTATCTATCACGAAGTCTTCATTCTCTGACTGACCGATCCCACTCATCAGATCAACTAATTTCATATCTAATTTCTGCGCCTCTCGGATACTCGCCATAAAATCATTGCCAATTTTCAACATACCTAACCTGACACTCTGAGGCGTAACTTCACACACTAAACTCATGTCCCTGAACTGCTCAATTAACTCAAGCTCTCTAGCCATCAAGGCCGACATGTGCAAAGTCTTCCGACTCAGCGCATCCGCAACCACATTCGCTTTTCCCGGGTGATAACTCAATTCAAAATCATAATCCTTCAATAGTTCTAACCACCGGCGCTGCCTCATATTCAATTCTTTCTGGTCAAACAGATACCGCAGACTCTTGTGATCACTGAACACCTCAAATTTCGATCCATACAAGTAATGCCTCCAAATTTTTAATGCGAATACCACAGCAGCAAGCTCTAAGTCGTGAGTAGGGTAATTCTTTTCATGAATTCTCAACTGCCTGGACGCATAAGCGATCACTTTCCCATTCTGCATAAGCACACCACCCAAACCCATCTTAGACGCATCACAATAAACCACAAACGGTTCAACCGGATTAGGCAGGGTCAACACTGGAGACGTAGTCAACTTCTTCTTCAGCTCATTAAAACTTTCTTCACATCGGTCATCCCAAACAAAAGCCCTACCCTTGCAGGTCAATTGAGTCAATGGCAGAGCCAACTTCGAGAACCCCTCAATAAACCTTCTATAATAGCCAGCCAACCCCAGAAAACTCCTGATTTCAGTAACTGACTTTGGAGACTCCCATTGCAACACTGCATCAACTTTGGAAGGATCCACAGCAATTCCCTCACTAGAAATCACGTGACCGAGGAAACTGACTTCTTTCAACCAAAACTCACACTTGGACAGCTTCGCATACAACTTTCGATCCTTCAGAATTTCTAGCACCAGCCTCAGATGTTCCGCATGCTCCTCTTCTGACCTAGAGTAAATCAGAATGTCGTCAATGAAAACTACCACAAACTTATCCAAGTACTCACGGAAGATTTGGTTCATGTACCCCATAAATACCCCCGGCGCATTAGTCACACCGAAAGGCATAACGGAATACTCATAGTGCCCATATCTTGTCCTAAATGCCGTCTTCTGGACATCTTCATCCTTGACCTTGATCTGATGATAACCAGATCTTAAGTCAATCTTGCTAAATACTTTAGCACCCACTAACTGATCCATCAAGTCATCAATTCTTGGCAACGGATACTTGTTCTTGATGGTAACTTTATTTAACTGCCGATAGTCTACGCACAACCTCATACTACCGTCTTTCTTTTTCACTAACAACACTGGAGCTCCCCAAGGTGACACACTCGGTCTTACAAACTTCTTTTCTAATAAATCTTCAAGTTGCTTTTTCAATTCTGCCAACTCGGATGCAGACATTCTATATGGCGCCATAGACACAGGCTTAGTGCCGGGAACCAGGTCAATAGCAAACTCCACCTCTCTCTCTGGTGGTACATCCGGAATCTCGTCAGGGAACACCTCAGAAAACTCACGCACTACCGGCAATACATCGATCTTCGCTTGGCTCTCAGCAGACAACGACGCCAACAGAGAAAACAGCTGAACTTCTTCTCTCATCACTCGATGCAGCTGACCCGCAGGTAACAGACCAGACTCCCCTTCAGGCGACTCAAAACTCACGGACCTCTCTCGACAGTTGATATGGACATGGTTATCAACTAACCAGTCCATACCCAGAATGACATCCATTCCACTCAGCGGCAAACAAATCAAATCAATTAAGAATTCTCTACCATATACAGATACAGGACATTTGGCACAAACAACGGAGGTAGTCACCGAACCCTTAGCTGGAGTGTCGATGACCATCTCCCTCAACATATCAGATAAAACAAGGTTTAACTTCTCAACACATGCAGCAGCAACAAAACTATGGGTAGCACCAGTATCAACAATTACAACAAGAGGAAAATTATTGATATAGCACGTACCTCGAATCTCGTTCACTACATCAGACTCAGCCAGAGCGAACACCTTTCCAAAGGACTTCTCCTTCTTGGGTTTCGAACATTGAGTACTAACATGACCACTCTCCCCGCAGTTGAAACATACCACTTCTTTTTTATCACATCCGGAAGATATATGCCCCTCTTTTCCACACCTATAACATCTCTTCTTATCCCCGCCTGGGCAATCTGGACTTTTATGACCCACTTTCCCGCACGAGTAACAAGTAACACTGGCCGTAGCATCTCCCCCACTTCGCTTAGGTCCACCAACAAACTTACCCTTACCCTTACCAGCAGGCGCCTCATATGGCTTACCACGACTTGCGAAATTCTTTTGTTTTTCTTTAATGACTCTGGAGAAGGCATTATTGTCCTCCTCAAAAATTCTGGCGCTATTAACCAACAACGGAAACACACGAATCTGCTGGTACCCTATGGCCCTCTTAATGTCAGCACGCAATCCATTTTCAAATTTTATGCATTTGGAGAACTCCGCACCCTCTCTATCATAATGAGGGTAAAACTTAGACAGCTCAGTAAATTTTGCAGCATACTCGGTTACAGTCATGTTGCCTTGTTCAAGTCTTAGAAACTCAACCTCCTTCTTCCCGCGGACATCCTCCGGGTAGTACTTCCTCTTGAATTCTCTCTCAAACACAGCCCAGGTAATCCCCTCATTGGCAGCCGTCAACCCTTGACTAGTAGTCCTCCACCAATCATAAGCCTCCTTCTTCAACATATGTGTGCCATAACGAACCTTCTGAGCATCGGTGCAATCCATAACGCGGAAGATCCGCTCCATCTCACTCAGCCACTCAAGGGCACCATCAGGATTATACCCGCCTTCAAAAGCAGGAGGGCTCTCACGCTGGAACGTAGCCAAACTACGCGTCCCATCTCCAATAGCATTGGGTATGTTACCCACGACTCCGGCTATAGCCTGCAAAGCAGCAGCAAGTGCAGCATCGTTCCGTCCTGCCATTCTAGTACTGCAACAGAGAATAAAATTTAGATACGAGTAACAAAATTCAAATGTTACTCAACTTGACAACTCGACCACCGGCCGGACAGACCGAACTGCTCTGATACCACTAATGTAACACCCCGTTTCTACCCCTTAATTTGTACGTCATTATCAGAGTGCTTTCGTTTTCAAAAATAATAATAATATTAGTAGAAAAGAAATGTCACAACTTCATTGATGAAACTCATCGACTACGCCATTAACATTCGTGTAGAAACACATTCGTCTCAAAAATCGAACTTCAAAATTAAATCTCATCACAGCGAAAATAATAGCTCACCAAAAATAAATCACTCAAACACGTCTCACACATCAATAAAATTATTAAAACAGTTAATTAAATAAGTCGTCAACTTTAACCCGCCCCCTAGGTGTTACAATATCAGAGAGCGACTCGAACGTCTCAACAGCTAAAAGGAAGGCAGCATGTCCTTCAATCAGAGTCACCTGCAGCGTTGCCACAATAGAGCAACATTCCAAGCAGAAGGGGTGAGAACTTTCAACAAAGTATAATTAAGCATACAGCAGAGTAATATGAGCAAACCATCACACAACATCGTCACTAAAAACAACTTCATCATCGTTACACACAACACCAAACAAAATCACAATTCACATCACCCGTTATAAACAAAATGAATGCGCATGAAGATGCAACCCACACCTGGGCATATGCATGATGGTACCATATTCGTCATAATAAGCCACTATGGGCACACCGTCACTGTTTTCTCGTCATAAATAAGCCACTATGGGCACACCGTCACTAAGAGGCCGAAGCCTATTCGTCATAAGATGCACATGCTATGAGACACAATGGACACATGTGCAATCACCAAAATTTACTCACCCGGAGTACTCATCATCACCACCATAAGACACTCATAGAGTGTATTCATCATAGTCATCATAATAATAATATCACACCTCTTCATAACAATCACATTCAAAATAATGTAACAACATAATTAAAATTATGGAATAAACATTTCGCTTTACATTTTGAAAATTATGGAATAACCTTTCACTTTCGTACTTAGGAAGCGCCACAATTAAATTCGGGAAGAACATCTCATTTTCCAAGTGGAAGAAAAACTCACATTCTTTGACTCCAAATCAAAACTGAAAATAGTGGCCATCATTGCGCAAAACAGTGGGAATTTTACATCCAAATCGAAACTGAAACAGTGGCTATTTATTTCGCAAAAACAGTAGCAATTTTACATCGAATCGGAATTGAAACAGTGGCTATTTATTTCGCAAAAACAGTAGCAAATTTACATCAAATTGAAGCTGAAAAAGTAGCCATTTATTTTCGCAAAACAGTCAACAAAAACAGCAACTTTGATTTGCAACACAGCAGCATTTTAATTGGTAAAAACAGCAACCACAACATACAATTGACAGCAAACAGCACTAAATAAATACAGCAACAGCACTACAAATAAATTCTGCACAGCAGCATTGTTTTTTGTAAAAACAGCAACAACAATATACAATTGACAGCAAACAGCACTAAATAAATACAGCAACAGCACTACAATAAATTCTGCAACAGCAGCATTGTTTTTTTTTTTTTTGTAAAGACAGCAACACCAAATTTCTGCATAACAGCAACATATATATATATAAAACAGCAACAACATTTTCTGCCCAACAGCAACACATATATATAAAAACAGCAACATATATATATAAAAACATCAACTATTCAACTCCTCGCATCATGGGGTAATTCGCACATCAACATAACAATTCGATTCATTACTTCTATCGATATATATATATAAGTTGCGAAATTCACTACTCCCACAAACCCACAAACCCTCCATATTACTCAATTATATTAAATTGAAAACCGCTCACCCTTACCTCGAATTTTATATGCCCGAAACCACGATTTATGCGTCACGTGCAAAACTCCGCAACCCGACGAGCCACGGTCACTAAAAATTCGCAGCAGCCCCCTTCCTCCTCTCTAAGCCAAGATGAAGACAAATTCCTCTCCTCCTCTAAGCCTTGAAGTCGCGCCCCACCTCCCTTTTTCTCTCTCAGATTGCGCTGAATTCTTCTCCTTGGAGGAATGACACTAATTCTTAGTTTTTAGGGTAAATGGAATGGGCTTGGGTCACTTAAGTGGCTTGGGCCCATTTTTCACACCACTCTTTTTAATTCTTTTCGCCTCCTACAATAAGACAATTATATATAATTATCCCACTTAAATAAATATTGCATCCCTCCAATAACTTAATTTAATTAATAAATTAAATTATTTTAGGGCGTTACAGGTTATATCCGAGAAGAGCGGGTTTAAAGAAATCTTTTGTAATTGGGGTTGAACAGTTTCTTGTGGTAGCGTGGCGACATGAATTGGCTCAACAGGAAAAAGGGGTTAGATGTCCATGCTTAAAATGCGACGGTGAACCTATTATGACCGATGATGAAATCAGGGATCACTTGTATCATTGGGGGTTTAGGCCTAATTATTGCATTTGGGTAGACCATGGAGAACAACAATTTCAAAATTTTGAGATAGGGGCTTCAAGCAGTTCTGGTGTTGGTGTTCCACGTAATGACATTTTTGAGTCGATGCAAAACATGATTTGCGATGGTCTCAGGGTGAATGTGCCATTTGATGAGCCTCAATATGATGATAATGATGAACTTCCAAATGAAGAAGCACAAATTTTTTATAATTTGTTAAGAGATTCAAACACACCGTTGTTTGAAGGCTCGCCACATTCAAAATTATCTATGTGTGTGAAACTTTTAGCTCTCAAGTCCATGAGTAATATTTCTGAGGTGGGTTTAGACTATGTGACTGAAACGATGTTGGAAGCAACACCTAATAAGGATAATTTGCCAAAAAGTTATTATGAAGCAAAGATGTTAGTTTCGAAGCTGAGATTGAAATTTAAGAAGATTGATTGTTCTGAGAAAGGGCACATGTTGTTTTACAACAACGAATTTGGTAAAAATGATGGTGAGCTACTTGAATGCAAATTCTGTGGAAGCCCAAGGTATCATGATCGTAAAGGGGCAAAACGTAATTATAAACCTATCACTGTAAAGTCGATGTTCTATTTGCCTATAGTTCCAAGGTTGCAAAGAATGTTTGCATCGGCCGAAATTGCGCAGAAAATGACTTGGCATTATGACAATAGGCGTACCTCGGACGACATTTTACGCCACCCATCCGACGGTGAAGCCATATCTTGAGTAAGTATGCTCCAATTCAGTTAATCTATACTGTATGAAGTTAAATAATAATTTGATCAACTTTCAATCTAAAGAGTAATAATATTTCTTTTTCAGTGCATTCTTACGAATTGGGGGTATAGGCGTTGAAGAATCTTCTATTCGTATACATGAAAGTTTTCCATCCTGGTTTAAGGCTAGAGTAAGTAACCAAATCCCCAAGGCGTTGAATAATTCTTTAAAGTAAATATGAGACATAGTATGATCGAACGCATATATGAACTTGAATACCCACGGTTAGACTATGAAAAGAGAATAGTTTTGTTTTTCTGTAGATGGTTTGATCCATCTGTTAGAGGAATGAAATTGAATCCAAAATGTAATACCGTGGACATTCGAATGAATGGAAGGTATAAACTTTATGATCCGTTTATCATGGCAGAAAATGTGAGGCAGGTGTATTATGTTCCATATCCATCAACTCAGAGAGGATGGTGTGTTGCAATTAAGACAACCACGGGGTCACATTGAAGGCACTGATGCGGAGGATGAGGTTCCTTATCAGGTGGATGAAATTTCAGGAGTAGATGAGGTGCTTGAATTTGAACCGATTGACTCCTTATGTGATGATCGACACCTAGTTGAAGAAGTTGATGAAGATGAAGAACAGACACTAGTGCAAAAAAGGGATTTAAAGTCAGGCGAAAAGGGGATTTAAAGTCAGGCGCCCGCTTGACTTTTATTAAGTCGACTTTGTATGTAATGAGTTTTAAAGTCAAGCGATAGCCTGACTTCGTAAGTCTGATTTAAAGTCAAGCATTTATTTCGCCTGACTTCTTAAGTCAGTTTTAAAGTCAAGCATATATTTCGCCTGACTTCGTAAGTCTGTTTTAAAGTCAAGCATTTATTATTGCCTGACTTCGTAAGTATAATTTAAAGTCAAGCACTTATTCATGCCTGACTTCGTAAGTATGATTTAAAGTCAAACATTTATTATTGCCTGACTTCGTAAGTATGATTTAAAGTCAAGCACTTATTCTTGCCTGACTTCGTAATTATGATTTAAAGTCAAGCATTTATTCTTGCCTGACTTCGTAAGTATGATTTAAAGTCAAGCATTTATTCTTGCCTGACTTTAAAAGTTTTTTTTTTCAAATTTTGGTTTAATCTATACACCCTGGTTATACAAATTTTCGTTCCGTAGAAGCGACTCCACTGGGAATCGAACCCAGATCTCTGGTTCCGTAGACCAGCGCCTTATCCATTGGGCCATGGAGTCATATATCAGTGCTCAGGTTATAAATAATACTCACAGTAAAACAACCATAAATAATACCCACCTTCTACAGTGAAGAATATCCTAGAACCAATTTACCACTAATCTAAATATCCTGAAATTATAACATACTCATTATGAACTGCTTATACCCTAGACAATAGACTGAGCAAAGATTAGAATGATTGGAAATATACTTTCATTAGAAACTACTAATGCAATCACCAAAGAAAAGAATAAAAAATCCAATAAGTTAACATCACATATCCTGGTTCTGCATGGTGGTATTGAAACCCTTCCTGAAACCAAAATCAGTTACCTCATAAGTTCATTTCAACTTCAATGAATGAAAACAAACCAAACATATATAAGATCTCAGCTCTATAGACTTGCAAGAAGTTAGAAATTACCTTCACAGCAATTGGAACAAAGTCAGATTGCTCTAATGGCAACTTCAGCCAAATTCCCTTTTTGCCCTTCAAAACATTATAGAACTCAAATTGTAAGATTTAATTTCCATGTTATCAAAATAATATTATAGATGATGATTAATGATTTACCATCTTTTTCCAGTGAAATAGAGATAAACGCAGCATAGAAGGGAGACAAAAATTCCCTTTAACAGCCAAATAATATTTCATTATTTGTTATTTGTTAAAGATAACAAACTTCAAATAATGGAACAGAGGACAATTGCAAGGACAGGGGAAATGTCCTGACTAAAGGGAGACAGAAATGGTCCATTTAACGAATAAAAAATGTTCATACTCAGCAATTACCTGGAAGATGAGTGATTGTAGGCACCTCTCGAGTAACAGTTTGAGTTTGCTTTGTTGTGTTTAATGTTCTGATGCTACACAAAATGTCACCTCAACTAACTTCATTAGATTATTCAATACACGAGTTTGAAGAGTAACTTTGGCTAAATCAGATAGTTCAAATATACTAATTTTCCTTGATCAGTAGAATGGAAAGAAAGCAACGACACTTGAGTTGACATAAAAAGTTGATCGCGAGCTTTTGATCTAACTGTATAAACTTGAAAGAAGGCACACTCATGAATCAACTAGGAAATTACTAGTATTGTTTTAACTTTTAATGAAGTTTTAGACACGTGTTTTTCCCTGAAATTAAAGTAGAAAGCAGATCTAATATATTCACAATGTCACAAAACATTTCAGTTTCCATCAAATTTAGAAGCACAACTAGACCAACTAGACCAACTCTGAATCAGACAAACACCAATTTGATAATTGATGTTAGAAACTCAAGAAACTCTGTTTTGATCTGACTAACTTTCTGTTATTGAATTCATTGATTGAATATGAATACAATGCACTCCAACTTATATATTGGAGGCGCGGGAACTAACAATTACTAACTCAGTCAGTCAGTTACAGTTGTGGGAATCCTGTGTAGGTGGGTGCACTCTAAGAGCTTTCCTAACCAAGTATGCTTCCAACTAACAATGGCCAGCTAACAGGGAATTGCCCACTTTCCCCCTATGTCTTACACTGCTTGAATAAAAAGTAGACCTATTGAAAGAAAACCCATGAATGGTTTTATACCTAACAATACATAAATATTCCAAACACAACACTTTGAAAATAATCTGGCATGCCACACGCTCAGAGACAACGTGGACTTCGAAAGGCATGCACATCATTCATTCAGTTAAGTTGATCACAGTTAGCCAAATTTCAATTCCTCTACATTTTTTAAACTGGAAAACATAATTATGATGATATCTTAATAAAAGCGAACAAATTACCTGGAGTAACTCCTTTTCCCGAGAAGCTTTCCATTGTCGAAATTGTACTGCCTCTTGGCTTTATTTTAGTAGCTGCAACTGCTTTTCTTGTTTCTTCTTGAGGTCTAAAATCTGATGAATCAATATTTAATAAGAAAAATAAAATTGAAAAACATTGGCCAAGTACAATAACCTTGTGACTTGAGAATGACATCAATGTAAAACTTTACCTGTGCTTCCAGTGTTTTCAATTTTTGGCCACGAACATCTTGAGTTTTATGTGCTAGTCCATTTGAATTAACTCCCAGATTCTCTACTTCATGGGACAATAGAGTATACAGATTTGATTAGCATGCATTGACATTAAGAGAAGCAGCTTCACAACCTAAGAGAAGCACCGTATACGTAGTATTACTATTAGCATTCATAACTAATATTCAAACAAATTGGCCATATAACAAAGTGAATGAACTAAACAGAAAAGAACTAAAAACTAATCAATAACTAATAACAAATAATTCAGAAAGCCATCTTGTTAATTCAGCTACAAAATAACAAAGGAACTGATGGATGCCATTCAACTCAAGTGAATGAATTTATACAAACAAGTTGATTCAGTTACATAAACCAGAAAGCCAAAAACATAAGTAAATTTTGAACAATGACAAGGATTCTCAAAATTTGAGTCAAAAGGGCTATTCCAGCAATGTAGTAATAGACTGATTGTAAAGTTTACTGAGGATTGGGAGGACGGCTATTGGCAGCAGAGACCCTGGATCCCCACTCAAGCAACTCTTTGCTGGTGTCATCCTTGTGAACAATCACCTCAATGAAGCATAAACTTTCTTTCTTTGGTCCTGTTGCTGTGGCAATTGCTTCAACTAGCTCCTCTTCACAGAAGACCTGAAAGCATAAATGGTTATAAGATAAGCACTTCTCAGTTTGAGGAGAATACATCAAAGGCATAAATGGTTATAAGATAAGCATTTCTCAGTTTGAGGAGAATACACCAAACACAACTTCAAGAAACTCACCTTAATTGGTAGTCCAGCATTTCCCTTCACCATTGTGGATTGCATCAATCAATGCAGTGTAATTCCAGTTCTTAATCACATTGTATGGGCCATCATGAATTTCAACCTCAATGGTATATCCACCATTGTTCATCAAAAAGATGATGGTATTTTGACCGCATCGCAACATTGTTGATACATCCTGGGCAGTTACCTGCAAAGAATTTTATAGAAACATAAATTAAAACAACAGTGTTCAGTTCAAGAAATGTTTTTTTGGAGCCAACATAAAGTACATTTTGATTGAAATCATGCTTGAAGTAATTATGCAAGACAAACCTGAAAGCTTCCATCACCAATGCAAGCAATCACTCGCTTCTCAGGGACTGCTTGTGCATAGCCAAGAGTTGCACCAGCAGGCCATCCAATTGATCCATATTGCATTTGGAACTCATACCTGTATACAAGATTTTGTCAGCACCATAAAAATACAAGAGAACTAGAGATGACAATAGAACAAATAACAACCAAAAGAGTGTTTATTAAAGAAGATTAACTATTGGCCTAATGCAAAAAAATTGTTGGTTAAAGAATTACTCTTCTAGTGAGATAAATTTATTCAATGTTGAAGTAGCATTTAATATGATAATGACTCCAGATATACGTTACCTTAAATCTTCAAGAAAATAGTGATTTAATTTCCCAGCAGTCAAATAAGCTGTGCCTTTTTAAGGTCAGAAACAACTCCACGATCCTTAGAGCCCCTGTCATTGTATAAAACCTGCAAAAGGACACTAAACTATAGTCTGCAAAGCAACCCCAAAGAAAAAAGCAGTCTAACCTAGATATGGAAAGTACTTTGTCTATGATTCCATACTCAACAGCTTCACTAGGGCTAAAATACTTTGGGGGCAGAATATCAGCTTCAATCTGCTCAGGTGTTTTTTCAGTATGCTTTGCCAACAAGTTAACCTTGAAATAAATTAAATAGTTTGTATGAGTTACCATAATAATCTTTAGATCAGTATTTGTTAAAGATGATGACTAAAAACTACACTAACCAGAATCCACTCTTTAAATCAATAACATTTAGAAGTTTATTGTGAAGCACAAACGTATATCTTTTAAAACAAAAAGTCACTTAATCTCAATCATTGTGGTTGAAGCCTTGAAGGGAACCAGAAAATATTTGGCCACAGCTACAAACTTGCATTTTGATATTTTAATGGCACTGTAAGAGTGTTTATTAGAGAAGATTAACTATTAATTATTCTTTAGTGTATGAATTTCCATCAGATGATTTAGCTTATCTTAATTATTGTTAAGAAAAATGTGAGACATCATGCAAGGAAGAACTGATGGATTTACCAGATAATGCAGCACTGTGAATGACGCATGCCACATGCTACCTTTGCAACAGGTTGATCAACAAAGTATGACACATTTACAAGGGAAGCGTGTGAGGCGTAATCCCCATGCCCAAGTTGACCGAAAGAGCCATCCCCACAAGTGAAAACACAACCAGAATCTGGAAACAACCAAAGCACACAGAAAAATCAACTTTCAAACAATAGCGAATGAACCTCAACTATTCACTTCACAAAGAAACAACAATTGGAGACTTAGTTTAAACAAATACACAAACAAATAAATAAAGACAATAGCAACAAGATATCCACCTGCTGCTCGTACTCCTTGGAATACTGCTTTAGCTCTGTTGTAAATCAGCTTACGGTTCTCAGCTCTCTTCTTCTTTGCAGCTTCAAACTCTTGGTTTTTCACCAAAGCCCATTCCTCTGCCCTCTTCTGTTTCTTCAACACAGATTCAAGAAAAATTGCCTTGACTTCTTCACCCATCTCTGTTTTAAAAAAATGCAATTATAAATAAAACAATGGAAAATTCGTATGAAACAAATATTATAGCATTGAAAGAAAATCCAAAATCAAAAACATAAAGTTGTTCTACTGCCTCATTGACAATAGATCTCCTCGCACAGTCCAGTCTCAGATCGTTAATAACCTGAACAGAAAAGCAACAAAAATCATCAGATCTAAGGGAAAAAACAACACAAATAACAGATCCCGAACCGAATAGTAATCGATCGATCTTCTCTTTGGTAAAAAGATGAAGATAAACGTACCTATGTTGCGATGCGTTAGATCCGATGCGAATCCTGCAACAAACGGACCTTCGAGTCGAGAACCTCGCCGTAGGCAGCGGAGAGGCGAGATTGGGCTGATTTGGGAACGATTGGGAACGGTTTACGAAGGAACGAAAACTAGAGCATTGAGAGGAGCGAACGAACGAAGAGTGAGAGGAGAGTGAGAGGAGCGAACGAAGAGTGAGAGGAGCCAACAACGAACGATGAGCGTTGAGAGGAGCGAAGAGTGAGAGGAGAGAATGATCTCTGAGAACGGCGTGAGAATGCTTCGTGTTCTGAGAATGAGATTCTGAGAGTGAGAATGCTAGGGTTCGTTCGTCTTCTCTGAGAGTGAGAGTGAGAGGCTTCGAGTAGTGAGATTGTGAGAGTGAAGGTTTGAGAATTGAGTGTGAGAGGCTCTGAGAGTCAATATTATTTTTTTTCTATTTTTGGACTTTAGAGGTCAAGCGAGATAGACGCCTGACGTCTAAAGTATTAGAACAGGAAAAAAAAATTCACCCCTAATTACAAGTTGCCACCGTGTCACTTATGTAGTCAGGCGCATACACGCCTGACTTCCAAAGTCTTATTTTTTCCCTATTTCTTCACTTTAGAAGTCAGGCGTGTATCCGCTTGACCTTAATACTCGCGAATTTTGCCACTTATTTACAAGTTTGCCACCGTGTCTACCTATGTAGTCAGGCATCTGGGCGCCTGACTTTAAATGTCTAATTCTAATGTCATTTTTGCACTAGTGAGAATGAAGATGAAGAACAGAATGAATATGAAGATGATGAAGAGAATGAAGATGAATAAGAGAAATATGAATTTGAACCGATTGACTCCTTATGTGATGATGACTCCTAGTTGTATATGATTAATCTTATATATGTTGTCTACTTATGTTGACTCCGTATGTTGTCTTTAAATTTATTAGAATCATTAATATATCAATATTGTTCTTTATGACTCATTATGTTGTCTTTAAATTAATATATCAATATTGTTCTTTATCACATTTCGTTTCTTTTTTTTAATAGATATGGATCCAGGAGGAGGTTCTGACCCACCACCGAGACGTCCTAATAAAGGGAAGAAGACTATGACCGATGAACCTCCTAGGAGGAGGCGTAATCGTGAGGTGGAACTTAATATTGGGAATATGAGGAGCCATAATTCGTTTGTGGGCCCACCATCTACTGCCCCACAACCTTCGCCTCCATCTGGCCCTGGATGGTTTCATTTACCATCTCATGGGCATTATACGGGCCCAACAGCTGGGTATGGCGCAGCAGCTGGGTTTGGCGCACCAGCTGGGTATGGCGCATCAGCTGGGTATGGTGCACCAGCTGGGTATGGCGCATCAGCTGGGTATGGCGCAGCAGCTGGGTTTGGCGCACCACCTGGGCATATAGGCTCATCATCTGGACATATAGGCCCATCAGCTGGGTTATCTATGCCTACACCAGATCCCCAGGATGATATTCAGCATGATGTACATGATGTTGGTGGGGGTAATGTTGATGCTGATTCATCCACTGATGACGAGAGAGTGGAGGTGATTGTTATTAATGGTATCAGACTCAAAGTCATTTATAGCAGTGGTAACGCGTAAGTATTATATTGTTTGTTTTTTTAAAGTTAATTATGCAACGACTTATATATATTTGATAATTGTTTGATATATCTTTCAATATGCAGGCTTCTTCCTGCAAAGGTAGCTTCATCAAACATCACTCATGTCATCCGCAAACGATATTTTCAAACGTTCCATAAAAAGTGGAGCAATGTCGAAGAAGATGAAAGAAATGATCTGCTAGACTTCTTTAGGGTAAGTGTTAATTATTTTGTCATTACTTATATTGTTTGTTTAAATTTTATAAGCTCCGCTGTAAAGATAAGAAGCCTTCCTACATGAGTGATGAGATTTGGAATGCCTTCAAGAGCCATTGGGCTTCAGAGGCTTTCAAGGAAACTGCTGCAAAAGCCAAAAATAATAGAAACTCGGAAAAGGGTGGCTCGCTTCACTGCGGTGGGTCCATCAACCAGGCTCAGCATGCTGCTAGAATGGTAAATTATTTTTCAAATCTATGTGTTTTTTATATTATTTAATTAGTTAGCAATTTTTAAAAATGTGTTTCATCTTACAGAGTAAGAAGGCAGGACGCCCTATCACTGCTCCTGAGCTGCATAGAGCCACCCATGTGAGGAAAGGAACTGGCGAGTATGTTGATGAGCGCTCCAAGATGACCCAGGTAAATGTACATATTGATTTGTATTATATAATGTTCATTTGTCAAAATGGAGCGCTAATTTGTGGTTATTCAAAACAGGAGCAAATAAATGAGTTCATGACTCAGCTAACTCAGGGGAGCTGGAACCCTGATTCATTTGGCCAACTTACTCCTGAGATGAGAGATCTGGCAAACAAACATTGGGAGAAGACAGTAGGTTGGTCTAAGGGTCGCCTGTATGGTACGGGGCCCATGGCTCCATGTATGAGTCAGTCTGGGGCCGAGAGCAGCAGAAGACGGAGTCGACCAGCTTTTACTCCTGCGGAGACAGAGCATATTAGGCGGCTGGAGCAGGAGCTGCACGAGACTCGACAGGAGGTCAGGACCTCCTCTGAGGCGATCGATGAGAAAGATGCAGCAAGATTATGAGAAGGTGACCCGTAGGCAGGAGCTGATGTTTAAGTATTTTAAGAATATGCAGCAAAATGAGCAGCAGCAAGATGAAGAGGAAGATGAGGAGGAAGCTGAGGAGTCTGATGGTGGCAGCTTTTAGTTTTGTTGATTAAATATTTTGTTATAACATTTCAGATTAAGTGTTGTTGATTCAAAATTTATGTTATTGGATAATTTTTATTTTAAACTATTTTATGTATTTTAGATTTTATTATTTATTAATAAAATAAACAGGTATAAAAGCAGATAAAATAAAAAAAAAATCCATCAGGTTGAGCAGTAGCGTGGGAATTAGCGAGGGGGTTAGCGAGGGAATGTGGCCACGTGGTTGAGCAGTAGCGTGGGGGTTAGCGAGGGAACGTGGCCACGTGGCTGAGCAGTAGCGAGGGCATTAGCGAGGGAACGTGGCCACATGGTTGAGCAGTAGCGTGGGAATTAGCGAGGGAACGTGGCCACGTGGCTGAGCAGTAGCGAGGGAATTAGCGAGGGAGCGTGGCCACGTGGCTGAGCAGTAGCGAGGGATCTAGCGAGGGACACTGCCCTCGCTAATTAGCGAGGGAGCCAAATCCCTCGCTAATCGCATTTGCGAGGAGGGAATTAGCGAGGGAAGTTGTCCCTCGCTAATTCCCTCGCAAATGACTGTTAGCGAGGGAATAAGGTGATTTAGCGAGGGACTTTGCCGTCGCAAATGACCTTTTTTTTTGTAGTGGAAACAGACCCTCAGGGTTGTCACCGTTGATCGTCCGAACATCGCGAAACTGATGAGTTCCGTTCCTAATTCTCCGGTGGGTAACCGCCCCGAGAATGCTGAGCCAGCAGACCCTGGGGTTCAAGAGCATTTGGATTCCGCCCCGACGAGCTATCAGGCGAATGATGACCTTCGAGTTGACAATCGCTCTCCCGAGGATCCAACAAACGAGCTGATGGAGGAGAACCAACCGAATGAGCATCGGTCCGAAGACTTGGTAATAGTAGAGTCGGATTCGTTCGAGGCTGACCGAAGTGCTGAAGATCAGGGGAGCACAAATTCTCAAGAGTCTGAGACCACTGAAACTGAATCTGAAGCTGTGAAGGTTGGCTTTGAGAGCAGGGATGAAAGCCGGAACAACGAGAGCGACGTTGACGAGTATTCCAGCACCGGGGTCGGACTGGTCGACGTTCCCCTGCTGCTGCCTTTGTCAACCCCCCGCGAATACTCGTGGGTCTCAGAGTCATTATTGGCGACCCTGATCCCAATACGAGGCCGGAACCGACATGAGCAAATTCATTGACATGATTTCAGGGAGAAAAGGACAGATATGGAATGTGGAGGGCATAGCGATTGACCAGCATGCCGCTGTTTGGGCCTCCTCCCTTAAGTTCTTCATTTACGAGGTGGTGATTTACACCATGAACATCCGACCTCTGTTCACCGCTCTTCAGCAAAAGGTGTTGGGCACGTTGACACTAGCCCCTTCGCAACTTCACCCCAACTTGTGGGCCTTCCTCCGAGCTTTTGAGTTGGTGTGCCTTCATTTGGAGAGGCCGGTGTCAGCCAATCTGTTCTTTCATCTTTTCGAGATAAACAGGAGGCATGAGGAAGGATCAAAAGATCGGTGGGAGCACGTTGGCCTCCGAGCCAGAATGAACGACTCTCTGAAAGGAAGCTGGAAAGACAAGTTTTTCTTCGTCGATCCTGTGAATGCCGATGCCATAAAGTATGTCGGAAAGTACAGCGAGGACGGGCAATTCCTAGAGTCCACCAAGTTCCCCATTGGTTGGACTCTCGCCCACTACAATCGTCAGCCCAAAGCTTACACCGTCAGCAGGGAGAGGTTAAGTGACGTGGATAAAGAGACCATGGTGATCCTGATTAACTGCGCTGATCTAATTCCCTACACCAATCCCAAGAAATTCAGTTTCGATACTGCGTCTTTAGTTCAGGCCGGTACCAAATCAGAGGTTTTAAGAGCACTTGGTAGGGTCGGACACCGAGATATTTCCTGATTTGTTTGAACTAAATCCACAAGTTTTCAAACTCGTCTACAAATTTGTTTGTTTTGGAGATAACATGACGGCCGCTGACAAGTTCGCTGCCATGAGAGCGAAAGCTGGGAGAGGAAAGTCGGTCTGGAAAAAACGTTTCTAAGGCTCAGTCGACCCCTCGACGTGAGGAGATCCTGAACGTTGCTCCCTTCACCACTGTGACGGTGGAGGCTTGAAGACTAGCCTTCTGATCTTCGACATCGGAAGACCCCCTACCTGAGAAGGATACGACAGTATGACCTTCTCAAGTTCGGGAGAAAAGGGTCCGTTATGGGATTGAAGATTCTCCCCGGGCTTCGAAGAGGAGCCGGCACGGGAATTAAAGAAACGTCAAAGAAACGCAAGGCGTCGAGCTTCCCTATGGAAGACGAGTTTATGAAAAAGACATATGAGGAGTACTGTGCCGACCCGGTCGAAGCTTCAATGAAGGTCTTCAGGCACTTGGCCGACATCACCAGAAAGCGAACATAAGATGTTGAGAATCAGACCAGGGGTAAGGCCTAAAATACGTTCTTCCACCCTTTATCATTCCTGTTTACTTATGTTTTTAACTTGCGTTATTTCTCCTTTCAGAAGCTCAGAAAGGAAAGGAAGAGGAAAAGGCCCGGGCTTTGCAGGCTCAGGTAAAATTGGATTCGGCCTTGACTGACTTGGCCAAATCCCAGGAGAAGCTCTCCGACCTTTAGAAGGACAAGGAGAAAGCGGAAACAGAGTGGAAATCGGCGGCTGACAAGAGTTTAGCCAAGTGATCCCAAGAAGAGATGGTGTTTGGTTTTAGGGCCCCGAACCAATCCAAAGCCACTTTCTCTAGAGTGGGAGGGAAGATCTGGCACTTAATCTCCTCTGTAACGCTACGATATTGCATCACCATGTCAAAATAGTCGAGGTGGCGATCGGGATCGCAGGTCCCGTCATGCATTTTCAAACCTTCGGGGGGTTTCTTGAGATGCTTCGGCACCAGAAAATAGTCGATCTTACTCGTGAAAGGTCCTTTTCGCTTTGCCGATCTCTCCCCGGGGGATCGTCGGTAATCATACTTGTCAGGAGACCTCCGCGAGCGCGGGCGCCGACGTTCCTGCCTCGGGGATCTTTCCCAACTTCTGGAACGTCGCCTTGGAGAAGAGGAGGCCAGATATGAGCTCGACCGAGGGGAATCCTCGGGATAGGTTTCATCGGGGTTCTGACTTGGGGGAGTTCCTGAGATCCACGCCCTCCTTTATGACGAGGTTGAGAGCGATGATGGTGTCTCCTCCAAGCCGGAGACCGGTGACGCCTACGGCCATAAGTCCTTCAACTTGGAGGGTCTTGCTGAGGAGAGCTCCGATCTGGGATGTTTCGAGCTCGTATTCAGCAATTTCAGCTTCCAACTGAGTGTAACGTTGACTCCTCTGCAGATCGGCCTCAGCCTACCGATTTAGCAACTGGACGAGCTGTTGAACAGCATCGATCGGTACCTGGACAATCTGAGGGGGGAGGTAGAAGTCGGTTCCGGGATGAGCTCCCGGGGACCAGAGCTGTAGCCGAGTTTCGAGCGTGCACCGGGCTAAGGGGCAAGGTGACCGCCACTCCTTCCAGGGTCACTTGCTGTAGGACCGGACCCTCAATGACACTCGGGATAGTCCTTTGTCGTAACGTTGGAGCCATTGTTAGTCAAGGAGATGGGAGAGGAACTAGATCTAGTACGAGATCCTCCCACTGTGGTCCCCAATGTTCTGTACCGTATCTCGGAGTCTATGACCGATCCGGGATAGTTGGTAGTAGGTGGTCTTGACCAACGAGCTCTGTTTCGATCCGAGGTGGGGTGGTACCTGCAAAGATACTCTGACGCTCAAGTCAGTGGGTGAATCGATTACAGGTAAGAATGTTGGTCAGTGTGCATACCTTGGTCATGGCATTAATGCTTATTTATAGAATCAAATGTGAGTTTGACCTAATTGATCAGAGTCGTCCAACCTAGAGTTTAGATCTCAACTGTTCGTTCATGGACTTGCCATTGGTATTGGGCCTCATCTAATTTGGGGCGCGACCCAATCCGTAACAGATATGATATCCAATGTCCTGGTTGCTTTGGGAATCTCAGCGATACAGGAACGTCGGCTTCTCACTACAAGAATTAAGGGTATTACTGGCTAACTCAATCCCCCAGTAATGGTATAAATCGGCCAGAAATTGCACTTTACTGGCGGATTTAGTCCGCCAGTAATCAGCCAGAAAAACGATCGCAGGTAACAGTTACTGGCTGAATTTCAGCCAGTAATTACTGGCGAAAATTCGGCCAGTAAATCCGCCAGTAATTACTGGCTGAAATTCGGCCAGTAATGTATTATATATTTTTTTAAAAAATATTTTTAAAAAAGCTTTTTTGTATTTAAAATTTGTTGTTTTAAATATTTAATTCGTTTTTTTTATTTAATTTTTTAAAAAGCTTGTTGTTTGAAGCAAAGTGAGAACCAAAGTGTTCCTGGCAGAGGCGGCGACGACGGTGCTCCGGCGACCCTCCGGTGGTAGTGGATTTGGGGTGGTTGTGTGGTTGTAGGGGTTGTATTGAGCCGCAGCCTTCAAGACCAGAGAGAGAAAGAGAGAGCAAACGAAAGAGAGAGAGAGAGAGAGTTGCAGCGATGGTGGTTCATGGTGGTTTAGCGGTGGTGAGAGAGAGAGGAATTGTGGCCCGCGGTGATGAGAGAGAAAGGAGGGTGTGCGAAGGAGGGTGAAGAAATGAGGGTGGGAGATGAGAGGAAGAAAGTTGAAAGAGAGGGAGATGAAAAAATGAAATGAGATGAGAGTGATTAAAGGTGGAGAGAGAGATGAAAAGCTGGCACGGATGAAAAGGTGGAGACAGTGATTACTGGCGGACATATGTCCTTTACTGGCGGAACTGTTTGCGTTTACTGGCGGAACTGTTGCAGGCTGACAGCCCATCGAGTTGACCATTGCTGCAGTCCTTACTGGCGGAAATATGTATTTACTGGCGGAACTGGACTGACGCGACAAGGGACTGCAATTCAGGATATTTTGTGGCTGAAATTTCCGCCAGTAAATGTAATTACTGGCGGATATATTTATTTATAAAATTATTTTAGTTTTCCAATTAATTTCCGCCAGAAATCCCCTACTCAATCCGCCAGTAAATATACTGGCTGTTTAAATTCGACAGAAATGTTATGGAATCCGCCAGAAACTTAATGGCAGACTAAATCCGCCAGAAATTGCCAAATTCCACCAGAAACTTTACTGGCTGACTGATTCCGCCAGAAATGCCTAGCCAGTAATGCAAGTAATTCTTGTAGTGTCTGGATTCGAACCCGAGTGTGAGTGTGTGTGTGTGATGTTTATTTGTCATTTCATCTAATTAAGTAGACAAAAAAAAAGATATAATATCCAACATCCAATTAGTTAATGATATGCCAATTTTCTTATAATTAATTATTCAAAATAGATTTATATTTTGAATTAATTTTGTCAATAAATAATCAAATACAGTAATAGTATGTATTTAATTTTCAAGCATTGCTATTTGTTAATAAGAATTTTTGAAAAAATAGAAGAATACATAAAAAATAGGATATTTAACCAATCTACAACTAGCTAACAAAACATGAGATAGTGAATGGTTATAATTTTGTACATGCCACGTTGTCACACGGTATTTTTCTCTTTTCTTGCAAGTATCTCTAGTAATATTTAGCATTTTCCTTAATTAATTTCCAACGAGATTAAAGACAAATATGACTAGGTACCTAATTACCTATGCCGATTTGAATGGAACTTACGCAATAAATTGAAGAATTATTTTACAAATTTAAATGCTAATTAATGCTTAGTTAGCCGAATACTAAAAAAAGATTAGAGAAACTGAATGTCTGGATCCAACATACAAAAGCACACAAACACATAAACTACAGACGAACCCTAAAGAGACAATAAACATTTATAACAGCAGTACGTACGTTTCCTAATAAAGTAATGATAAATAATATATATAAAATATCAAGGGTGTGCTCTGAGGTGCAGGCAGCGGTCCAAGCGATTGTTCCTGATGGCGTAACATCCCATGGCGTAAATGGCAGTGACTAGTATTAGCACAAAGGTATTGAATACTGTGAGATGTCTCCATTGGTTTCTAATATTGGCCAGCACTCCTCCTTTGCATGAATTGCAATTGTAACACAGCTTCTCCTGCTTGTTATTCCAAATAGCGCAATCTGAACTATTCGCTGCCAAACCCTCCTTTGGCACTTCCCAAAACGTAGCATTCTTCATTACAAATCCACAGTACATCGGTGGCTTGCAACACCCAGACTGAAACGTCCAAAAATAAAAAAATAAAAAATAATCCATTAGAACACAAGCAATTCATGGTGAGAAACACTGTAAAAAATTGATTGATATAAATTTATTTAAGTTAGATAACCTGAGTGGTAGACAAGTGTTTGAAAATGAGAGAATCATTGTTGCGACCACCATTGAGAGCGAGGTTCTCACAAACATGAGCATCCATTAAACAACTCTTGACCTCGTTCCAGTTCTTGTCGTTCACAACATAGCGTTGCAACCAGTGAGAGAAGTCAGCGACTCTATACTCACCATACCCTTTGCCAGATATCTGCTTCCCAACTTTCCTGTTGGTAACAAACAACGCGAAGATGGTGAACAAAGCCAGACCCAAAACCAGCAAAAACGTCACCAACAAGTAACCGTAGAGTGCCTTATTGATGCCGAACAATGATCCAGCGATTCCTAGCGCCGATACTAGCACCACGAATACGCCGCCGATTAAGAGCGGGTATTGTAGTACCTTCTGGCAGTCAGACCCGCCGCGGATGTGAATGTAGGCGGAGGAGCCGATGGCGACGAGACCGAGAAGTAAGGAGAGTATGTTGAGAGCACCAACTACGGTGTTGCTTATGCGGAAACGAAACATTCTCATTTTCATGTTGGAAATGTTATGTGTTGTGAGTGTAGAAAAGAAGAGAAGAAGAGTGCGGTGAAGGATAGATAAGGGGAAGTTTTGTGGGTGGAAATAGTAACTGTTTTATAAGTGGAGTGGAGGCATGGGAACGGTTGGCGCGTGGAGTTTTGAATTTTGTAAGATTGCATTTGGAGTTTCAGTTATTTACGGATGTGCCATCCGTTGTTGGTGCAGTTGGGGTCTCGTCGTGTTTCGCTGGTCCAGTTGTCAAATTATGGTTCAGCCACGTCAGCGGTTGCCGGTTACACTGTGGTTCCACTACTTTGTACTGGTCTCTGTACAGTTTACTTTTACCCAGATGCCAACAACTAATTACAAATGAAGCATTTTTAAGTATTTGCATGTTGGTTCAAAAAACAAGTATTTGCATGTCATGTGTAAAAAAAAAGTACCTGAATGTCATTTTACTATATTCTTACTATACTATATATCGTAAGAGTAAAAGCCCAAATTCGTCCCTGAAAATTTTTTCGTGGGACGAATTCATCCCTGACAATTTTTTTGAGACACATTGGTCCCTGACAATTCTAAAACGAGACACGTTAGTTCCTCCATCCATTTAACCGTTACCAGCACAGTAAACGTCTCCTACGTGACACGTTAAGTGCCATGTTGTCACGTTAGATTAAAAAAATGGACGAATCAGTCCCTGACAATTTTAAAAACGGACGAATCAGTCCTCTATTACTATTCATCTTCTTCTACCTCCAAATCCTCAAATCCCTAATCCCCAATTCCATTGACCCTCATTAATCTTGAATTCGTTTCAATTCGTAAACCCATAACTGTTCACAATATTCTGATTTTCACATCATATCATGCTCAATTTATGGGTTGGAAAATGTATGTTTGATAATAATCACTTCCAATGGGTTTTAACGTATATAGGTCTCCCAAAACTCAGTGTTTGTTTTGGTTTTTATATTCTTTTGCCTTTTCAAATGGCCTGTAGTAACATTTAATTGTCTATTTTTAAATAAGCTTTAACAATTACAAGTTCTATCTTCTCTCCTGGATTCCTTTACACGAGCCAAGAAGTGGGTGCAAGAGCTTCAAAAGCAAGGTATTAATTGGTTGCAATTTTTTTTTCAGTTTTTATTTTCCAGGAGAGGAATAAACTTGATGGATTGCAAAAGGAGATTAAGGGTCAAGGAATTGGGGATTAGGGATTTGGGGATTTGGAGGTAGAAGAAGATGAATAGTAACAGATGGCTGATTCGTCCATTTTTTAAATTGTCAGGGACTGATTCGTCCCATTTTTAAATCTAACGTGACAACGTGCCACGTTAAGTGCCACGTATGAGATGTTTACTGTGCTGGTAACGGTTAAATGGATGGAGGGACTAACGTGTCTCGTTTTGGAATTGTGAGGGACCAATGTGTCTCGGAAAAATTGTCAGGGACGAATTCGTCTCACGAAAAAATTGTCAGGAACGAATTTGGGCCTTTACTTATATTGTAATGTAATTGTAATTCATATTAGGGTTGAAGATATTATTTGTCTCTTCGTCACAATTCGATGACTAGCTAGGTATTTAGTATATATGTACTATGCCAATTGAAATTGACATGAACCCTACCAAGCTATGAAGCCCTGATACTTCAAAAAAGGAGACGTATCCGTGTCGGATACGTATCCGATAGCGATACGCACTCGATACTTCCCGATACGTACCCAAAGAGTATCTAATAATTTTTAATTTTTTTTAAAAAATATTTGACTCAATACTTTTCAGATACATCTTTGACACTTCTTACCAACTAAGGATACTTCTCAGATACTTTTTCGATACCTCTTACCAACTAAGCACATGATTGTCACTCATATATGATACACTTTAATACCTCAATAACTAAAAGACAAAATTATATGTTTTTTCGTAATACAATAATATAAGAAATAATACATTGTGATATGTGTGGGATAAATATAATCTCTACTTGATAAGATCACAAGTATTTATTTCTACAATGTGATGAATATATATTGACTAATGATATGCTTATGTTTTATTGACCAATTACGTACTAATATGAATATCTTAGTCTATAAAAAGTCATCTATTTCTGCCACTGACTATTCGTATTATACGAAATAGGGTGGTCTCAGTTACTTGTCCACCATTACTTTTTATGACTAGTCACTCATACATAGGTGTGTCGGTGGTCCTCTTCCTTTCATCGATCCATATATTTTCTGTGTGATTTTTTATCTATTTGGGCAGTTTTTTTTTCATATCTATAAAATGCAATATTTCAGTTTTTCATCTTTGTTTTTTTCTATTTGTGTTTCTATTCTATTTTATTTTTTGTTATGTTTTTATATATTTAAATTTTAATTTAATTTTTTATTAAAGTATCGCAGTCGTGTCGTATCTTGATTTTCAAAATTTTCCCATACCCCTGTATCCATATCGTGTCGTATCTCGTATCGTATCCGGTATCCAGGCTTCATAGCTACCAAGTGAAGAATTAATATACTCAATTAGAATGTAAATGGATTTGTGTGAAGAAACAAGAGAATCTCTGTGAACCAATTTATCAAGGGAAGAATTAATACTCAATTAGCATGTTAATGGATTTTCAATAAAAAGTTGTACCTAATTGATGGTTTTCATTTTTTGGCATCCTCGGGTACCAAATTTGGGTATTTAATTCGGGATTGTCAAGTTTTTTTCTCTCTAGTTTCGGTTGTAATTCATCTGTTGAATTTGCTAAGAGAAATGCAAACAAAATTACTCACATATTTGGGGAGGTGACATTGTCTATAATGTATTTGGTCAATTATTAATTAATGCATTAAAAAATTCTGTAAAAAAATACAAAGACAACCTCACCAATCACCATGGTATACCTCTCATTACTGTAAAAAAAAAAAGAGGTATACCTCATTACTATAAAAAATGTATAACTCTCATTGAGTAAGCCAAAAATTATATCACTTTAATTATTATCAAAAAAAATATTGAATATTACGTGTCAATCTTATTTTTGTCAAAAAAAAATTGTGAGTTTTTTTATCATGATTATTTATATGAGAAATGCTAGGGTCGCATTATCTGTCACACTCTCTAAGACACTAACTATTTGTCACACTAATTATTACTCTTGACTTTTGAAATGATCTTTTGTGTTAGTTAAAGTATAATGCTATCTTATAGGCAAAATTAATTTAAAATTTAAATTTATTTTAAAATAATTAAATAGAAAAAACTGATCGATGTCATTTAGTAATCGGATATATATTGTGTACCATACCCAACAAATGTATTGGCACTAGTGCAAAATCAACTTTAAAAAGCATCATTTGGTTAACCACGTTTAGATATTTACTTGAAACTATCAGATATATTTCATCTAAAAAACTGAATTAAAAAATATGAAGGTAATATATTATTTTTGTTATTAAAAAACAATATATTTGTATTACCAAAAAAACAATATATTTGATAATGATGAGTGGAAGTGATGTATTATATATAAATGCTCTTTGATTAACCACGTTTAGATATTTACTTGAAACTAAAGATGCCCAGCTATATAATGGCAGATCTAACAAGTCTCTAAGTGGTATTGAAGTTGCTAAGGGTTTTCCTTTAACTCACTTATTTTTTGTTGCTGATGCTATATTATTTGCTAAAGCTACCCATGGTGAACCGTTTGCGCTTATGGATATCCGATCCTGAACCAGTTCTCTATAGCTTTTGGGCAAAGAATAAATCTCCTCAAATCTGGCCTTGTGATTAGCAAAGATGTTCCTCTTTGCCAAAGGAGTGGTCTTGCAGAGATTTTTCACATCCCTATTTGGGACAATGCTGGTTTCAAATCTGGCCTTGTGGTTAGCAAAGATGTTCCTCTTTGCCAAAGGAGTGAACAATGCTGAATTGGATAAGGGAAAGAGTGTGTAAGAAGATGGATGGGTGGAAGGAGAAATTGTTGAATCAAGCTGGCAAAGAAGTGTTGATTAAGGTTGTCATCCAAGCAATCCCCTTTTATGTGATGTCAATAGTGAGCTTTCCTAAATCTTTCTGCAAAGATCTTTGCTCTATCATTGCTAGATTTTGGTGGAAGTCTGAAGGTAAACCTAAGGGGATTCATTGGAAAAATTGGAGTCTTCTCACTACAAACAAGTCTCTAGGAGGTATGGGTTTCAAAGATTTTGAGGATATGAATTGCTCTCTATTAGCTAAACAAGCCTGGAGGATAGTACAAGATCCTAATAGCCATTGGGCTTCCTACCTTCTACAAGATCCTAATAGCCATTTTTGAACCTTCGAGGAATCCTCGCCCGGATTTTTCGGTCGCTACACTGTGAAACCAATTAAAGATGTGGCCTAGCTCACTACTAGAATTTTCGTCATTTCCTGTGGAATTTCCTGCGGAATTTTCAGCGGATTATGGTTCCCAGTTATTTCGTTCGTGGATAATTGTTTCCTGCAGATTTTTGAATCGGCAGGAAAATTCCGCAGGAAATTCCTCTGGAAATTCTGCAGGAAGTCCGCAGAAAATTCCGCAGGAATCCCGCAGGAAATTCCGCAGGAAATTGGAATTTTCCGCCGGAAATTCCGCAGGAAAGGAAGATCCACAAGAATTCCACTTGAAAGCTAAAAACAGACAATTTATAAGATCCAGCCCCACAATTTATAAGCTTCACAAGCTACTAAAATAAAAAAACAACAACAAAGCTTAAATGAACACCAGCTATATATATATATATCCAATTACTCAATATGAAACTGTCTTGTACAAAACAGGATATATCAACAGGCCATATAGTGTGATGGTTACATGCCAAAGACCCTAAAGCTTAAAATTACAAGTTCACTTAATTGCTACTGCTGCTAATTTTTTTATGATTCATCATCCATGTTGAGTGCTATACTAGAAGTCTCTCTCATTCCCTCTACAAATCATACTATATCTGGTCACTAACTTCATCGCTATCTTCAACAACCTCATCATTGTCTTCAACCTCATCACTATCTTCATATGGGGGCGATGAAAGTGGACGAGAAGATGCGGCAAACCCAAGATGCCGCATTAATGCTGCTACCTCTGTTCTCATTTCTGATTTGATGCCTTCTTTCATTTTTAATTTCTCATCTTCTTGTCTCTGTAGGGATGCATATAACTGCTGAACCATACTCCTCAAAGAGGCGATTTCTTCTGAATTATCCGCTGAATTGCGTGAAGTGGGCAGCATGGTTTCACTAATCGATCCAAGGCCAAAAATCTTGTGGCCCTTCTTCACTCCCACTGTTTCTATCCATAATTCAAAATCAGATGGCATATGACCCTGAGGTTGACTGTCAGCCTCATTCTCACCCAAAGAACATGCTGGAATTTGAGAAGCTAACTCTTGCTTTTTTTGTTCAAATTTATCCTGAAAAATATGATAACAATGACATTCAAAACAACTACATAATTGAGAGCAGAAACAAAATGTTGGTAAACAAATATTTATTATATATGTCTATAACAATTCTGTCCCAATATGGCAGTTTGCTTTCTTAACAATTCTGTCCCAATATCGAAGAACTTGAATGGCCAACGAGAGTGAGTGAGAATGCAAACGAAGTGAAGATCGAAGCTTGAGTCAGAGTGAGTGAGTGAGAGTGAAGATCGAAGTTTGGTGAGGTTTTTTTTTTAAAATTATAATATCAGTTTTAAAAAAAATTTATAATATCAGTTTTAAAAAGATTTAAAATTTTTAAAAAATTTTAAAAATTTTAAAATTTAAAAAGCCTAATTAGTCAAAAAAAAAACTTTTAAAAAAAAAAGATTTAAAAATTTTAAAAAAATTTAAATAGAATAGTTAGTCAAAAAAAAATTTAAAAAAAAAAGATTTAGAAATTTCCTGCGAACCATAGTTCTTAAGAAAATCCGCAGGAAAATCAAAAATTACCTGCCAACTTACCTGCCAACTCAAATGCCCAGCAAATATTTTGCATATTTACAAAATTGGTAGGAAATTTCTCAGAAATTACCTGTGGAAATTTACGCAGGAAATTCCACGGGTAATACCGAGATTTCTAGTAGTGGTTTTTTATTTTTATTTTTATTCTTTTGATAATAGTTTTTTATTTTTATTTTTTAAAAAAACAAGAATCAAGATGCATGTAATAATAAGTTCGGATACTCAGGCTAGTTTGTTTCTTACTAACCCAAAATTTTCGCCGTCAACAATTAAATTAAAATTTCGTAGCTCTAAAGTATTGATAGGATTCGTTCAAATTAAGATAGTGTGAAGATTTTGTCAAAAAAAAAAAAGATAGTGTGAAGATAAGATTGGCTCTTGGAAATAATTGATCATTCAGATTCTTTTCCCCCTTTATAACCGCAAATATATTATGGTCCAGTAATATATATAAGAGCTAGTGGAATCCCTAGTTCTGAATATATAACATAAAGTTTGTGCAACCATGGTGGAATCCAGAATAATGAAGAGGGTAAACAACAAGAAGAGACACATTCACAACAATACATCTTTTTCTTCTAACGCTTCCATGATAAAATCACTTCCAAGAGACTTGTTAGTGGAGTTGGTTATAAGTGTTACCTCTCATTCTTTTCTTGATCTTTACAACATGAAAATTTGTTGTAAAGATTTTCTTGAAGCCACAAACGACAAGTACGTATGTCAAAAAGTTTCTCTAGACCAATTTCCATTCATTCAATGGTTTCCTAACAAGAAGGCTTCAACCTTTCTAAAGATCTGTAGAGAAAGTGATAACACCGAGAGCTTATTTAGAGAAGGACTGCAAGAATACTTTAGTTATCCAAATAAAGAAAATATTGGTGCTCTTGAGAATTTGAAGATGGCTATGGAAAAGGGTCATAAAGAAGCTAGATATGTTTATGGTATGATCTTGTTGTGTGCCAATGATGATGAGTCTAGAAAACAAGGACTTAAGCATTTGCGTTTTCTGAGGAAGTCAAAGTGTGTTATGAGTTGTAGGAAAAAGATTCGACATTTGAAGTCTTTTTTGTGGAAAAATAATAATGGGATGTTGATGTGTAATATTAATCAAACTCCTCTCTGCAATGGCACGTGTGATGATGGGTGGAGAGTGAAGAAGGATCGATGGCTATTGTTGGATGATGAAGATGATGATATTAGTTCGTGTGAATATTGCAGATGGGATCATGAGATAGAGTCTTTTTCGAAGTTATTTGATTAGTTTATGGGATGTTATTGTTATATCTTTTATCTTATTTGGATTCTATGATTAATGTAGTTAAGCATGACTTTGATGGTTATAATATTATCGTATTTTTCTTTATATATATTCATTAGCTAGTTTTGGTTGCAATTTGAATTTATGTTTTTATTGGGACATGCATGATTTATTTTTGATAGATAGAGCTTATGATTCAGGTTCAACTCTTAGAGACTATAGTATTTATTTTAGTTATGGGATGTTTTGGGCTATGCCTTTTATCTTATTCGGATCCTATAATTATTCTTTTTGGGTTACAGGATCCTATAATTATTCTATTACGCATGACTTTTTTTTTGTTACCATGTTATTGGTGCGTAGTTTCCACCTGTTTTGTCGATGACTAATCTACGCTGGGAAACTAGCTGGCCACGTGTATACTCGACTTTGTTGGTTCATATCATTCTCCCTTCTCAACAGAGTTTTTGCCACAACTTCTACTTTCTCGTATCCCACACTATCCCAAAACTTTTTTGTTTTAACGAAATTAAGCAACATGAGTCTCCATAATAAATGGATCGGGATTCACGGCAGTCGGGATTGACTGCAGTCACGGCAGTCGGATCGGTGTCATCCATTGGATCACCATCATACTCAATCTCGACCGTTGATTTATTTTATATTAAAAAAATCAAAAAAAAATGGATGAAGAGAGAGATAGAGAGATTTTGCTCCCCAAATATTCTAAGAGAGTACTGAAATATCTTGAAAAGCAATCAAAACACCCAAAATAACGGAAGGGCACCTCCCCACAAAACAACTAAGTGATTGCCAACACATGATCCTCCCAAGAGTTGGGAGTCTCGCTGACAACTTCGATATTATCACTTGAAGAGGATTGAAATTGTTATGCTTGATTAGACTCATTCATATCATCATCCTCCACTCCCACAGCGTTAGCATTAAATCTATTAAGATTAAGATGCTCCATATTAATTTCGGTGAACTTACTTGTAACAATAGGCCTCATAGAGTGAACAATAACATTAGGCTTTGACTTTTCCCACACCCCTCCCTACTTACCCCACACCCCTAAACCCTGCGAAATGACCAATATGCCATTAATGAGGCGCGCTCCGTGTTTTATTTTAAAATGTTTAACGATTCGGTTGGGGTCAACCGAATACATTCGTCTAGGCACACCCGAACGGGTATTTTTTTGAGACACACTCCTCTTTTACCTCTTTTACACTATTCGGTTGACCTCAACCGAAATATTTCTGGAGGCATCAACCGAATGACCAAAAGGTTGAAATTCGTAGTTTATTATTGTTGATGAATTTAACGACAGCTTGAATATTGGATGTTTATTGGCGGTGTAATAAAACAAATTAAAACCATGGTTCTCCTCTGACACTTCATATCATAAAACTTCATATCATAAACTTGCACTGAATCACTTCTCAAAGCTATAGAATCCAAAGCCATTCCATTATGATGAACGATGAGTAAATTTGACTTGGCAAGCTGAGGACCACGTGGTGGGACCAAAGGCATCTTATTACACCGCCAACAAACATCCAATATTCAAGCTGCCGTTAATTTCAATTTCATAAACTACAAATTTCAACCTTTTGGTCATTTGGTTTATGCCTCCCGAAATATTTCGGTTGAGGTCAACCGAATAGTGTAAAAGAGGTAAAAGAGGGGTGTGTCAAAAAAATACCCGTTCGGGTGTGCCTAGCCGAATATATTCGGTTGACCTCAACCGAATCATACGTAAACACGTCATCTACTTAAGGGTACTTTTGAAATATTTTGAGTTAGGGGTGTGTGGTGAGTAGGAGGTGATGTGGGAAAAGCATGGGCCATAACATTATCACTTTTAGGTGGGCCAGCAACGTTATTGTCAGGAGCATTAACGATTGCAAGCTTTGTGTTTGTGTGAGGTTGGACCTCATTATCCACCACTGGGCTAGTTTCCTTCCTTCTACGCTTCAGATGGGCCGAATTATTTGATGGCCCACTATTGCCAATTGGACGCCAGTGCGTGTTGTTTGGTTGAGACAGATTTCCTCCGCTTTTATTGCTCAACGCATTTGACTTATGAGCTGTAACATATTTCTTTCCATTAATTGTGCCACGTTTTTTACGGCTAACCATTAGCCATTCTCCACGCAACTTGTTTGACTGATCTTTTGCCTAGACTTATTTGAGAAGAGCAAAATCAAGTTTGATTTTTAAAACTCTGGGTCAACTGTCCTGTCCAACTTACAATGAACGAGAATTAGTCACTGCTATTCGTGGATAGGGTTTACCCAAAAAGTTAGATTTCACTAGACTTATTTTCAATTTTCAGTAGCATTTTCTTTAGCCTTCTTTTCTTTACCAAACGAAGATTTCATTTTCTTCTCTCTTGATTCAAATTGGAGCCGCGTAAAAGGTTTATAGAGTGAGAAAGCAGCACAGCACTGTGGAAAGCTCGTCTTATTTTTGAATTTGGGGGAAAATAAAGGAATTTGGCGGGAATGGAAGGGAGTGAGAGTGAAGCGATTTTCGAATCGCTGAATCTGAATCCACGGCTATTCCTTAACGAAGTTCTGAACTCCGTCGACGATTTGCTCCTCCAAACTTTCGATTACTTCTACCAGTAAGTAACCTCTTTCGGCTTCTTCTTTATCTTCTTTTAAACTCCGTCGTTGAAATTCCACCTATGATATGACTTTTATACTTCATAATTGTGTTGCAGAGAAGCATCCACAAAGCTCAATGCCGAAGCCACTCAAAGGTCTCAACATCTGAGACAGGTTTCTTTCCTTTTTACTATTTTCTTCACTCATCGTTCAAATTAAACAATTCAATTAAATTAGGGCAACGGAAATTGATAATTTGTTAATTAATTATTATTTGGTGTTGTGAAAAGGGTGTGGATTTCATTCGCGATAAGATTCAATCTGTTTTGGATCAAAAGCTTGCTGTTTGGGAAAAATTCTGCATTCGTCACTGTTTTAGTCTTCCACAAGGTTTTCATATGCCAAACACTCTCACTGTACGTTTTGCTCAATTCTTTGATAACTTATCTTCCTTACAGAAATATTGATTTTCTTTCTTAGCATAGATTTTTGTAATAAATTGTACTGTTTTCAGGAAGAATCAAGTGGGAATGGCATTGATTCTGGTGCTCCTTCTGATTCAGATTTAGATGCTCAGTTAGATTCTTTGAGGAAAAAACTGGCTGAGGTAATAATGGTTTTGATTGTTAAATTCTTTATTATGCAGAATTTGGTACTTGTTTTTTTTTGTTGTTGTTGTTTATCTTGGTACTAATTTTTCTGTAAGGTGGGGAAAGAGTCTGAAATGCTGAATCAAGAATTTCAAGCATTGGAAAGGCAGTCTTCTCTTAATGCTCGGTATATCAATGAGGCAGTACAACCATATGAGCAAAGCAATTACCACGAGTTGTTTCAGGGTAATCTAAGAGCTTCTCATCGTCTTTTTGTTCCTGTTTTGAGATTTCGAAAGTTAGATCTGGTGGCACTGGAAACTAATTCTGATATTGTATGTATGTTTTCTATTTTAATTAATAAATTAAGCATGGGATGCTCCATTTTTATGCCTGTGTTTGTGTGTATCAACGCCTGCATATTTCTTTTCTGGTGCGATTTGATGATGCAAAAGAACATTGAGTTTCTTGGATATGTAAAGTTTTGTTTTGCTTTGTTTTTCCAATTACACAGCCAGTTAAATTAGTACGTAGTATCTCAACATTTTTTCAAATAATGCACATTCAGGATATCTCTCTCTTTCATTGTGTATTTTATACTTTATGTTATGTCATGAGTGGTGGAATCTTACATGTAGAAGATCAAGATTTCTATGAAGGAGAAACATTAAGGGGGAATTCACTATAGGTTCCATTGGTTAGGATTATGATCCTGTGAATCTTAGTAAGGGAGATATGAACCAAATAATGTCAACAACATTTTCCTGGAGCTCTGCATTATTTTATATTAAAGTAGGAAGAAATTAATTTGTATTTTCTGGTTGAAATTATTTTCTATGTATTAGCTGGTATTGTATGTTGAAGTTGTAAGTTAACAGATCTTTAAATTTATTCTGTAGAGATTGTAGCAACCACCTCAGAACTTCGAATGAAGATGAGAAAGCTAAACACGGACATGATTGAAGAGACCAAACAAATTAAAACAAAAGAGATTGACAGTGTTGAAGGGGATCTTTCTGCTATAAATCCTGCCAAACGTAACCAAAATAATATTCATTCACTGTACTGCTTCATGGTTTAACTTTCACAGGTTGAACTCCATATTTCTGAATTTATTGTTATTGGTTGCAGGCTTCTCAAATGTGACGTTAGAAGATATTCAAGAATTTGCAACTCTTTTGAAGAGTATGTAAACTTACTCGTGGACTTGAGTTTGTTATTCTGTAATTGTTTATCCATCTTTCGCTGTGATGATCAGTTTAATCTGCCTCTATAATGCAGAAATTATATTGGGCAATTCCCTGATATGATACTCGAAATTACCTGCAATTTTATTACAAAACTGAATTTGCGTGATTCATATAGGGTCAAATTATTGAATATGTTGTGTTGATTCCTCAATTAGTGTATGAAGGAGCCTAGATTATTGTCAGAACTTGCTGTTTCTCGTTCCAAATGCATTTTTTTCCACTAGCTGTTGGCTTATTAAATGAAACAGTTTTGATTGTTAGTGAAGTACGTTGGTCTAACAGTGTGGTTATTGGTGTTGTCTATGTACGTGTAGATTAAAATTCAAATTTTTCATAGGAAAGACCTCTAATGCCTTAGTCTTGTTTTTGAAAAGAATGTTGTTGATTTGATGCATGAGCTTACCATTCTGATAAAAATACATATATCTCAATATTTACGTGTGCAAGATGCCACTCTTTTCCGTTTCTACATGTTTTGTGTCCTCAAGATGCTTCTGTTTTTGGTTTAGAAATTCTCATCAAGTGGGGGTTTCATGTTTGATTTATATAATTACAACTTACCAGTTGAATCTACATTGGGCCAAGAAGAACTGCATTTGATATTAAAAACCTCTATAAGGCCAGTGAGCTTGTAGCTCTCTTAGCAAGGGCCGATTCTTTCCCACTTAAAGGTGCTTGCACCTCTAACATAGCAATCCCCACAACTTCCCCTAAAACCAAGTATATGTAAAAAGACTGAAGAATGCTGTATATAAAGTAAGTTGAGAAGCCTATTGAGCTTAACTCAGTAGTGATTGTGATCAACAAGGATTTGAGGTGTATGTTTAAGCCATGGCAATTATTCCCTATTTTTCTGGAGCCTTAGTGAGATTGCTGGACATGTTTTGACCACTTGTATTCTGCAGTATATCTCAGTATTTTTTAATTTGCTTTGTCTTGCTATGGTTTTTAAACATGCAGCGGGATCAAACAGTCAAACACCCAATGGTGACTTCTCGAGCTTGACTGCAGAGAGGCTTCGTTCTCTTTTGAGAGCTAAAGGTCTTTCGGCCAAAGGAAAGAAGGCAAGTAGTCCTGCAGTGTAAACATTAATGCATATAGAAATTGCATCGTGACATCATATGCAAGCAGGCATACGGGTGATCACTGGCGAGTTCGCTTGGTGTTATGTGCGTGAGATACTGCAGCGTGAACAATTTCCTCTGTTTTTTTTTCATTCTTTCTTTCGTTGTTATATACTCTGTAGCAATTCCCTTTGCTTTCTTACGTGTTCTTTTCTTCCTTTCTTTCTAATATAATATTTTTTTGGTGGAATCTTTTTAATATAATATTGTTAATATATTATTGTTAAATTTTGTTTTCTTTCTCTTTCTTTTTCTTTTCTTTCATTCTAATTTCTTTCTTTTTCTTTTCTTTCATTCTAATTTCTAATATATTATGTTATTGTTATATTTTCTTTTCTAATTTTTGAAAATTTTCACTATATTCACCTTTTTTGACAAAAGATATTTTATATTCACACACACATATATATTTATGTGCATATATTTGCGAGTTTAGGAATTTGGTAGGATCTTTCATTTCGTGTTACGATCCCACGAGTTACGATCTTGCAACCCCTCTCCGATCCTGGGTAGGATCTCGAGTTTGACTACCTTGGTATTTTGTTTATTGATGCTTCATATATTATATCATAATGATAAGATTTCAACTGGTTTATTATTTATCCAAGACTGGTTATTGTCTCAAAAAGCCCTTGCTCGCTTATATTTTTATACATATTTGCCATACTAATATAAGAAATAAAATGTGTAGAAGGAGCTTATTGCCGCCTAAAAGACGCGGATGGGTAGGCTTGGCATGGAAGGAGGAATTCCTGCTCATTAATCGTCCAATGTAAGAGTAGTAGTTAGTTTTTCTTCTTAATGTAACTTTGGATCTGGTGTTAATATACATACATATAAACCTAGTGAAAGCTGCTGCTACATTTGAATATTATCGTTTTGGTGCTATTGTGAGTGTCGGTTTCTAAATCATGAGTCCAAAATTAAAGACGTACTCATACTCAGTACAAGTAGTGGTTGGTACTAATGGGTACGTACTAAGCAAATTAGAAAAAAATAAAAATTGGGTACTCTATTTGAGTACACATTAGTAGTTTTTGGGTACTTACTAGTTCGTACATATATGGTGCCATATATAAATATATGTATGCTTTTCGTTTCTGTTTTTCAGTATTTATTTTCCAATTCTATTTTGATTTGTGATATAAAAAAGTTAGGAAAAACATTTCGTTGTATATTTTTATGTTATATATGTTGTACTTATTTGTGGTTTCTATCGTTCATACAATCTAGCCATGTTTATGTAAAAACTAGATATTTTAAAATTATATTATCGGACTCGTACCTTAATTATTTTTTTAGAAATCTGTATCCCATACCTACCGTATTGTTACCCCCGTATTCTTGCAACATGAGTGTTCGTTCCTAGGCATGGTCATACTGTGGGTGCTCCGCCAATAAAGACAATCACTACTACTATGCAAGGAAAAAGATGTTGCAGAGGAGAATCAGATTCATAAGCCATACTTCTGAAGAATTCGCTCGTGGTCCTTTGAGCCAAACTCTCCAAATTCTGTTAGCTAGAAATTCACTCACAAGGACAAATGAGCCATCCCTGCTTACTGCCACCCCACCCGCCACTCTAAGTCCACTGCTAAGCGGTGTTTGGAAATCTCTACAAAAATCAAGTATACCACATTTATTATTGCGGCTTGGAATATTTAATTGCATTGAATCTAAATTCGCAAAGAAACTACTTGCTTGATCCGAAAGTTGGTGCTAGCTATGGTAAAATAAACATTTCCAGTAGTATCAGGGTCAACATCCAAACCATCAGCAAACCTATCAGTGTTGTTACCCCGTGCATCTGCAGCAATTAATAACTGAACTGGAGACCCTCCATTGGAACCAATCTTGACCAGACCATAATAAGCATCAGCTACATACAATTCGTTTGTCTGATGATTGAAACCCAATCAATCCTAAAGGCCTCCCACATGTTGCTTGGAGTGTTGAGAAATCTGAAAGAGCATCACAGATTGTCTTGTTCCTAGATAAAAAACAATAGAATATCATTCAGTATTTTTAATCATAAATTTGATTTTCACACTAATCAATACTCTCTCTGGTCCACTTTATAAAAAACAATGTAGTTTCAGGTTCATTGAATAACTGATGTATTTTGTTTATAATATAGTTCATTTAATAACTAATGAATTAGTCTATATTATAGACTAACTACATCAGCTATTCTATGAATCAAAAATTGAATCAGAGGTAGTAGTAGTTTATCTTTACCTGTTTGGTGAACTGTAAGCATATTCCTTGAAACCATCACCGTTGCGGTCAAATGCAAGGGATTCAGGGCCTGTCAGTGGCGATGGTAGCTGAAGCTTGTTGAGTAATATTGCCATTGTAACTAATGGAGAACACAAGAGGATGATAAATGTTGCACTAATTATAATGTTCAACATGATCGCCAATGTTTTGATGTAAGGCACTAAGAAGTCGATAATATTTATAGGCATGTGCCATGCAGAATAAAACAATAGGTGGAAACGTAAAAGAGACACAAAAAGATTATGGGGCCAACCCCAACAGCCTCGTGAAGGAACACACAGTGTTGCTCAGTGGACTTAGAGTGATTCTTAGAGAGTAGTATATCTCAGTTTCATGGAATTATACCTCTCTACTGATTATACATTTCTTGTCTTCAGAACATCAAATTCTAAAACCTTTTTCAACATTTGGATAACCCATAAAGTAACCTTTCTTAGTTCATGGAACTAACTTGCCCTCATTTAAATGGATATAAGCAGCACACCCAAATGCTTTCAAGTGATTATAATTGAGATTGAGATTGAGATTTCTTACATTCCAAACCTCTTGAGGTGTTTTGAACTTAATAATAGTGCCTTAAATTTATCAAGTAGAACAACTTCCCTCCATAGCTTTATAGATTAGTATTAAAGAGTAAGCATGACGAGGACCAAGAATGTAGAATAAGAAGAAAAACAAAGACAATTTCAACTCTTTGATTATAGGAAAATCTTAGTTGTTAATTTTCATTTTCCATTAAAATGTAACAAAACTAGCTTGACTTGTAGTTAGAATAGGTTGTGTCTCTTATTCTTTGAGGTCTAAATAAAGACTAGATATTGTAGCGACCGAAAAATCCGAAGGAGGGATTCTTCGTCATTTTTGCAATGAAGCCGCCATCAATGTTTATTAAATAGGAAAACACTGAAAAAACCTATATTTTTGGGTTCGGGGGTCGATTATGCGCGGGGAAGGTATTAGCACCCCACGGCATCCTTTCAAAATAAAGGTTACCATTTAATTTAATGTGTAGAAAGAAAGTTAATTTAAAGAAAATGCTTTAATTTACCTTTTTATTATTTGCAAAATTGAAGAGGAAGACTTAATAAAAATTTTTGTTTTTTTGCGCTTGACAGGAGTGGGCCCCTGCTCCTACGTATCTCCGGGTGCGATGGAGAAATCAAAGCTACGTAGTTCTTAGTAGAAAATGTTTGTGTGTTTGATGTTTTTTTTTATTTTGAAATTGGGAGAGGTATTCGTGACGACCAAACAAGTAAAACTCAGAGTGGTCGTCGCTCATAGCTCGTTTGAAAACCACAACTGTTATCAACGATCAAACAAGCTAAGCTCAGAGTGACCATTAATAACAAACCAATTTTATGTTTAGGAAAACATTTATTCGTTATTTGGAAAAAGATAGGTTTGTGAGAGAAAATATTTATTTAAGGAAAAGAGATTTCTTTTTAAAAAAGAAACGGGGGTGCAGTAGTAAAATGGGGTGTGATCAGCAGAAAATGGTTGTATTTTAAAATAGTGGGTGCAGAAAACAGGCCCAGTTCGTTTTCTGTGAACTGGGCTGTATTCTAAAAGGTGGGCTTGCGCAAGGGGATGCAAGCTGTTAAAACAAGGAGTGCATCTAGTAACTGGGGCTATATGAGTTCGAACTGGGGTGTAAATAATAAACAGCCCACGGTGTCAGCTGTGTTCAACAGCCCAACGAGACCTGGGCTTCTCAGGGGGTGTATGTATCAAAACGCAGGGTGTAATCAAAATTAGTTAAAAAAATAAAAAAAAAACTGAACATATAAATGAATCAAAACAAACCGTAAACCCTAATTTCAAAACCTAATCTCTCTTCTCTCACAGCGCCGCGACACCCTCATTTCCCCTAAACCTAGTCTTCCTCCTTCTCCACGACGCCGTTCACCTCTCTCTCTCCCACGACGCCGTTCACCTCTCTCTCTCTCTCAACCGATCTTCACTTCTCAAACCTAAACGCCTCTCGATCCAAGTCTCAGTTCTCCTTTCTCTCTAAACTCCGCTCCCCTCGCCTCCCAACCGAATCGTCTCTCCTCCCTCTCGGACCTAAACTCGCCTTTTTTTCTTCTTCACCGATCGGAGCCAAAACTGTGGTGTTCTCTTCTCTCTGCTCATCGCCTTAAGCTACGGGGTGGTGGGTTGGTGTTGTATGGTATTGGTTCGGCGGTGGTGGTAGTTGCGAAGGGAGAGCGAGGTCAGGCGGTTCGTGGGAGTGGAAGGGTGGCCATCGTGAACGGTTGAGGGGTTGCGGTGGTTTACGGTGAATGAGAGCGGTTCGCGGTGGTGAAGGGTGGAGGTGATTCACGGTGACTGAGAGGGGTTCGCGGTGGTGAGGGGTGGAGGTACGATGGTGGTTCGGTGTTGACGGTCGGGTGTAATGGTGCGGTTGGGTTCGCGGAGGCGTATAGTATTGGTGATTGACGGTGGCTCACGGCGAGGCTACGGCGGTGGCCACCGTGAACGGTGGCCGGAGGTAAAACTTCCCCTTTTTTTTTACTGTATCCTAATTATTATTTTTTTAAACTCTAATTTGTTCTCCTTTTTACCCCACTCTGTTTGTGATTTTCAAAAAAACCTAAACATAAACTGAACCTAATTTCTAAATTTTTGAAGAATCTGAACACTAACTTGAGCTCATACGTTTCTGTTTTATCAAATTATATGAAAAAAAATTGATCCACCCTATTTCAAAGAGGCTCGTATAGTTTAAACACACATTTCATTTCGAAAACAGAGTAATGAGCAAAGCAGAAAATAAAATCAACCTTTACTTCAGCTTTCAGAACAAACTACTTTCGCTTGCTGCTTGCTGCTTGCTGTGAATGCTGCTTCTCTGCTACTGCTTCTGGTCTGTTTCAGAAATGTTTTTGATGTTTTGGGGATTAGGGTTTCAGTGTAAAACCCTGATCGGTTACTCTGAATTTCTGATGTGTGCGAATTTCAGTGACTCTGTCTGTGTGTATATTTTTTTTGTATCTCAGTGACTGTGTTTGGGGTATTTTTGTGTCTATTTGCTGTCAATTTCATTGATTGTCTCTGCTGAAATGTGTGTCACTGTTTGGTATTTATAGGCAGATTGGTGTAATGCTAAGGACAGCAATTAGGGCAAAATTAGGGTGCTGTGGTGAGGAGGGAAAAGGACAGTCAAGGGCTCCAAGGACAGCTCCATCTTGGTCAGCAAAAGGACAGCTATTGGGGAGGAATCCAAAGGACAGCAGCTGGGGCAAATTTAGGGTGCCAAGGACAGCCAAGGGAAGGACAATGGGGCAGAAAAAGGATCAAAAGGACAGCCCTAGGGCAACAAACCAGCATGCTGCGCCCCTCTCCCTTTGATTTTGCATTTTCTGATTTCTTTTTTTTATTTTCGGATTATTTTTGTTTATTATTTTTTATTATTGTTTTTTTTGTACTTTTTTGTGTGTTGGACAGCTTTGTAATATAAATGGGCAGCAACCCTTTATGCTTTTTTTGATTCAATTAGAGAAAGGTAAAAAGAAAGAATTGGGCCCAACCTAAACAAAAAGGCTAAACAAACCCAATCACATAAATACAAGCACAAGTTGCATAGCATGCCCAATTACACAAGTATAGGCCCAACTAAGAAGTGCAGACCCAATTAAACCAAAAAGACTAGTTGCAAATTAGATGAACAAATTAAACGATAAATAAACGAAGGGGACAAAATTAGGGTATAACAGCTGCCCCTCTTTATTTATATTTTACTAGGAAATACGGAGGGTTTTCCAGGTTTCTCGAGTAAAATAGAAATAAAGATAAAAATGCACTAATTTTGTCAAGGTCATCCTTGGTTGATATAGAACAAAAAGTAAAGAAGGATCGCTGGGGATCTGAAGGAGCACTTGGGGCTCTGATGATCTAACTCACAGTCGATGCTCGGCGCATTGACTGGAGTCAAACTGAAGGACCAATGGGGTCTGAAGGGCATGCCTAAGCCTGATGGACCAATGAGTCTGAAGGAGCGCAAACTAGCAACGGTACTAGTAAAACGGTCTGCTTGGGGGATGGCCTTTTTCGAGCGGCCATGGGTGGCAAGGTTAGGTCGTTGACCTGATTTGCACACCTCGAAGGACTTGCACTGTGTTTTCTAGGCGGACACAGCTAGTCTGAAGGACCTGGGGTCGGATGATCCGTCGGTTGCTCGATTAACGCGACGTGCGATCTGGATTGAAGGACCAATTGTTGGTCTGACGGAGCGCTAGGGCTCTGAAGGACCGCTGGGGGTCTAAAAGGTTGATGCTAGGCTCAATGCTAACATTATAATTTAAATTTAATTTGACAGATAAAAACTAATCTATATTTGAACGCATTTAAGGATGCAATAGATGATGTATGCGTGCATGCAGTGTAAGCATGTGCAATGATCGATATCTGGTGGTATGATGAATGAAATGTGAGATGCTTTTTCTCTTTGTTTTTGTTTTTGGTTCTTTGTTTTTTTGTATTTATTCTTTTCGCTCTTTTGCTCTTTCTCAACTCTTTTGCTCTTTTGCTCTTTCTTGACTTTTTGTTCTTTTGCTCTTTCTTGACTTTGCTGCTGATCTCATCACCTCACGGGACTCTCGACGTGAGATATGAGGGTCGCCTCAAAGTAGTGGTGTCAAAGCGCGGGTTATTATGCTTCGTTGCTTGAAGTGATTATGCCTTTGTCCTTTTTGCCATTTTATAAGAGATCGTCTCATTTTTGTGATTTTTAGAAATTTCATAATGATTGTAATGCTTTCGATTATGCACATGTTTCGCAATTCAATATCATCTGCCATAAAACATCTTTTCAAAGCAAATAGGGAGGTGAGAGAATGAAGAAAGAGTTTAATATTCAAATGGAAACCGAGTGTGCCGAAGGTCACACTGGCTGAAAATTACATTGAGAGTTTAAACTAAAAAGAAAGAAGAAAAAGAAAAAGCAGATCTTTTGATTGTTTGTATCTTGGAGGCAACAATGTCAATCACCCATACACATGACCTTGAGCATCCATCACCCAACTTTCGGAGGACTGCCTTTGCATTTGTTCCAGGTCCAACTCATTGACCCTAATTTTTGCCTGGACTGCTCTTTAGAGTTTTCAATCCACCAGGTCGCTCTAATTTTTGCCTAGGCCGCCCTTTCGGGTTTTCAACCTAGCGAGCTCATTTTTGCTTGGCTCATCTTTCTCTTTTTTCATATATTTCTTTAGGCATAGTACTTCTTAACTGCATCTGAGTTCACTGGGAGTGGGAGGTCTTCACCGTCCATTTTTGTGAGAATTAAGGCTCCTCCAGAGAATGCTTTCTTTACCACATAAGGCCCTTCGTAATTTGGGGTCCATTTTCCACGGGAATCCTTTTGGATAGGTAAAATTTTCTTGAGCACTAGATCTCCTTCTTGAAACTGCCGGGGTCGAACTTTCTTGTCATAAGCTTTCTTCATTCTTTGCTGATACAACTGCCCGTGACACAAAGCTTCCACTCTTTTTTCCTCTATGAGGTTCAATTGATCAAATCGAGATTGAACCCATTCTGCTTCCTCTAATTTGGTTTCCATTAACACTCGCAGAGAGGGTATTTCGACTTCTACGGGAAGAACTGCTTCCATCCCGTATACTAGTGAGAATGGTGTTGCCCCTGTCGACGTGCGAACTGAGGTCCGGTACCCATGCAAAGCGAAAGGTAACATTTCGTGCCAGTCCTTGAAGGTCACTACCATCTTTTGCACGATCTTCTTTATGTTCTTATTTGCAGCTTCGACTGCCCCATTCATCTTTGGACGGTATGGGGAGGAATTATGATGTTGGATTTTGAAGTCATCACACAACTCTTTCATCATTTTGTTATTCAGGTTGGTCCCATTGTCTGTGATGATTTTATTTGGAAGGCCGTAACGGCAGATCAAATCTCTCTTTATGAACTTGACAACCACAGATTTTGTTACGCTGGCATAAGAAGCGGCCTCAACCCATTTAGTGAAATAATCGATAGCGACAAGAATGAAGCGATGCCCGTTTGATGCCTTAGGTTCGATGGGACCAATGACGTCCATTCCCCACATTGAGAATGGCCATGGTGCTGTTAGGACATTCAAAGAAGCAGGCGGCACATGGATATTATCAGCGTAGATTTGACACTTGTGGCATTTTCTCACGTAGTTAAAGCAGTCGGTCTCCATTGACAACCAGTAGTAGCCAGCCCTTAGGATTTTTCTTGCCATGGTGTGCCCGCTAGAATGGGTTCCGAACGAGCCTTCATGGACGTCTTTCATAATTCTTTCTGCTTCTTCTTTTGCAACACATCTGAGGAGGATCATGTCGTGATTCCTTTTGTAAAGCACCTCCCCGTTTAGGAAGAAACCCATTGATAACCTCCTAAGTGTTCTCTTATCATTCTCAGTGGCACCGGGAGGGTATTCTCTATTTGTGATATAGTGTTTGATATCATAATACCAAGGCTTACTATCAGGCTCTTCCTCGATTGCCACACAATGATGCGCCGGTAGATCTCGATGTTGGATTCGGATGAATGTCAGACTTTTGTTGTTATTGATATTGAACATCGATGACAAAGTCGCCAAAGCGTCAGCCAACTGGTTTTCTTCGCGAGGGAGATGGTGGAAAGTGATCTCCTCGAACCGTTCAATCATCTTTTGGATGTGATCATGATAAGGAATCAATTTGGGATCTCTGGTTTCCCAGTCACCTTTTATCTGATGGATGACTAGCGCTGAGTCCCCATATACATCGAGTCTTTTGACTTTCCATTCAAGGGCCGCTTTGATGCCTAGGACACACGCTTCATATTCTGCAATGTTATTGGTGCAATAGAAGCTCAGTCTAGCAGTAAATGGTATGAAGCGGTTATCAGGAGAAATCAACACAGCTCCAATCCCGTGCCCATACAAATTAGAAGCGCCATCAAATGACATCCTCCACCTTTCGTCGTCTGGAGATTTCCCTTCTCCGAATAGAGCCATTATATCTTCATCTGGGAAATCGTATTGCATTGATTGGTAATCCTCAATGGGCTGATGTGCCAAGTATTCAGCTAGGGCACTACCTTTGATTGCTTTCTGAGTGACATACAAGAGGTCGTATTCAGATAGTAGCATTTGCCAACGGGCGATTCTTCCTGTGAGTGCAGGTTTTTCAAAAATGTACTTGATTGGATCCATTTTAGATACCAACCAAGTCGTGTGGCTTAGCATGTACTGCCTCAGACGACGTGCAGCCCAGGCCAAAGCGCAACATGTTTTTTCCAACAATGAATATCTTGTCTCGCACTCGGTGAACTTCTTACTGAGGTAGTAGATGGCATGTTCTCTCCTTCCAGACTCATCATGTTGCCCCAGTACGCAACCCATTGAGTTGTCTAGCACTGTTAAGTATAGAATGAGGGGTCTGCCCTGCACCGGTGGCATCAGAATCGGTGGATTTTGGAGGTACCTCTTGATCTTTTCAAAGGCCTCCTGGCACTTATCATTCCACTTTGTTTCTTGATTCTTGCACAGCAATTTGAAGATAGGCTCACAGGTCGATGTTAATTGGGATATGAATCTGGAAATGTAGTTCAACCTTCCTAGGAACCCACGAACTTCCCTTTCGGTTTTAGGCGTCGGCATTTCGAGAATTGCTCGTACCTTGTCTGGATCTACCTCTATTCCCTTCTGACTGACTATGAACCCCAACAACTTTCCTGATCTTACACCGAAAGTGCATTTGGCGGGGTTTAATCTGAGTTTGAACTTCCTTAGGCGTTCAAATAGTTTCTGCAGATTAACAACATGTTCTTCTTCAGTCTTGGACTTTGCGATCATGTCATCCACGTAGACTTCAATCTCTTTATGCATCATGTCGTGGAATAAAGCTACCATCGCCCTTTGGTATGTTGCACCAGCGTTCTTCAATCCGAATGGCATTACTTTGTAACAGAAGGTTCCCCAGAGAGTGATGAAGGTGGTTTTCTCCATATCTTCGGGGGCCATCTTGATTTGATTATATCCGGAATATCCATCCATGAAGGAAAATAAGGAGTGTTGTGCTGTGCTATCTACCAAGACATCAATGTGGGGCAAAGGGAAATCATCTTTAGGACTTGCTCTGTTCAGGTCTCGATAATCGACGCACATTCTGACCTTCCCATCCTTCTTCGGAACCGGGACAATGTTGGCTACCCATTGGGGATACTTTGCTACCGCTAAGAATCCGGCATCAAACTGCTTCTTGACCTCATCTCTGATTTTTAGTGACATCTCCGGCTTCATCCTTCTTAGCTTTTGCTTTACTGGCGGGCATTCGGGTTTTACTGATAACTTATGCTCGACTATGTTGGGGTCCAGTCCAGGCATGTCTTGGTATGTCCATGCGAAGATGTCAACATAGTCGAACAAGAGTTTAACCAATTTCTCTCGCTCACTGTCTTTCATCGTGATGCCAATTTTAATCTCTTTCTTATATTCTTCTGAGCCCAAATTTATTGTCTCAGTATGTTCCTCGTGGGGTTGAATCACTTTTTCCTCTTGTTCCATCATTCTCATTAATTCTGGAGGAGTTTCCCAGTTATCTTCAACATCTTCCTCAGTTTGATTAATGGGGTGCTCAAAGTCACAGTATGAATTATTGGCGTTGTTATTTTCAACGGTGTTTTTTTCAAATCTGCATTAGTATAAATTGACGGAATGAAAAACGAGCAAAAAGAAAATAAAATGCAAGTGCAAAAGAAAACTGAAATTTATTGGGGAATCCGAAATAACATTTTATTGATATTGATATTGAAAGGAAACATGTGTGCCCGAATGAAATGTCCTAAGGCCTTGGGCAGAGCCATAGGATTGCATTACAGAAACATTACTTTGAACTAAAAACTACAGGAAAATCGACGATCTCCCAATTCTTGAGCTTTTTGCTTGCTGGACAACGGCGCACAAGACTGACACCGCCATTTTCAGCGCTTGAATCATCTTCAATAGCTGCAACCTGGTTAGGATCTAGCATTCCTGCGCTCTGAAAGGTTTGCTTTATGTCGCAGATAAAAATCTTCTTCATATCTGGCGCTCGACCCTCAAGTTTAGCCAACCTCCGCTCCTTCTTTTCTGCGGCGATCCTTCCTTTGTCAGTACGACTAGGCCGGTACCCTATCCCACATCTGTCCTTGTTTTCACGCAGCTGTATGGGTGTTAGGATCCCTTGTTCAGTCTTCCCTAAACCACTTCCCGCTTGATAACCCTTGCTTGTCATGACTTTAGCAATCATCAATGCAGCTTTGGACAGCTTTGGTTTTAATGATGGGGCCCCGTCCCCCACAAAGGTAGCATTTGCAATTTCTAGTGCTTGGAAGGCGGTCTCGAAAGATTCTTCTGCAGCCTCAACATAACGGATAGGAAACGGCTTATTGACTAGCAACTCTTCTTCTCCTGAAACGACCACCAACTTGTTGTTGACTATGAACTTGAGCTTTTGGTGTAGAGAAGAGGGCACAGCCCCTGCCGAATGGATCCAAGGTCTTCCCAGAAGACAACTGTAAGACGGATTGATGTCCATCACTTGGAAACTCACTATGAAGACTTCTGGACCTACCTGTACAGGTAACTCCATCTCTCCGATAACCTCTCTTTTGGACCCATCGAATGCCCTGACCAGTGTAGAACTGGGTTTCATGTATGAACAATCTACGTCTAGTTTGTTCATGGTTGATTTGGGTAGTACGTTCAGGGACGATCCGTTATCGATGAGTACTCGAGCTAGAGAGTATTCTCCACATTTCACGGAGATATGCAAAGCCTTGTTGTGCCCTCTTCCCTCGACGGGGATCTCGTCATCTGTGAAGGTGAGGTAATTGTTTGCAACGATATTTCCGACAATCCCGTCAAACTGACCAACTGTGATGTCGGGAGTGACATGAGCTTCACTCAGCACCTTCATTAGTGTTGCTCGGTGGGCTTCAGAATTGAGTAATAGTGATAGCAGGGATATCTTAGCGGGAGTCTGATTCAGCTGATCCACTACCTTGTACTCACTCTGCCTCATAATCTTTAGAAACTCACTGGCTTCTTGCTCAGATAGTGCCTTCTTGCCCGTATTTTTGTCAGATGGCTCTACTTCTTTGTCTTTGCCTTTATCGATTTTTCCTCTTTCATTTGATTCTCTTCCTCCGGGTCTTTCAGGGGCATAGACGCGCCCACTCCGAGTCATTCCGCTGCTTCCCGAGATATTGGTGACATCAGGATTGTTCTGAATTTTTACACTATAATCCCACGGGACTGCTTTGGTGTCACTGTAGGGGAAGGGAGCTGGCACTTGGATAGTGATTGGTTTAGGCATACCCAGGGACGACTTCGAGTCCTTAGTATAGCGGATCTCTAGCGGCTTCCGAGTATCCTTGTTCTGGCCATTGCTCGATAGGATAGTTGACACCTGGTCTTCCCTCTTTTGAAAGCCCACTTGTATTACATGTCGGTCCAACAGGTCCTGAAGCACTTGTTTGAACGCCTCACAATTTCCACTGCAGTGATGGTCATTGCATGGATTCTTTCCAGTGCATTCTCTCTCAATAATCCCAAAGGAACACAGATTAGCATGAATCACTTCCAGGGGTGTCTGGATGCATTCTACCCTCCTGATTAGGGACGGTTCTGCAGAATCCTCAATTGCATTAGTTGAGGGCATCCCATGTCCTGGTAATGGGTTGGTAGCGACATTAGGACCGTTTTCCTTGAAGTTCAACCAGCCCGAGGCGATTAGATCTTGGACGACATACTTCAGTGCCTTGCAGTTTTCTATGGAATGGCCGACTGTTCCTGAATGAAATTCGCATGTGGTGTTTGGGTCGAAACCTCTAGGAAAAGGGGGCTGGATCTGTCTCATTGGGCGGGTGATGATTAAATTATGGCTGAGCAGGTGGCGGAATAGGTCGGAGTATGACATTGGGATTGGATCAAAGTGGACGAACTTTCCGACTGAGTAGTTTTGTGGTTTATGGCCTTGGTTATTTTGGGTAGGTGGGGTAGATAGTGTTTGTGCTGAAAACGGATTGGTGTGAGAGGGATTGGAGTAGGAAGTTTTTCCGGTTCCTGTGATGGCATTGGCTTCTCCTTCTTTCCTTTTAGGAAATCCGGAGAAGGGTTTTCTCTGGTTAGTGTTTCCGGGGGAGGTATAAGCGATTTTCCCATTCCTCATTCCGTTCTCTAGCCTTTCTCCAATAACGACCATATCCGAGAAACTTGACGATACACTCCCGATCAGTTTTTCATAGAAGGGTGAAGGAAGAGTTTCCATGAACATAGATACCATTTCCCTTTCAAACAGAGGCGGTGCTACCTGTGCTGCTAGTCCTCTCCAACGTTGAGCATATTCCTTGATGGACTCATTATCCCTTTTAGTCATGTTTTGTAGCTGGGTCCTATCAGGAGCCATATCAGTGTTGTACTTATACTGCTTAAGGAAAGCATCAGCGAGATCCTTCCAACACCGAATATGAGTGGGTGTCAACTGCATATACCAACTTGAAGCTGCTCCAGCTAAGCTGTCTTGGAAGTAGTGGATAAGCAGCTTATCGTCATTTGCGAATGCAGCCATCTTCCTGCAGTACATAGTTAGGTGGCTTGCCGGACATGTTGCTCCTCTGTATTTATCAAAATCTGGCACCTTAAACTTAGGGGGAATGACCACGTTTGGAACGAGACATAAATCTTGTGCGTTTCTTGCGCCAATATTGAATCCTTCCACTGCTCTCAACCTTTCTTCCAGCATTTGCAATTTGTCTTGGGCTTGAGGGTTCTCCATAGAGTAGTTGTGAGGAAGCCCACTCATACCATAGTAAGGATGAATCATCGGAACTATGGCTGGGTTCACATTTGGGATATGTGAATGAGTGGGGTTCCTGAGGCTGGACCCTTGAGCTTGAGCATCGACTACCAGCGGTGGAGTGTAGCCGAGTGGAAATCTTTGTGGTGCGACAACAGGACTCGGGTTGTGCATCTGCGGTGCCCCCGGATTACTGTTGTGATCTATCGGTGTAGGATGTCTTTGTCCCACGACTCCTGAGGGACCATCTTCCGGATTGGCAGCGACTGTCGGAGGTGTGTAACCTTGCGGAAGTCCATAAGGAGGCCATTGGTAACCCTGTTCGTTAGCCCCAGTAGGGTACACTGTATGGGGGATTCCGGGTCCATTGGGAATAGGAGGGTTGGTAGCTTGATTTTCAGTGTTCCCAGCGGAGACATCTTCATCTGTATTCCCATTCTTCAAAGCTTGTAGGACCCTTAAGATCTCAGCCATCTGTTGCTTCATCACATCTATCTCTGCCCTAAGCTCTTGATTGCCTAGGTTCTGGTTATCCTGACCCAAATCGTCCTGATGTGGATCGCCTTGATCCAGGTTATCTTGAGGCGGATTGTCCTGATTTGCTTCCATGTATCTGGCCTGAGAACGAGTCCAATAGCGATGTTGACGCACCAGCTTGTCTTTTACTCTCTGTTGACGGGATACATGATATGAGTATGTGAATGGATGAAAAGATGAGTGATGCATGTGTGCATGAGTTTTATTATTTTAGGCCGAGAATTGTAAGCGTGTCTTGATTTGTCATAAGTACATAAACTAACGTTTCAAGCATTTTCAAAAGGAGGATCAATAGGTGAAACAAACACACTTCATTGATGGGGGAAAAGTACAGCATTTTTGAAATAAAAGTTCGAAAAGAACAGTACAATGCTTTTTTACATTTCGCTCAAATACATAATGGTTTTCATTTTTCCACTCCTCTCTCTTTTTCTACTAGTGGTGCTACCAGCCTTCTCCCTAAGTTCGGCAATCAGGATTTTGCAGAATTCCATAAATTCGGAAACTTGGACCGGGGTGTTGAACGGGTGCATTGCCGCGTCAGCCTCTTTTAGACGCTTCGGGATGCCCATGATAGCTTGGTCGGCCAGCCATGCCAACTTTGAGAATCTGTCCCTCCAGTATAAGCTTTCATTCTTCAACTCCATGAAGACTTCATGGTTTTCTATCCTGCTGACCAGCTCTACAAAGCGGCTCTCCCAGTGGATGCTCTCAATCTTCAGCTGGTGGTAAACTTCCTCTTGATATCTGATATGGTCCTTCAGCTCATCAGATCTCTCATGCTCCCTTCTCAAGGCTTGTTGGTATTCTCGGAGTATTTCTTCAATGGCCTCTTTATCCCGCCGGATACTTTTTACTTGATCTTCAAACTCAGCTGTCAATATCCGAGACTCTCTCTTTGATTTCACCAACAAGCCTTGTGCGGTTTTTTCCGCAATCATTGACTCCTCCCATAACTCTTTCCATTTATGCGCATCATCAATGGCTTGGTTCATCTTCAGGTTGCATCGCTTTAGTTCTTCCTTTGCCCCTCTCAGGTATTTCTGGACTTCTTGTTTGCTCTTTTCTTCAATCTTAAGTTGCTTGCGGCCGTCCTCAATGGCCGATGACTTAGTTGTATTTTCCTCTTCCAATTTCTGATTTCTTAGGAGCACTTTCTCTAATTCTGCCTGTAAGCCCTTCTTTTCTTCTTCAGCTTTTAACAAGGCCATCTTGAGCTTGTCTAACTCTTCGACAGTGGGAGGAGTAGGTTCAAGTACTTCTTCCTCAACCCGTAGTGCGCTTCGGTAAGGCAATCGGGTGTCTTGGATCCTTTTTTGGAGCCACTGACGAAAGGTGGGTTCCTTATCGCCGTTCCTCTTGCCAAGTTCTTGTCCTTTGCGGACAACCTTATCCCACGCTTGAGAAATCCTCCGGAGCATGTCAACCTCTTTTGGGCCTCCCTCATAAAGGTAGAAAGGGATCAACATGTCTTCGGTGGGCGGACTTCGCATGGGGTACCCCAGTTGTCTTAGAGTTAGAGAGGGGTTGTAATTTATGCATCCTCTTGTTCCCATGAGTGGGACATTTTGGAAGCTTCCACATTGAAAAACCACTTCAGGCCTATCTTTCCACCATGACGGGTGCCATCGAACCTTGTATTCATGAAGGCCCCTTAGCACTTGCAACCATTCACCGGTATTCATCGACTCCACATCACACCCTCTAGCGTCTTCAATTGGGCCTTCTACCTTAACTTTGTTGACGAAGGCGTGGGTGAGAAGCCAAACATACAAGGCTTGTAGGCAGCAGGATATCCTCTTTCCCTTTAGCTCACTATAATGAGTGAAGGTACAGTAAGTGTCTGCAAGAATGGCTGGAATTGGGTTGGTTGGGTTTTCTTCATCTTTGAAGGATAGGAACACACCAATAGCAGTTGTGTCCACATATCTTTCAAGGCGCGGGAATAGCACAATCCCAAAGATAGTCAAAGCTAACAATTGCTTGAAAGGACCCCAATTTCTAGCGTCGGCGAAGGACTTCATTTGACTTTCCAAGTACTCTTGCGGGAACCCTACAATGCAATTTCGGTTTTTCTTTTGGAGCTTCAAACTTTCCTTGCTGATTTGTAACATTGAGGCAAGTTTCTCATCTGTGTAGTAATTCCCCTGGTACTGGTAGGGCCTAGTGTCCCGTTGAGGAAAACCAAGGATCTGTGTATATTCTTCCAGGGTAGGTGCCATTTGGAAATTTTTGAAGGTGAAGCATCTCAAGGGAGAGTCGTAGAACTGGCTCAGAGCAACAATGGCATTCGTCTGCACTTCCAACCGCAGTAACATAATAATCTTCCCATAAGTTCTATCGAAAGACCTGCGCTCGATGGGTGGCAACCAACCCGCACATTCTCTTAAGCTCGTCAGATTGGGCTGTTTCACTGTAGGGTAGTTCAGGGTTTGAACTGCTTCACCGTTTGATCCCATATTGCCTTGCTTATGACACAATTTTTGAGCCTCTTACAATTCTCGGCAAACCTAAATGAGATGAATAACATGCATGTGAGGATTTTTATATTTTGTGAAATAATGATGCTATATGATGGATGAAAGAATGATGTCACGCGTGTAAAAAAAAAAAGGGAAATTTTGGTGACTCAACTTTGAGAAAGTATTAACTATGTGTCACATCCTATATATTTAAAAGGAAAAAGAATAATAGTAATAATAAAACGGTTTAGATGATTTGATTTTTTTGGGAAAAGGAAAAAAAAAACAATTAAAAAAAAAACTGTAATGATGCAGCGGGTAGGTGAAATGCCCTTGTGTCCTAAACAGGTTATGTCTTTTATATAGGTCACGGTCTAGGGTCATTTACGTGATCGATCTCTCAGGTGGCTCTATTCACTTCCTCACAAAAGGTCTCCAGAGCTAAAATCTCCTTCATGATATGATCCACAACGATAGCGAGCTACCTGGTGTGGGATACCATGAAAGAGCGTACTCTGGTTGAGACTTTCATGAGAGTCAGACAGATAAAATCCAGAATGACTGTCACTAATCATCTCCACTCGTCCTAAGTTATTTTTCAGACCCGGGTATAAGGCCCCACTCGGAAGTGTGTGAATAAACATGTGTAGGTGACGTCTGTGACACGGGTATAATACCTAGACCACACAAGCTGCAAAAGAAATACAGATAATAGTACAAAAGTTTTCTACCCTAAGGTTCAATAAGGCCATAAATAAATAAACAAATAAATAAAAATAAAAATAGACTGGCAGATATGAACGCTAAGGTAAAAAGACATTAAATTAACAATAATCTACACATTTAATTAAATTAGGCTTGACCCTCTAAAATGTCCCCAGTGAAGTCGCCAGCTGTAGCGACCGAAAAATCCGAAGGAGGGATTCTTCGTCATTTTTGCAATGAAGCCGCCATCAATGTTTATTAAATAGGAAAACACTGAAAAAACCTATATTTTTGGGTTCGGGGGTCGATTATGCGCGGGGAAGGTATTAGCACCCCACGGCATCCTTTCAAAATAAAGGTTACCATTTAATTTAATGTGTAGAAAGAAAGTTAATTTAAAGAAAATGCTTTAATTTACCTTTTTATTATTTGCAAAATTGAAGAGGAAGACTTAATAAAAATTTTTGTTTTTTTGCGCTTGACAGGAGTGGGCCCCTGCTCCTACGTATCTCCGGGTGCGATGGAGAAATCAAAGCTACGTAGTTCTTAGTAGAAAATGTTTGTGTGTTTGATGTTTTTTTTTATTTTGAAATTGGGAGAGGTATTCGTGACGACCAAACAAGTAAAACTCAGAGTGGTCGTCGCTCATAGCTCGTTTGAAAACCACAACTGTTATCAACGATCAAACAAGCTAAGCTCAGAGTGACCATTAATAACAAACCAATTTTATGTTTAGGAAAACATTTATTCGTTATTTGGAAAAAGATAGGTTTGTGAGAGAAAATATTTATTTAAGGAAAAGAGATTTCTTTTTAAAAAAGAAACGGGGGTGCAGTAGTAAAATGGGGTGTGATCAGCAGAAAATGGTTGTATTTTAAAATAGTGGGTGCAGAAAACAGGCCCAGTTCGTTTTCTGTGAACTGGGCTGTATTCTAAAATGTGGGCTTGCGCAAGGGGATGCAAGCTGTTAAAACAAGGAGTGCATCTAGTAACTGGGGCTATATGAGTTCGAAATGGGGTGTAAATAATAAACAGCCCACGGTGTCAGCTGTGTTCAACAGCCCAACGAGACCTGGGCTTCTCAGGGGGTGTATGTATCAAAACGCAGGGTGTAATCAGAATTAGTTAAAAAATTAAAAAAAAACTGAACATATAAATGAATCAAAACAAACCGTAAACCCTAATTTCAAAACCTAATCTCTCTTCTCTCACAGCGCCGCGACACCCTCATTTCCCCTAAACCTAGTCTTCCTCCTTCTCCACGACGCCGTTCGCCTCTCTCTCTCCCACGACGCCGTTCACCTCTCTCTCTCTCAACCGATCTTCACTTCTCAAACCTAAACGCCTCTCGATCCAAGTCTCAGTTCTCCTTTCTCTCTAAACTCCGCTCCCCTCGCCTCCCAACCGAATCGTCTCTCCTCCCTCTCGGACCTAAACTCGCCTTTTTTTCTTCTTCACCGATCGGAGCCAAAACTGTGGTGTTCTCTTCTCTCTGCTCATCGCCTTAAGCTACGGGGTGGTGGGTTGGTGTTGTATGGTATTGGTTCGGCGGTGGTGGTAGTTGCGAAGGGAGAGCGAGGTCAGGCGGTTCGTGGGAGTGGAAAGGGTGGCCATCGTGAACGGTTGAGGGGTTGCGGTGGTTTACGGTGAATGAGAGGGGTTCGCGGTGGTGAAGGGTGGAGGTGATTCACGGTGACTGAGAGGGGTTCGCGGTGGTGAGGGGTGGAGGTACGATGGTGGTTCGGTGTTGACGGTCGGGTGTAATGGTGCGGTTGGGTTCGCGGAGGCGTATAGTATTGGTGATTGACGGTGGCTCACGGCGAGGCTACGGCGGTGGCCACCGTGAACGGTGGCCGGAGGTAAAACTTCCCCTTTTTTTTACTGTATCCTAATTATTATTTTTTTAAACTCTAATTTGTTCTCCTTTTTACCCCACTCTGTTTGTGATTTTCAAAAAAACCTAAACATAAACTGAACCTAATTTCTAAATTTTTGAAGAATCTGAACACTAACTTGAGCTCATACGTTTCTGTTTTATCAAAATATATGAGAAAAAAAAAATTGATCCACCCTATTTCAAAGAGGCTCGTATAGTTTAAACACACATTTCATTTCGAAAACAGAGTAATGAACAAAGCAGAAAATAAAATCAACCTTTACTTCAGCTTTCAGAACAAACTACTTTCGCTTGCTGCTTGCTGCTTGCTGTGAATGCTGCTTCTCTGCTACTGCTTCTGGTCTGTTTCAGAAATGTTTTTGATGTTTTGGGGATTAGGGTTTCAGTGTAAAACCCTGATCGGTTACTCTGAATTTCTGATGTGTGCGAATTTCAGTGACTCTGTCTGTGTGTATATTTTTTTGTATCTCAGTGACTGTGTTTGGGGTATTTTTGTGTCTATTTGCTGTCAATTTCATTGATTGTCCCTGCTGAAATGTGTGTCACTGTTTGGTATTTATAGGCAGATTGGTGTAATGCTAAGGACAGCAATTAGGGCAAAATTAGGGTGCTGTGGTGAGGAGGGAAAAGGACAGTCAAGGGCTCCAAGGACAGCTCCATCTTGGTCAGCAAAAGGACAGCTATTGGGGAGGAATCCAAAGGACAGCAGCTGGGGCAAATTTAGGGTGCCAAGGACAGCCAAGGGAAGGACAATGGGGCAGAAAAAGGATCAAAAGGACAGCCCTAGGGCAACAAACCAGCATGCTGCGCCCCTCTCCCTTTGATTTTGCATTTTCTGATTTCTTTTTTTATTTTCGGATTATTTTTGTTTATTATTTTTTATTATTGTTTTTTTTTTTACTTTTTTGTGTGTTGGACAGCTTTGTAATATAAATGGGCAGCAACCCTTTATGCTTTTTTGATTCAATTAGAGAAAGGTAAAAAGAAAGAATTGGGCCCAACCTAAACAAAAAGGCTAAACAAACCCAATCACATAAATACAAACACAAGTTGCGTAGCATGCCCAATTACACAAGTATAGGCCCAACTAAATAAACTGCTAGACTTAGGCCCAAATAAGAAGTGCAGACCCAATTAAACCAAAAAGACTAGTTGCAAATTAGATGAACAAATTAAACGATAAATAAACGAAGGGGACAAAATTAGGGTATAACAGATATAAATGGTGTAAAAAACTCTTTTTGATAATGGAAAATTGACACAGTTTGTGTGAGAGCAAATGAGTTCTCTCTTTAGTTCTTGAATCAGAACTTTGTCCACTTATCTTGAGGCTTGGGTGACCTCAAGTGGCGTGCGCTTTTATCTTCTCCCCTAGGAGAAGTGGCGAACTTCCTTCCTCTTCTATCTCTCATCTCTCCATTTTTGTGCTTTCTTCAATTTGTTCAAGTGAGTTTACGTTATTTCCTTTCAATTTGTGCGTGTTTTAGTTTGTAGATCAAGAATTCTATCTCCATCTCTTGTTTCATGATACCACATGATGTAGTTTCATGTTCATGAAACAAGAGATGAAGAAAATAATTATACCAACAATGTAAGAAATATGTGATTTTTGCCATTCAAAAGTAATTATTTATAAAAAGTGAAGATAAAAATTAAAAATAGTTATACCAACAACATGTAATGTAATATTATTTGGTCAGGATTTAAATGCAAAATATTCATTTATATCATTGAGAAATTTATACAAAGTTTGTAAACAAAAAGACACTTTTGATATGTGCGCAAAAACAACGAAATTATTTCGACGACAAGTAATTGTTACCCGTCAAAACTTTAAAGTAATGTATTATTTATAAAACTCAATATGCACTTAAAGAAAAGTAAGTTATACTTATAAGATATAATAATTCTCCACTAGAAAAAATAGAGTGGTTGAGCGGGAGAATAAATCGATGAGAAGAGGACATGTACAGATGAGGGGACGATTTTATCAAAAACAATTAAATTATAGGTCAAAGTGATTTTTTGGTCCATTATCTTTCCTCAGTTTGGACATTTATCTCTTTTTTTTTTACTTTGGTTCTTTATGTTTCAAATTTATGTCACAGTAGTCCTTTTTTAACATTTTTGTCCATTGACTTTAACAGACACCACGCTGGTCGTTAACAGGTGATGTGGCTTGCTTAGTTGACAATGGCATTAGTGATTGGGCAAAAAAAAAACATAAAGGACCAAAGTGAACTTTTGCCAAAATAACTCCATCTTCATCCCTAATCACCACCACCACCACCCTCTCACTCTCTCCACCACACCACCATCAATACGTACCACTGCAACCTCTCTCTCCTTTCTCGGTTTTTCTCCTCTTTTCTCTTCGTCCCCTTCATTTTCATCCCCAAATTGAAAAATTAGGGTTTGGGGTTCCAATATTTTCCTGAAGAAACGCATGCTTGCATTAACATTATTGCAAGAGGAGGCTCTCTCTACAAACCCAAAACCCTAATTTTTCAATTTGGAGATGAAGATGAAGGAGAGGAAGAGGAGAAAAACTGAGATAACCATCAAGACTTGATAGTAAGATAACCATTTATAAATAACAAAGAGATTTATAAATATTGACGTATTATACATTTAACAAAAAAAAGATAAGAAAGTAAATTGAAGTGCTCTTATTTATTTTAATTAATAATTTTTGGTATGCTACAAAAATGATAGGTGGTGCAGTGTGGTTGGGATGGCTAACATAATTATCATGTATCTGCACGCAATTTGCTTTTCAAGAATGGGAAACTTAACGAAAGAACTAAAGGCTAAAGCCTGAAAAATTAAAATAAAAACAAAATGAAATGAAATGCTGAAAAAGAGGGAAGACATTTGAAGTAAGGATGAAAGAGGAATAAGAAATGGATTTTGTAAGAGAGGTTAATGTGATATTATTGTGGAGAATGAAAACTTTTTAGGAGAGGTTGACACATGTAATATGGATTAGGTTTGTTTATGAGGTGTACTTGGTATTATTATTATTATTATTATCATAATAATAATAATAAGGCTGTTTTTTTTTTAACCCACCCTTTGTACCCCATACCCCTCAAATTGACCAAACGGATCAAAATACCCCTAAAAAATTGTTAAAAACCGAAATCATTCCTCATTCCATCATATTTTTGGAAAAAGTAGGTTTTTTTTCCCTAAGCTTCTCGGAAATAGATGTATTTCCGAAATGTTTTTTTTTTTGAAATTTCGTTTTAATTAATTTTTTTTTACTTTTTCAGTGGCAACCAGAACAGGAAACATAGAGCGAGGCGATCATTCAGGAGCAGGAGGAGATGAGCAGAGTCCTTCTGGCAATAGGAGTAGGTTCCGATTGAGGACTAGACAGGCCGGACACGCGTCTGAGCATCAGAGACGTGTCCAAGAGCGAGAGCAGCAGCAGGAGGCTAAGCCAGACGCCATGCATGTAGATGACCAGGCTGAGGCTGGGGTTGCTCAGCATGATAATGAGGCTGCTGAGCAGGTTTTGTTACACCGGTTGCATGTCCACTGCGTCCAGAGACTACTACAGACGGGACAGGTAATACTTTTAATAATTTGTTTATTTTTTAACAATTACTTACTTTTAATAATTTATTAATTACTTTTATTTTTTTAACAGGACCGAGGTAAGATTAAAGTTGCTTCTCATGGGGGGAAGATACTAAAGATGAGACCTCAGCAGCAACACCCACATATAGCAGGATGGTTGCAGCAGGCCCATCTGTTTGAGCTGGACATTACACCTCTCGGCAACATCAATCACGAGCTCATATCAGCTTTTGTGGAGAGGTGGCATTCTGAGACCAGCTCATTCCACATGCCGTGGGGGGAGATGACAGTGACGTTGGACGACGTGTCCGCGTTGCTCCACTTGCCGCTCACCGGCACACCGTTGGCGCATCAGCCACATTTTGACACTGCCGATGCTATTCGGGCTGGAGTTGACCTGCTGGGCATTGACCACACAGCCTGCTGGGCAGAGTGTCAGTTAAAGAGGGGACCGACATTCCGATTTTCTTTCTTGATGGCCGCATACACACAGAACATGGAGCGCGGCCATCTTGATCAGGCGGCACGGTGCTATCTGCTACACTTGTTGGGCAGCACCATTTTTGCCGACAAGAGTCACACATCTGTCCCTGTCAAGTGGGTGACTCTTATTTCGGACTTTGCCCTGTGTGGCCAGTGGGCTTGGGGTCCAGCTGCTCTAGCTATTCTCTACGAGCAGCTGAATGATGCTTGTTACTGGGAGACGTCGCAGATTGGCGGATACGCTTCTCTGCTGCAGGTAACTAATTAATTAATTATTTTTATTTCTTTTTAATTACTTTTATTTATATAATTACTTATTATTTTTTTTTTATTTTAGTGCTGGATATATGAGTATTTCCCCACCATCGTGGTGCGGAAAGACTTCGGTGCCAGTGAACTTCCACGTTGCAGCAGGTGGGAGAACAAGAAGTGTGATAGTATCAAGCTTCCGGAGTTTCGGCAGCTGCTAGATGACTTGCAGAGGGAGCAGGTCATATGGAGCCCCTGGGACGACCACAGACAGTACCTCCGGTTTCACAACATTTCATTATTCAGAGGTTGGCTGCTGTGGGGGGATGTGGTTGTGCCTTATATGCCAGACAGGGCCCGTTGGCAGTTTGGATATGTCCAGCAAATTCCTGGTCCACCTATTTCGGGCCCACGTCCATCTCCGGAGGTAATAGTACAGCAGCTAATGTTCTATCAATCCTCAGCGCGGGCTTTCAGAGACAGCGGTCGACGGACACCCGTCCAGGGTGCTTGTGATGACGAGTACCTACCATGGTACTTCTAGGTGTCCATTCCCCGCCTGACTCCGGCTCCGCCTTCACCTCCAGCTCCGCCTTCGCCTCCAGAGGATGTTGGTCCACTTCCCTATGAGTCCAGGGAGAGAGTAGCTAGGCATGTCCAGGATGCCTATGATAGTCTTTTGGCAGTCGCGCCATTCCTGGGGATGTCTATGATAGTCTGTTGGCTGTTTTACAGCTTTTGGACATTTAGTTGTATTATTTTTTGTATTTTTACTGTATTAATACTGATTATTATTGTTTATTAGTTTAGCAAATTTCGTTACATTTAATTATTTCGCGTAAATTTTTTTAATTTAAAAAAAAAATATTTTTTAAAAATTTCCGGAAATACCTCTTTTTAGGTATTTCCGGAAAACACATATTTCTGCCTTCCGGAAATATGTGTATTTCCGGAAATTTTTAAAAAATATTTTTTTTTTACGAAAAACTAGGGGTATTTTGGGGATTTATGGTAAAATGGGGGTATGGGGTACAATGGGGGGTAAAAAAAAACAGTCTAATAATAATAGATTAGGTTCTTTTTGTTTGTGTTTTTTTTTTAGATAAGCGTTTTTGTTTTTGATTGAATTATTTTCGTTAACATGTTTAATACTTTAATTAACGATTCTCACAATTGGCAGTTCAAACTTGTTTCATATTTTCATACAAGTTCCAAAAATAATTAGATGGTATAATCTCTCCTTTTCATGTGAAGTAGTAAGTCTTCCAAGCAAAAAGACGTTAATCATCACAATATTCAACACTTCCTTTACTTCATATATATATATATATATATATATATATATATATATATATATATATATATAAATCAACGTAAATAAAACAAAAAATATATTGCAAGTACTATGATCAATAATTGCTTATCAAAAAAAAAACTATGATCAATAATTTCATATTTTATTTAATACCCTCATATTTTGATATCCATACAAAAACTAAGGGGTAAAAATACTAGCATAAGAAGCAAATAGAGAACCACCAAATAGTGTCCCATTAAACTCTTGAACCTCACTTACTGGCACAGTACCATACTCTTCAGCAACAGGCACAGCTTGCAAAACTAAACCATTTTCACTAAGTCTAACTCCTAAAGGCACAATAGAACCACGTGGTCCAAACAAAATATTCACTGCCACCCAAAATTGCCCCCTCGAATTCCTCTTAATGTTATCTGGTCTTCCAGCAAGTAACGTGAATATTTCTGTTGAATTTGCTCTTGGCCCTTTAAGCCAAAATCTTTGAATTCTATCTGCCAATAATTCACTAACAAGAACAAATGAGCCATCTTTGCTTATTGCCACCCCAGTTGCCCCTCCAAGACCTCTTAGTAACACTGTAGTTTGGTTCGTGCTTGGATCATATTTCAATAGGCTTCCTGACCTATCTCCACTGTTAAGCAATGCTTGGAAATCTCTACAAAAATTAAGTGGATGATGTTTGTTATTGACCAGATGATATATACATCAGTTATTCAATGAACTTAAAACTGCATTTTTTGTTTATAAATAGGTCGAGAGTAGTACTTACTTGATCTGAAAATTAGTGCTAGCTTCGGTATAGTAGACAATTCCGGTATCAGGGTCAATATCCAAACCATCAGCAAACCTAAAAGTGTTGTTGTTTGGTGCATCAGCAAGATTTAATAACTGAGTTGGAGACCCTCCATTGGAACCAACCTTGACTAGACCATAATAAGCATCAGCTACATACAATTCTCCTGTTTGATGATTGAAAGCCAATCCTAATGGCCTCCCACATGTTGCTTGTTGTGTTGAGAAATCTGAAAGGCCATCACAAGTTGTCTTGTTCCTAGACAAAAAATAGATTACCATCTAGTATTTTCAGTAATAAATTTGATGTTCACACTTTAATTAATCCACTTTATAAGAAACAATGCAGTTTTAAGTTTATTGAAGAACTGATGTATCTAGTCTATAATAGATCAAATCAGAAGTTATTCAATAAACTTAAAGCTGTATTGGTTATTATAAATAGACCAAATACATCAATTATTCAATAAACCTAAAATTGTATTGTTTCTTATAAAATGGACCGGAGTTAGTAGTTCATATTTACCTGTTTGGTGAGGTGTAAGCATATTCCTTGAAACCGTCGTTCGGACCGTTATATTTGAAAATTCTTCCATCAGAAGAAGTAACATAAGGCCCTCCACCATTGCGATCAAATGCAAGGGATTCAGGTCCTGTTATTGGCAATGGTAGCTGAAGCTTGTTGAGTAATATTGCCACTGTCACTGATGGAGAACACAAGAGGATGATAAGAGTTGCACTAATAACATTCAACATGATTGCCAATGTTTTGATGTAAGGCAATAAGAACTGAGTAATATTTATAGGCATGTCACATAGAGAACAATAGGTGGAAACGTAAAAGGGACACGAAAAGATTACGAGGTAAAACTCAACAACCTCGTGAAGGAACAAACAACAAAGCATGATTTCTTTGTTAGAAACGTTTCTAGGTTGTTTCAGATTTGAAAATTAATGTGAAGCTATGATTATTTTAGGAACCGTTTTTGCTGTACAAACTTGAAACTTGTTCCACAAGGACATTTATCTCGTGTTCACTCGTGAAAATTCCTCCTCTACCTGATGTAATGTAAACTTGCGTGAGCTGAGGTAATATTCTCTCCAATTGCGTGAAAGTACATGTAGAATTTGGGCAAAGACTTATGATACTAAGGAATTCCTTAGTAACAATTACTAAATTTTTCGGTAATCATTATACAACACTCCAATGGTTAGTACATACTAACCACAATTTAGTGTTTGTGTGGTTAGTATATGCTACTAACCATTATACAACAATCCAATGGTTAGTACATACTAACCACACAATTTAGTGTTTGTGTGGTTGAATTTTTTCATCGATGGAAAAATGACTATTATGTCCATTTAATAACAATTACTAAAAAATTCATTAGTATTCTAAATCAGACTCAATTTAATAAAATTATCTGGGAAATTATAGAATAGCGACTAATTTTACTATTAAGTACAGCTTTTATTCAAAAATAAAAATAAATAAAATCAGCCAAAACTTTCTATTTTGATAAAATGTTATATTTCGATAAAATTGACTTAATTTTAAAATTAATTTCAGTTTAGAAGTTATAAAATAGCCTGCTTTATCTCCAATAACATATCCATGCATGTCCCTCGAGGCACCTACAATGAGCGAGGGATTAGTCACTGCTGTCCGTGCGGTGGATACCAGGGTTTACCAAAAAAATATCCATCCATGCAGTATGTCCAACGCGCTTCCGGGAATGATGCGAAAGTATAGCAAGAAAAAAACACAAGTTTGTACGGAGAGGCATATATTGGGACCAGGATTGGGTGCAATCAGCCACCCATACAGTTGTGCAGTCAGATTAATTAAGAACCATTAGATCATCTCTTCTTTCAATCTTAGCCCTTAAGTGGTGGTAGCCCTTGACTATATGTTTAGTATAGCCCTTAAGTCAGTATTTGGGGTATTTGGCGTAGGCGTAATGATGTCGTGTGGAATTCAGTTGAAAGACCGGCCAATCATGTGGTCCACGACGCTCGGTTATTGGTCTATGGCTGGCAGCAGTAGCACGGCCAGCAGCACCAACAATTGCGTGCATCAAATCAGCAGGTAATCCGATGGTCGAAACCAGCGCAGGTGTGGTATAGGCATATGTCTACGTGATCATTCTGGTGCATTTCTCTCAGGCCTCAGCTAAGACAATTTGCTTAACTGGTTATCTAAGTCATCCGGAGATCAAAGCATTTGGCCTCTTGAAAGCTCTTCGTTGGTTACAGCAGCTGGGTATCCAACAGGTTGATATAGAGCTTGGTTGTAAATATGTCGTGGATACGGTCACTAGGCGGCTCAAATTTGCAACGGAGTTTAGAATTCTCATTTCAAATTGTCAAAAAAAATCATTTAAGAATGACTCAAAATTATGTTATTAAAATTTTGAAACTTACTCTAAACCTTATAATTTTTATGATTTTGATAGTAATATTCTATTTAGAGAATTAAAAGTTTGACCATAGAATAAATTCTACGATACCCACCATATGTGGTATAATTTAAATGGTCATTTTGTTTAAATTTTTTAATACACATATATTGTAATAAGGGTCGATATGATTTCGTATCTACATGATTATGATTCGGATATAAACAAATAATTTTAGCAATTGGAATTATTGTCAATAAATCGATGGTGGCCAACAAATCTCATTGATCATACTGATTGAGACCTGCATTTTTTGAGCTCTTTATTTTTGCCCAAAAGCATATATATAACACATCAAGTGTTATAATTTTAGTTGAGGGAATACGTACTAAAGAAACATATAGGACAAGATTCATTTAGTAAGAAAGACAACATAGATTGATCAAACATAAAACATCCAACAGTATTAAACAAGGATGATAATTAAACAAGTTTTAGAAATGTAGGTTGCGACAACTCTTGGTCTGTATTGGCAAAAATTTCAAACGTATCAATATCCTGATTTGGTTTCAAGGCCAAAACTTCCTTCAACAATAGCTCTATAATTTATGGTAGAAATCATCACTAATCATGTAATTTATAGCCTCTGATGTTCCAAACGCACAAAATGGAAAAACTTAATTAAAGAAAATGATACAATTGTATAATCAACAAAACCAACCAATACAGGGCATATTAGTTACATTCAGCTCCCCAGCTTGTGTTGTTCTAAATTCCAAGAGAAAGTATGAAGGTCAAGGCATTTGCATAGTCACTTAACCAATACAGAGCACTTAACCAGTCAAAATAGCAAGGGGGTAATGGCTACCTTCAAATAAGTGAGTATCAGCTTAACCAGAATTACCATGGGAAGGATGATATAGTGTAAACTTCGTCATTGCAGGCTAACAATAGGAAATAGTTTAGGATGGAGATACTTACATTTGCTACAAATGATTATAAGAAGCTTTCAATGTTAAGTTCAACAAAGGAGCAGGGATCAGGAATGTCGAAGTTGTTCAAAACCTGAAAGAACATATTGCAAGTAGAACAATTTCTTTTAGAGATATACGACTCCAAGTACATTTATCTATATATTTCATTTTTTAATGAACAAACACAAATCATCATATTATGTGAAAATAGAGGAAGAGAACATTGCTAAGTTTAAAACAGAGGCATGTATTGCCAGTGAGATACAATCTAGTCGACAACAAAATGGAATCCTAAAGTCTCCATTCGACAAATACCCTTTTGTAATCATTTAATTCGTACTAATACTTTGACAGAATTACAGAGAATAAATATAATTATCAGAATTAAAACAACAGTAATGCAAAGTTATATACTAACAATTGGCCATATTAAATCAAGATGACACAATTTTAGTGATCACAGGTACCTCTGGATGAACAATGCCAAAGGTGCCAATGTGCTTTCCCTTGTAAATGATTCTAGCTTGTCTACCAGCAAGAAACTCAGGTTCCTTCAGTAAGCAGTTGAGTTCATAAACAAATAGTCAGAAGGAGGATAAATGTTCCTTACAACAGAAAGGACAAATAAAACACACAGAGCTCCTATTTATATTAAACACTTACATCTGACCGCTCAATATAATACCCTGATTTATCACCAGGTGAAACAAAGGTAATCCCATTCTTTTCCATTACTCTGTCCACCAAACCATGAATTATCTGCATATCATTGGATAAATTTAAGTAGAATCATCCAGTTTATTATTCTCTCATCTAGAAATAATATATGCCAACCACGGGGGGGTAGTTATTTTAGATATCAAAATTTATTTACAAATATAGCAAGTGTGAATTCTAAGCTCTTTTCGGTAAGAGCAAATGCTCAACGTTCAGTAACTTATATTCAAAGAGCAAAGAACCAAATGAAGCGCCATTGAGCCATTACTCAGCATACCTCGAATCCTGCATTAGCACCACAGTATAACGCAGCAAGTTGGCGGAGATTTTTTGCACCAACGTCATTTTTGCCATCCAAAACTGCTATGTCACCCACTTCAAAAATCTGAATCAGAGGTTTAAGATAGAGATGTATTCCTATAAGTTTGCAACAGAGGAAAGGAAAAGGCGGAAAATGATAAATAGAATAGAAATGTCTGATGCAGAGGTAGAGTTAATCAATTTTGTCTGACTAAATTTTAAACCTTTCTAATTGCACATGTTAATCTGAAGAAGAGATTAGCCTTAGTTGCCAATTGATCGTCGGACTTAAAGGCAATTTATTATCAATCAACTGAGTATGTATTGGCAGCATACTTGCAATGTAATGTACTAATATCAGTCTTTTTTCAAAGGAAAAAGGCACACTCACCAACAATGAATACAATTCCAGTCGAAAAAACACAATGAATAAAAAGGATATACACTCAAGCCACAAATACATATCGGGCAAAAATATTGAATACAAAAAGCACGATAAACCTTTCTGTTTGTAGCATCAGTCAAATTTACCCATTCGGTCTTGGCATGGGCGGTTAGAAGAGGGAGACTTCTAAGTAATAGGAGTGAAGAGATAACTTAGTCAAACATGGCAAAGGAGCATAAGGATCAACCATTTTTTACAGTTTTCTGAAGAGGAAGTCTTGCGAATCAACCTAATAAAGGCCCTATTACTCAAATATGGCAGAGGAGCATAAGGATTTTAGAGAAAATGACACCTAAAAACAAGGAATGTGGTTGAAATGCATTGGCAGTAGTTGCATTAGTTTCTGCGGATTTGCTACTATGAAAGGACGTCTACGGAACTGAGCAAAGGTTCCAGATCATCATACCTCAATTAATCTGAGATCCAGTTATGTTTACATCTATTATTTAGGCAATGACTTATGATACTAAGGAATTCCTTAGTAATAATTACTAAATTTTTCGGTGACCATTATACAACAATCCAATGGTTAGTACATACTAACCACAATTTAGTGTTTGTGTGGTGAGTGAGCGGGTAAATGAAAATACTGGTTAGTACATACTAACCACAATTTAGTGTTGGTGTGGTCACCGAATTTTTTCATTGATGGGGAAATGACTATTATGCCCATTTAGTAACAATTACTAAGGAATTCCTTCGTACTCTAAGTCAGACTCTATTATTTATATCCAATCATATACAGCTTTCCTTTACTTTTCCAGCCAATTCACTTTCATTACTGCTTTCCAATTTATTACAAATCATCTATTATTGTTTTTTTTTTCAATTTGGCGATTAAGTTTAGCCAACAAAGAATCTAATAAGGTTAATTACTCTAATACCCTACAGAGTCATCACAATTCATGTTAACATTGCATGCTAGATGTTATCGCCAATTAAGAACAGTGGCAATGTGGAAATAACACAATGATTGGAGAATGTTTTATAAAGCAAATTCATAAATATTACACTGAAATGGCATAACCAATGCACAAGTTCTCATACAATTTAGTATCACCAGCACTGAATTTTCATGTAGGATCAAACTTTCATAGAATATAATTACCGGAATGGCTCATGATAAAAAAGATCAAGGACCAAACGGAATAACTTTAATGATACCTTTATGGGCTTTGGGTGATCCTTATTGTGAGCAACAGTTTTCAAAATGCCAGGCATAAGACTAGTCCGCACAGCCTGAATATAATATATAAAAATCAAATTAAAGCAAACAACTAAATAAAAATATCAAATACCATTTTATCTTTGTGAAAAGACATTATATCACTCATAAATAAATTTTCCAACCAGATGCTCGCAATTTTTAAGGCTATATGACTAAAAGCAACGGAACAGACTATCAACAGACAGGATAGAGAGCATTTCAGGTGGTCCGACAAACTGATTGGTAGATGGCAGCCAGGAAGAAGCAGCACGGTCATGTTGCAATGCCCATAACACAAAATTCAGTTTTCATTTCAATTCTTAAGATGAAATTTAGCATGATTAATTTTTCTAAGAAAAAACACCTTCCATTTACAAAATATAAGCATGTGTAAACAGATCATGAAAATACAGTACAAAACCACAACCAATCACACATTTAGGAAAAATGTAATATTGATAAATATAAAAGCTGTCAGATAATCAGAATTCAGAAGGGCAATGTAGAAGAAACAATGAAAAATATTGGCATTTTGTGAAACAACTTGAAAACAAGACACAAAAGGATAACAACCTCATAAAGAATCATGCAGAAAGACCAATACTGAAACGAAGATTTTAAGGCATTTTGTTCATTTAAGTTAGATGAACCTCTTTGTTATAAAACTTAATAGACAAGTTTCCATTGGAAGAGTTAAAGTGGGTGAACCTCGAAGTCTGAAGACCTAGGATTTCCAATGATAACCGCTTTGGATTTATCATCTTTGCGGTTTAGCATGGCAAAGTTTTCCTTTTTAGAGCAGAGTATAAATGTCAAGACCTCTGTGAACCCAATCATTGCAACCTGAAAAGAAGTTAGCAATAAAAGGATTCAGATAACTAGGTATAGCTACTTCAATTATTTAACAATAACATTCATGGTTATGCTGTTTAGTAATTTGTTATGTTGCATTAGGTCTAACAAAGGCAAAAATTGATTGGCGTGTTTTTAAAGAAAATAAAAAGCATGAAAGTTAACATGCTTCAATCAAAGAAGTCATATGATCTTTTTTTTTGTTCTATATACCTCTTTTCTGATAAGATCACTCAGCTCATTCAGAGGAAGCAGTGTCAAGGAAGCAGCCAATCTCTTAGAGCCCTTATTATCTACTATTGCTTGATCTTTAATAGCATTGAATCCATAAGCAATTGCAACATCCTATAGAAAAAGAGCCAAAAAAAGAATGCCTTGTCAGTAAAATGCACATATAATACATCCAATATGCATTTGCCAATGATCAAGCTTGTCACGGTCAGCACCTCCATAACATCACATGGATGAAGAACATCACTTCTAGAAGGAGGTACTGATACAACAATTTGCTTATTGCTAGAAGTAGATTGCTTGGCATGCAATTGCATCCGATTTAAGAACTTGGTGACCTGCAGAAAGGGGGAAAGGTTATGGAACATGACAAGTACAGTATTTATTTTAATTTCTGTCAGAAAACATGAGCATCAAATCTTATGTTAGAGACAAATCACTGTACATTAAAAAGACTAAAAATAGAACTTGAGGTAATCATGACATGAACATCTGAATAACACAACACAAGTAAAAACCAAAAACATGTAATGGAAATATTGCCATGTAAACAGAAGAAAAAGATATAATTACCTATGGGAAAAAGATATAACGGAAAACACTCCATGGTACCTCAAGTCTAATTAATGTAGTTATTAGCCAAGTTCTATTTACATTTTGCATTGGCAAGTTAGCGGAAATAATTACCTCTTCTGCCTCCAATGATACTCCAATCAATCCAGTAATGTAAGATAGAGAAACTTCCATATTGTAGACAGATAAGTCAGGATATATGTGAGATTTTCCATCAGAAGAAATCACTTCAACTGGTTCAATGACAAACTTATTCTCAGAATATTCAGAGAAGGCCGTTACCTAAGAAAATAGAGAATAGTCTGTCGTCATCCAAATAATTGTAACACCAGCAAAATGCAAAAAGAAATACAGAAAAATTCACTACTCTACCATTGTATTCAAAACAATTTTCGCCTTTGTCAGATCAGTAGCAGTGCATTCAATAAATACGTTCTTTGTCTCCAGAGTGATGGCCGAATGTGCACCGTTGATAATAGGGGGTAAAGATAAAACAGTTCTGTCAAAATAGTGCAGTACATCAATAACTGAACTCAACAACAGCATGTAGGAAGCAGGAACATCAAAGCAAATTTAAGGTCAAGTGCCACAATTTTCCATTTAAAAAAGTGCAATCAAACAACAATATGTGAGCCTACCGAAATTTAGAGGGAAAGCATCTCATTGAAGAAAATAAGCCTTGAGTCTGTGTGTTTGCCACGAGTTGAAATTCTGAGTGTATATAAGTACGTAACTATTTTGTTGAAGAAATTTATAACACCTCTTTTTCTTTTGGATAATGATGTTCCGTACGAAAACGAAAGAAAGAAAAGTGAAAAACCAATGCCAAGTGGGTGTATTTTTATTAGGTGCAAGTGATATTCATACGATTCGTTTCGTACCATATATCATTGCTCTTTTCTTTTTCTAATAGTGAAAATTTTAAGGTGAGGGGATGGCGTCCCAGTCTAATGCGCAACATGTGGGATACAAGTCCTGTCAATATAAGTATATGCTCTAAATTTCTCATAATTTAAATTTTAAAAAAACAGAGTGCCTCATAGATAGAGACAATTTATAGAAAGAAAGGAGAGATGACGCAACTAGTGGAAGATGAGGAATACCACTAATTAAAAGAAACAACAATGGGAATGGGATGGGAATATGATACAATTTGGTTCAATCGTTTGGCAGTTAACTGTGCAACAAGGCTTTACATAAAGGGTAAATCCATTAGTTCAAATTTTTGGTATATAAAGAATCAAAGCCTCTCAGAGAAGAAGCAACCCGATCACCTCTCATTAGAAGCTCTGAATTTATTAGCTTAAATACTTTACTTAAGAGTTGACTTTTGGAAGGTAGTCAAAATTTTATCATGTTCAGAAATCAAATACATTGAACCTGTTTGAACTTTGAAGCTACAATAATTTTCTTAATTACAATGCCAGAATTTTTATCATTATTTTTTTGAGGCAGAATTTTTATCTTTAGTGATCATCCTTTATTCATATATCCGTATCCTACTCTAACATCATCTAAATTAGAATCGCACCAATCTTTTATGCGCCAAAGAAAGAATATTTACAACTTTTGTCTTCAATTTCATTATTAGTTTAATCTGTTTAATTTGATATAAATTAGTATGCATTCCCATCCAAACCCTAATATAATAATTCAAACAAGGATTACAATATGCATATATAATTATAACTTCTAAATTCAAATTTAAAATTTTTCAAAGATTGTTCTGGGTGAAATGCACACTATCTGGGGAGTTCTTCAAGACTGTAATAGCATAATAATGCATATGAGACAAAAAAAAGTCAAATATTTAAAAATTTAAATATCAGGATAAACGTCTTGGACAAGGCTCAGTGATGGCATTACCAAAATGAGAGCTAAAAGATTTCATATTTTTGCAAATTTCAATATCCGGATACAACAAAAATATAATACCTCTTACTGTCGTATAAAACAGGATAAACAGGAGAGTCCTCAATTATATGTAAGAACTTCTTCAGTTTCAAATCTGACTGTAAGAAGTAAATCAAAAAAGTATTCAGACACATCTCAAAGCAAGTATATTCAAACAAAAAATGGAATAAGCATAGATGAAATGAACACCTTGTTGGGTGGACTGCAATAACTCATAAGCTTACTTTTGCTACGTTTATAATAGCTGTTGCTATATAAAGCAAGGAAATATAATACAAGAAAAACTCACTTTGTAGAACTCCATCAGCTCATCAGCCCTGAAGCTCCTTTCCTACCATGCCAAAAGAACAGAGGGAGGAAAAAACATTAAATTGTTAATTTGCAGTTTGTATAAGAAAATTATAGACCAATTAATAATGTTATCTGTTGAGTATTAAACTCGGAAGAATAAGTCAAATAATGTGCTTTTGGAACAAAGGAGGCTATAACACAAATGGGAATTACCTGCTTTAGTGGGGTAAAGTTAATACTCGAAGGAGGTAAAGCCTGAAAAGAATATAGAGATGATTAAAGTCGTGGATTCTGATGATGTAGAGAACTCGAGATAATCAAATTACACATAAAAAAGGAAACTAAATCTTGCGATCTCTCTTGTAAAATTGGGTTTAAAAAATTTAAATACAGGGTTTGGGGTCTAAGGTAAAAACACCAGTACACCACATAAAGTAGCACTATGCTTCCTCTGACACCAGTAAGTATTAAAAGCAGTGATATAGAAAAACAATTTCAACAGAAAGCAGCATGAAACAACGTAAGCCAAACAAGGGGGAAATTGCCACCGCTCTAGTCCACATATTATTTCAGTAAAACATTAGCTTAGTCCTTCATATTTATAATTCAAGACGATGTAAACAAAAGGCCCCTCATCACATCATAGTTCCAATCCATCACAGAGAGAGAAGAAATAGGTTTAAAAAAGTTCTTCATTAAATTTAAACAACATTTAAAGCAAAAGGCTTTTCTACAAGAAAGCCTTGGCAACACCTTCCTTTTCTTGAAGAGCACTAGCCTTCCTCAAACACAGTACATAAATGTCTTTCGAAATGTTAAATTTGTTAAGTTGTCTATCCACAACGCATATGATTATCATGCTCAAGAGTTTGATAAAAATCAACCTCATACGTGAAAGGGCCCTCCAGTTTATCCAGATCATGAGTGCCAATGGCAACAAGGGTTCTTCGCCTGAGAAAGAAGAATGAAAACAAATTAATTGAAAATTCATTCTGAAAATTATGAGTGTGTTTCGCAATGAGATTACCAAAAGCAATGACATAAAGATAAACTGATGGATAAAAGGGAGCACGATTTAGAAATGAAAACCGCATAAGTCGGAAATACAAGGAAAACAAAAGCCACAACAAGAAGGATTTTATCCAACTATTCTATGAAAGATAGCAAAGTGAGAGATTCACAAATAATACACGCCATATAAGCAAAGCTCAGCTCAGAGCAAGGGGATATTTTATGTTCTAAGAATTTATGCAAGTTCTCAAAAACTCAATAAGAAGAAAAAAGGGTACATATTCAAATTCACAAGGCTATTTTTGTTTGATGAATCTAAGAGAGAATAAGAGATAGAGAGAGAAGGTGGAGAGAGAATTTAGTCATAGATTTGACTTTACAGAAAATGAATCAAGGATACAAAGTCTGCTAGCTATTCAGCTATTTATACAACTACCCAGGCTTGCTTTGTGAGTAATTATAACTATTGTAAACAGAAGTATGTTACACCATTCTAAATGACTTAAGAAGGATCGAGAAAATCCAAGTAAACAAAACAGATAAGAGCAGATACCCAACAAGGCAACAATACACTATTGAATTAAGAAACAGATAGTGTAATGCTCAAAATATATAAAGCAGTGAGTCAAACCACATTACCGACAGATATTTTGGTGAAGCTTGTCTTGGAGATCAATAAAGCTGTTGTATCTTGCTTTATCAAAAGTCAAACCTCTTAATACGGCACATACAACATACGGGCGAATCAGAGATGTCTACAATGAGATAAAAAAGAAACAACTCATTTTCCATTTAGAAAAGGTCTATCCTCAACAAAAAAATTGTGCATGCACAGCATAACTACCTCTGGCTTCACATGCATTTTGAGCATTCCATCCTTACTAATGTCAGCCAATCTGTAAGTAGGGATCTCCTGGATCCCACAGAAAACTCGTAGCGCTTGAGCAAGTCCTTCAAGGCAGAGTAGATCATATCTACGCAGAAAGTACACAGAAACTCAGGACCACCTTTTGCATTTTTGAAAATGATAATTTTTTCCACACATTTTTAAGGAATGGTGACATGGCGTGATGCCGTGCTTCAAATGGTAACAACTAATTGACCAAGTACTATTAAAATTCAGAGAATTGTCATTGCAAAGAGATAATCAGATGCTACTTCATTCATAATGACTTTTGCAACTTTGTTTTCAAGCGATGGAGCATCATCACTCTTGCATTAATTCCTATTCTAAACAACATGCATGAATTTTGTTGTCAATCTCCCACTAAAATACTCAAAGCTTGTTTCAAATGCAACAGACTATCAAATCCAAATATCTGGATACATCGTTAATAAAACCATGAGTCAAAGAATTAAGTAAAAACAGCTGAACATAAATGCATACCCACATTTTGATGACTTTCAACTGAAGCAAAGATATCATCATAATTCATAGGGGTACCTGTTTGCGGGAACTTCAATTTTGTAGATAACTTCTTCATCCTCACCAGCTTCTTCTTCTTCCAAATGCTTCTCTTTTCTCACAATTGCTTTTTCTGTGGTCTGATACAATCACACTGTACTTATCAGATGATGCCGATTACTATAATTATTAGTTTAAAAAACACCGATTGAGGTTCCATATTTGGCCAAGGAAGACGGAGAAATGCTTACAACGTCGTCAAGCTCAATCCCAAAACTGAAGCATAGGTCTTCGAATTCCTCTTGCGCTGAAGAAAATTAAAAAAAATGCGACTGTAACAATACATGAAAATTTATGAATACCGTAACAGAGAGTGAAATGATATATGGAAGCTCACTGTAAGTTGTTCCTAGAGCCGCAAACAGGCGATCCCGCCCCACACTAACGGTAGGCATGGTGCTCAGCTCTTCTGATCGGCGAGTGGATGAATACTGCAACCACGACGAAGAAACAAGGCATCCAAACCCGAAACAGCTACGTTAGGTATTTTATTATGGGCCGTTTACTTTCAATCAGTCCATTAGATTAGGCCCATGATTTAGGCCCAATAAGGTTTTTTATGACTCAAGGCCCAATAAGGTTCGGTTCTATAAGGTTTATAAACCTTCATTTGCTGAAAAACCCTAAATAGTGTGTGCAAAAAAAACCCTGAAATCCCCAATCTTTCATCGGAGCGCGCCACTCAGAGTTAGAGGGATGGGAAGCGATAGCGAAGGTGAGAAATCGGCGCATAAAGAGAGGGAGAAGAAGAAGATGCTTGCGTTGGCTCCCATTGCAAAACCCCTTGCTGGGAAGAAGCTTTGCAAGAAGACACTAAAGCTTGTTCGTAAAGGTATATCAGTGAAATAACGCTCCATGCTTTTGATTCTATGTTAAGTATTTGCTTTCTGTTGTTAATTTATTGCTAATTGCTAATAATGCTCCGTAATTATTCTGCGTGTTCATATCTACCTGCTGAGACTGTATTCTTTTGTGTGTGTTCTTTCAGCTGCTGAAAACAAATGCATAAAGAGAGGAGTAAAGGAGGTGGTTAAAAGTATAAGGAGAGGTCAAAAGGGGTCAGTATTATGTGAAAGTTATTATTTTTCAGTAAGAGCATGGAAAAGTAACGTTTATATTATCACAATGCACAGCGATTATGTGATTTCCTGTGTTTTTTGGTTTCCATTATGTATAAGAAATCTGTGCCCTAAATCTGCTTTTTATTCGTTGTAGAGTTTGTGTTATAGCTGGGAATATATCGCCTATTGATGTCATCACCCATGTTCCTATTTTGTGTGAAGAGGCTGACATTCCATATGTATATGTCCCATCTAAAGAAGTAAGACCCTGTATCTTGATGGCTTTAGTTGATATCATAAGTTGTCTTAGATTTTTCTTCATACCCATTTTCTTTGATGTCATAGGAAGTTTTCTTTAAGATTTTCCCCCATTAATAAGAAACTCATTATTGTAGTACATGAAAGTTCATATACTAAATTGTTTATACATTTTTTTAGGACCTTGCAACTGCAGGAGCAACAAAGAGGCCTACTTGTTGTGTTTTAGTGATGACCAAGCCTGCAAAGGGTAATATAGATCAAGGAGTACAAGAGAAACTAAAGTCTGATTATGATCAAGTTGCAACTGAAATTACTGAGCTTACAACTTCACTTTTTTGAACAAGCACAAATGTATGTGTACTGTTGGTTACAACTGGATTAACAATGTTGGTAGTAGTGTACCTTACAATCAATTGATGTATGGATTTTATCATTTCTCTATTGGGCTCATTGCATTTTCTTATTATAAAGGTTATATCCAGTTTATCTTTATCAATCCACCTGAGAATGTCTTTGCCAAGGGAGGCCCAAAACAGTCTCCTCCCCTATTTTGGTTAGATTATCCTCTCAACCCTTCACAATAGTGCTCAGTGTTTTAAGACAATGGTCGTAACATACTAACATGATTATTTGGGCAGTTGGATTTTTTATTTATTCTGGTTAGAGCGGTGAATTATGATTTGGAGGTTTTTGATCTCTGATTTGGTTGAACAGTATAACAAGACATGATTTGGTTTAGTTAAAATAACCTTTTAATAAATAGCGGACGATTGTGAAAAAACCCTTGTTTAGTCTGCTCCATTTGGCTTATATTAGTGTCTTTAGGTTCTCACTCTTTCTTGTAGCAAAAGAAAGTATGGTTTCGGATGTCATTTATGAGAACCTAAAGAAAAACTAACATAAGAGAATCTAATATCTACTTGCATTGCCTATCATCCGTTAAATTTTATGCGGTAGTTTGCCATAAGATCCACGGACCTCTCTAATCCAATGGTTAGAAAAACCTGTATATATACACAACCTATTCAAGTTGTGTATGCTAGTCCCAAGACCCCTCCATCCATGGTTTTGAATGTCATGCATGGAACCCAAAAACAAACGAATATAGGAAATCCAATATTTGGCCTGTTTGGATTGGCTTATTTTTTAGCTTATGCAAATAAATAAGCTTTAATGTTGATTCATAGGTTCTTATTAACGAAAATTGTATCTCTATAAGCTGTTTTTTTATAAACTACCTTAAAAAGCTTATGAATAATACATAAAAGCTTATTTACTTGCATAACCTCAAAAATAAGTCAATTCACTGACCCATAATCTACGAAGCATTGCCCATCTATCGCCTTTCCATTATTATGGATCAACTTGAAAATCCGACACTACAACACTACCCTTTCTTTGATTCCAAACCGTCACAACTTGCCATTGAGCATTAAAAGATTACAGCCTATTGAATTTCCTAGTTCAAATTTAGCTATTTTAATGTGTTTCAGTTTAGAGAAATACTAATTTGTACGAAACGCACGGCAGCAAGTGTTGGGTTAGCTTTCCCCTTTTTTATGCTAACGGCAAATGCATGATAACAACTAATTCTATTAATTCGTACATGAAGTCTCCGTACCATATATCATAGCGCTTCAGTTTAAGGAATTTTTAGGTATCTTCAATTTTCGTATTTCTTCGTAGATACTAGATGTGGAGAAATTGACGTTCTTGCTAATGCAATATATAGTTGCTTAATTACCAACAATTGTTCCAACGAGTCTCCTTTAACTATGCAACATTTCAACTGGCTTTCAAGTTAAGGAGTGTAGTCATCTTATCAAGTTTTTCTTTTGTCAATAGTGATTTTTCCAGTTTCCACAAATTAGGTCACTTCTCATCAAAGCATCTCTAGTTGTGATGAGGGTGTTACATTATCATAGGATAGTTCAGGTGTTTCTTATGCATTCAATTTTTCGCCCATTTTCTCATTCAATTGTCTGCATATCGCCCATTTTATCATTCAATTGTCCGCATATTTTATCATTTAATGCTTCATAATATATATATATATATATATATATATATATATATATATATATGAGGGGGCTAAATCGATAAGCTATATTGTACATACAACATTTTCACCAAATAAGTCTGATACGCTTGTTGGTTCAATGGTTTAGGCTGCATTTTTTAGGCCTGATTATAGCTACTGGGATTTATCTAACTGCTTAGTAATTACTCCTATAATTGCTACATGCCAAACTGAAATGATATGCTACATGATATAATGAGCAATAGTAAAGTGAAATGTCAACTGGAAAGGTCATGAGAATAAAGAACTGATTAGTCATTTATTTGTCAGTTCAGTAACCCAACATGTGGATGAATTATTTAACGAGAACAAATACATACAGAAGCTTATACATTGAGTAAAGGTACATGCTCCTTGACACTTCTATACTACAACTTATGTGAATGCCAATATATACCATCAGCCGACCAAAGATCCTTCAATATATATACTGATGAGTGATGAGGTTTCCCTCAAATGGTAATGACATAGACACACATATACAATATTATTTTTGAGATGTCATTCCCTTGAACAAGAAAACACCAACAGCACCAATGGCCAAAGTCAGTGCCAGAGGGATGGCAACGGATTCAACTCCACGCATTCTGCCTCCCTCATCTGTTCTCCCCAACCGTGATCTTTCTCCCAAGTATTCATGCAAAAGATTGCTCAACGTGTCTAGTTGATGCATGATTTGACGTTGTCCTCGTGCAACAAGTAATACCTAATTTGGAGGAGAGGGAGACTGTTATGATGCTTCAAGTGGAATTTCTAAGTAATTTGCTACATGTTGAGAGGATATATCACCTACCTCTTCAATCAGTGGAGACTCTCTAGCCAGCTGAGAGGCTGACGAAGAATTAGGAAGTAATGATCCAGTTAATGAACCATTGCTCAATCCAGTTACAAAGAGAGAAGTGGGACCAGAGCCATTGCAGGCCTCAGCCTGTAAAGCCAAGTTTTGTTGACTAGTTGAATCTTTTCGAGTTGTAAACTTTGAATTCAGCTCTTCAATACGGGAGGTGAACTCATCCATTCTTTCATTTAATGTGGAAATTTGATCAGAAAGTTGGGTGATGACTCCCTGGCAACTCCAGCAAAAATATCAGTGGATGAGACATTCAAATAAGTTGAAAAAATAAACACAAAATAAAACATTTTAGTCTCAAAGGAAAATTGCTATCAACTGTAGCGCCTTCTCTAAGCCAAAAAAAACGCATAACTATACTTTCCACTGAAATTTAATATAAACTTGCTCCATTTCTTTGAAGTTTTGTGCCAATATGCAGTGCAATTGCATATCATTATTCTTTTCAATATTTCTATCTACAGACTGAGCAGGTAATACACTGATTAATGAAGTGGCCAAAATGATAGTCGTTGTATGCCTTCTTAAGGAAAATATATCTTACTTGGTTGGCAAGCGGTGCAGGTGATTCTAGAGCTCTCCCATCAAATCTTCTGTTATTTATAGCAAGTTTAGTCAACTTTGGTAAAGCCTTGTCCCTTGGATTTGAATATGACTGTGAAATACCACTGTAGAAGACCAACATGAGAAAAAACATCACGAGGTCCTTTCTTCAAAGTATTTTCAATCAGATTCAGAAATTCTTATCTCAAACATGAATAGCAAGAGATGACACATCAACATTCTTTATAAGGCAAGTTAAATTAAATACGTGACGAAAATTAACAAGTACCGATTAAGGTGCTTCATTCTCCTATCTGCAGAAGCTCTGGAAAGTGCTTCTTTGGGGCTTGAAACAAAATCATCATCTATACTGAGTTTTGTCTTCAGATCATCTGGCAGTGTCTGAAGTTTGACTAGATCAGTGATCTGGTCTATAAAATATGCAAAGAACAAGCAGAAGGTGGTATGATGATTCATACCATCACATCATTTACGAGCTTCTCTAGCTGAATTTGTTCGATGTAAGTGCGAGGAACGTAGGAACCATCCAAACCCAGTTTCTCTGCTACAAATTTAATATAGACTCTGTCTTTCCCTTGCACCTTCAAAACAACATGAACAAGTATTTGGTTACACATATCAAAGGAAGCACAGCACATAAAACAGACAAGATGAAAAGTCAAAGAAAACTAAATTAAAAACCGAGTGAACACTAATCCTGACAGGATCTAAGCATGTGGAAATTGGAATAACATCATCAGATAATGAATTAGTAAGGAGTGAATTATCACTGCGAGGAAACAAAAAGGCATCCCGATACTCCAGGCTCTCATTATTATGGGGTCTGGGTGGGTCGAGCATAAGCAACCTTACCCTCATACACGGAAAGACTGTTACTAGAACCCATAGCAAACAGCTTACTAGTTAATAATAATAAGGGAGAGATACAAACAATGTGCCTTTATACCTGGACATATTGGCGATTAAGTTGTTCTAGCCAATCAGTTTTTATGGACACTTTATCGTCGTGGAAGACATGACTGCTTCTTTTCAGAATAGCTGCAATTGTATAGCCCAAGGCCATCAGCCCTCCAAGCAGGCGCACACTGACCTCAAAGGTAATTCTAGGTGATATTATGAATGGACTATCGGTAACCCATTCCTGAAACAAGAAACCAATATAGGGGTTTTTCAGTCATTTTTCTGCTAAATGTAATTTTTTAGAAAATCTTAGGGTCGTGAAGGTAGTATATCAAAACTGTTCAAATATTTGTCAAACTTTTTGAAACAAGCTTGAGACTTTTTAAACGGTTTTTTAGCAGCACATATGCATACACACATAACCATAACCATAGAGAAGAGAACCCACTAGCCATTGGACAAAAGTACCAATCAGAGAAAGAGGTCTGAGACAAACACCATAGAGAAAGCAGTAAAGGAAGAAGTGCAAATAGAGTAGATATTTCATTAATATGATGATTCAATTTGCAAGTAAAGAAAATGTTGTATATGTACAACAAAACAGAAAACTGTCTGCTAGTTGCATCTTTTGAAAATTTTATCCGAGGTGGTTTTTTCTTCCCCAAAGTCTATTCTCATTGGATGTCACAATACCATGATGTAGCAAACAGCAGAAGCCATGCAAGAGATCGTTAGCATTTAGGCTTCTTTTTCGTACACCAGGCTTTTGATTAACTTTTAACTAAGGAAGCAGAGATTTTAAAACCCTGGGAAATAATAAAATTACAATATTGCTACTAGCAAACTGCTTGCTCATAAAAGTAGTACCCTTTACCCCACAGCAGAAGAGCAAGAACAATATTATGCTTGAACCATTGGCATAAAATAAATGCATATTACCAACTTGGACAAAATGTATGCCTTGCTAAAAGGTTTGAGTTTTCAATCAACCAACCTCAAACATAAGATTGTACTTTCCATCCCGATTTCTCATCCTCAAATATGATTGACATGCTTCAGGGTCTTCCCCAGGTGGTAGAAGATATATGTCATATGTTTCCTCTTTGGTTTCAGTATGCTCTGCGGAAATAACTGCCTTGATTTGATCCACCGTCACAACTTTAGCTGACTGAAACAATCAAAGTAATTTATCATCAAGAAGACACTTGAAAATATAAGAACCATACTATATCGGATAGGGCTACCTTCAATATGTAGGTGGGATTTTGGAATCCAGTGAACGGATTAAACTTGTTAGTAATTTTTATTTGAGCTGTTTGGAGATCTGGCTCTATAAAAGCTTTATACATGGGATATACCTACAAAACAAAACATAAGAATTATAGTAGATGCCTCTTAGTCTTACAGATGCATGTTTGCAAAATTCCTACATGGAAAAAAATCTAGCATGGGATCAGTGAGAAACCGTTTCAGAGATTTGATGAATTATTTCCTCGGGCTCTTGACCAGCACGTTGGATGTCCCGCAAAACACGCTTGACAAGGTCAAAATGAACTCCGCCGGTGACAGAAACACGAAGATCAAGTAAAGGTCGTAATTTTTCACTTAAGGCATAGATGCCTTCAATGATTACAATACGCGAGCTAGGGACTTCAACAGTCCTGAAAGGAAAATAGTACAAAAGAAATCAACCAAATAGTCATGAGTGCAATATCATCCCAGTTAGGATTTAGGAATAATATGGTGCTATATATTAGTGCTCAAGTGAATCAAAATTTACACATGCTATTCTGCACCTCTTCTATCCACACAACAGACATCATGTGCTGTATGTGTTTTGTGTGTCTGACTATATCTTTGAGACTGCTGGTGTCGGAAGGTGAATGCAGACATAGCTGAAGTGATAATAGAGAGAGAGAGAGAGAGAGAGAGAGAGAGAGAGAGAGAGAGAGAGAGAGAGAGAGAGATGAAGCAGACAACAAAATGCTGCCTGATATTAGGGGTGAGCAGGGAACCCGAACCCGCCCAAACCCGCAGAAACCGAAAGAAGAAAATACGCACGGGTCGGGTTCGATCGGGTTCACGGGTACGAGCGGAGAAGAGAATGTTAGCCACGGTTATACACGGGCGGGTGCGGTGGCACCCTACACCCGCCCGCACAACCCGAACCCGCCCGTATACTTCATTTTAAAACCTAGGTATATAATGCTCGCACAGTGAAAACGCCTCGCAGTCTCGCACACCTCGCAGTCTCGCACGCAGCTTTCTCTTCTCACTTCTCTCAGAGAAACCCTAGCGCAGCTTTCTCTTCTTCTCACCGAAACAAAACGCGTCGCCTAGCTCTTTCTTCTCCTTCTCTTCTCACTGAAAGTCTGAAACACAACCCTACCCTAACCCTTTCATCTCCTTCGCTTGTGATCGAAACACAACCCTAGCACAGGAAGCCAGGAACAGCCCTTTCTCGCTCTCTGGTCATCATCAACATCAAGGTATTCGTTATTTCGTTTATCTCTGATTCTGGTTCTGATTCTCAACTTCTCATTTCTGTTTCGTTTTTGTTCATTTCGTTTTATGTTATGTTATGTTTGCTCTGCCTTCGTTTTATGTTGTGATTCTGTTTCGTTTTCGTTTTCTTTGTTGTTGTGATATTTAAGCTTCTATTGGTTAATTTGTTCTGATTCTGTTTCGTTTTCTTTGTTGTTGTGATTCTGTTTCGTTTTGTTGATCTGATTCTGTTTCGTTTTCTTTGTTGTTGTGATTCTGTTTCGTTTTTGTTCTCTTCGTTTTCGTTTTGTTGATCTGATATTTAAGCTTCTATTGGTTAATTTGTTCTGCTTCTATTTGATTTGTTCTGCTTCTGTTAAGTTTCGTTTATGTTAATTTTGTTTTTGTTCTGCTTCTATTTGATATGTTCAGCTTCTGTTATGTTTGTTGCCTGGCTTTTTGATCTGATATTTGATGTTATGTTGCAGAGATATACAAGCAAGGTATTGAACATCATCAACAATTCAACATCAAGCTATTTTGCAGAATTGCAGTATTATTTTGCAGAATTGCAGTATTATTGAATCAACAATTCAACATCAAGGTATTCTCTCAAAATCTGATATTTAATTTATATGGTCTAGTACTCATTATAATGTATGTATAAGTCTGCTTAATCTGCTTAATTTGAATGTATGTATAATACTATAATGTATGAATGCGTATATAATGTATGGTGTAACTTTCAGACATGGACCAGCCTCCTAATCTAAATGCTGCCCCACCTACTCCCGCTCCTACTCAAGAGCAAATACCAACCCAAACTGCTGCCCCACCACCAACCCAAACTGCTGCCCCACCACCAACCCAAACTGCTGATCCTCCCAAAAAGAGGAAGAAAAATGCAAATGGCCCTCGTAAGACATCCATGGCTTGGGACCACTTCACTAAATTACCAGAAAGTGAAGCACCAGATCCAACTGCTAAGTGTAACTATTGTGGGCAGAAGTATCTATGTGACACTAGGACTCATGGCACCACAAACATGAAAGTTCACATACTACGTTATTGTAAGAAATATCCCTATTCGGTAGCACATGACCCCACCCAAACCGTGCTTACTTTTACCCAAGGTACTGAAGGTAGTAATCAATTGGCAGCCACTAGCCAAAGGTTTAATGTTGAGTTTTGTAGAAAAGCGTTGGCAGTTTTCATCATTGTGGATGAACAACCCTTTAAGGTAGTTGAAGGTGAGGGTTTTAAGTATTATACTAATGCTCTGCAACCCCAATTCACAATTCCATCAAGGCACACAGTAGCTAGAGATTGTTTTCAGCTGTATGTGGAGGAAAAGGACAAGTTAGTCCGCTTCTTTAGGTCTGATTGTAGTCGTGTTGCTCTCACAACTGATTGTTGGACATCTATCCAAAATCTTAATTACCTCACACTCACTGCCCACTTCATTGACAATGAATGGAAGTATCAAAAGAGGATCATCAGTTTTAGTGTAGTACCCAATCATAAAGGTGAGACAATAGCTAAGCACATTGAGGAGATTTTAAGAAAATGGGGGCTTAAAAATTTATCTACAATTACAATGGACAATGCATCTTCAAATGATGTGGCAGCTGGGATTTTAAAAAGGAGGTTTAAGTCTTTGAATGGGGTGGTACAAGATGGTGATTTTTTCCATATGAGGTGTTGTGCTCATATTTTAAACCTCATAGTCAATGATGGTTTAAAAGAGATGAGCTCTTCAATTAACAAAATTAGGCATGCTGTTAGATTTGTGAGATCCTCCGCTCAACGACTTGCCAAATTTAAAGAGATTATAGAGCTAGTTGGGATTTCTTCTAAGAAACTTGTATGTCTTGATGTTCCTACTAGATGGAACTCGACTTACATGATGTTGGAGGCTGCTGAAAAGTTCCAGCAAGCATTTGAAAAGCTAGAGTTTGAGGATGTAAGTTTTACCGAATACTTTGGGGATGATGGTACCCCTAACTCTATAGATTGGCAGACTGCTCGGACATTTATGAGGTTTCTTAAGATTTTTTATGATGCTACTAATGTATTTTCAGTTTCTTTGCATGTTAGCATTCATACTGCATTTCACCAGTTAGCCTCAATACACACTGAACTTAAGAATGCCATCAATGATGCCAATTCTGTTTTGAGTAAAATGGGTAGGGAAATGAAGTTGAAATATGATAAGTATTGGGGTAGTCTTCTTAAGTTGAACCCACTTCTCTATTTTGGTGTCATTTTTTACCCCCGCTACAAGTTGAGTTATGTGGAGTGGTCTTTTGATGATATGTACAAAGAAGACCCAATCTTACTAGCTTCATTGACAACTTATGTGAAGAAAGCCTTGTCTGACATGTTTGATTGGTATTCTAAAGTATATGAGCAACAAAATAACACTACCCAAGAAACACCTAGTCCTATAAGCGGGGCTTCTGAATCTGCCACATCTAATTCAGTTGGGAACATGGGAAGGGCTGATGCATTTAAGAAACATTTGGTTGAAAAGAATTCCATAGAAAAGAAGAATGAACTTGAGAGGTACTTATTTGAGCCTAATTTGGATGATGACAAGTTTGATGTGTTGATTTGGTGGAAGCATAATTCATCTAGATTTCCTATATTGTCTAGCATGGCTAAAGATGTTTTTGCTACTCCTATTTCCACTGTTGCTTCCGAGAGTGCTTTTAGCACTGGTGGTAGGGTTTTGGACCCTTTTAGAAGCTGTCTAAGTCCAGAAATGGCAGAAGCACTAATTTGTGCTCAAAATTGGTTGAGGCCTTCTCTCTTTCAATTCAAGGACCTCAACCTAGAAGACCTCTATGACTATGAGTCAGCTGAAAATATAGTATCAGGTATTTCTTTCTTTAAAATTTCAGTTGTTTTGTTTCTTTAAAATTTCAGTTGTTTCTTTAAAATTTCAGAACTTAAATTTCAGTTGTGCAATTAAATTATTAAACTGATTCTGATTTATTTTTGAATTGTAACAAGAATTTGCTCAAGCACAAAACAGTTCTACTGCTAGTTCATCATCTCAATCACAACCAAATAATGGTTGTGATGTGATTTGAGAAGTTAGTGTAAGTGTTGCTGCTGAACTATTAAATACTGATTATTCAATTATGTTATTCAATTATGTTATTCTGAACAAAATTATGTTACCGCACTACTAAATACTAATTATTCAATTATGTTATTCTTAACAGGAGTTGGTTTTGGTGTTGGAGATTGAAGTGGAGTTGGTTTGGCCGTTTGGGTGTCGGAGATTGAACATTTGAAGACTTGCATTTGAAGTGGAGACATGGACTTACTGTTTCAGCCTTATAATTTAAGGACTGTTTTGGAGATTACTATTATGTTATTCTATTAAGACTTATAATTTAAGGACTGTTTTGGAGATTGAAGTGGACTGTTTTAATTACTGCTTCTATTAAGACTTATAATTTAAGGACTGTTTTGGAGATTGAAGTGGACTGTTTTAATTATATGCATGATTTTATGGATAAATTTCCAGGTTGTGTATAAAACCAGTATCATTTATTTTGAATTTCCAGGTTGTGTTACTTGTGTATGTGTATGTTATGGATGAATTTCCAGGTTGTGTATAATACCTACCAGTACCATTTATATTGAATTTCCAGGTTGTGTATGTGTATGTGTTACTGTTAATACTCTATGCCTCTATGGATGAATTATGGCTACAAGTTTAGTTAAATTTGATATCTAGGTATTTCCAGGTTTTGTAAACAAGTAAAAAAAGTTGAATTTTATTGGCCCAATTAGGCCCAACCTGTCCAAAGTATAAAAATGTAAATTTTTTTATAACAATTAAATTGAAAAAGCCTTTAAAAAAAAGGATTTTATTGGCCCAATTAGGCCCAACCCGCCCAAACCCAACCGACCAAACCGAACCCGCCCCAACCCGAACCCGCCCCAAACCGTTTGTAAAATTGGGCGGATTTGGGCCTAAACAAAGTGCTTTCGGTTCTACGCTTTTTTGGCCAATTGGGCCCGAACCCGCCCGAACCCGCCCAACGCTCAGCCCTACCTGATATTATACACGTGTTTGGTAATGCTCTCTTCGATACCAACTTTTTCTTCTATAAAGCTGTTTTGGTGAATCTGGTTGGGTATAAGTGTGAAATTGATTATATCACTTACACATAAAGATCACTAATCAGAAAAGGCAAAGTTTTTGATCATTTTGCATAAAATTATCTCTCATGATTTTGTACCTCTAACCATGATTATTTTGTGTTCTACTTTTCAGCTTTACCCAATTTGTGAGAGTAAATCTAGTGGCTACAAAATAAACTTCAGCATATTTTAAGAAGTGAAGATGAAAGGAACACAACCTGTAACCTATGCGAGAACTAGATTTGAAATCATATATTGGAACCTGAACAGGCTTCCCTGCTTTAAGACCCTGTATATTTTCGAGCAAGGTATCATAATCCGTCAACCGAGGGTCTGTTTCAAATAATGATGACATTAGAACTCCATTTTACATAACATCCCTTTCTTTTTTATGTTATTGACTATGATAAAAAACGTTTCTAATAAATAAACTAAGTAAAATAAGATTATATATTTTGGCAAACTCAACCATATTATAAGCAATAGATAATAAACACGGAAACATTAGACCTGTAAATATGACATGTAGAGTAAGTTATAATGTAGATATTTCAGAAAAAAAAAATGTATCTAGAGCTTCTGCATCTGTCAATAAGTCTCAAAATTAGAAATTCGTTCCATCTAAATGTAGCAAAATGATTTTAGGATTATTGGCCAAACAGCACAAGCCACACACAAAGATATATATGATTTTTCGGTACTTTTAACTGCTATTTTGTCTAACTCTAGCATTTTAGTCTTTTTCAAAATTTGTTTTAAACATATGTTGTCTAATGGATAGCATGCCTAATGCTAATCTGGATTGCAGGAATTGTTGAACATATAATAGATAGCAAGCCTAATGCTATCTACTATGTGACAAGAAAGTGGGAGCGACCACTATCATCCTAGCATCTCTTATACATTTCATCAATACCATCCCAAAAAATAGAAAACTTTACATAAGTTCCACCACTGGCCATTGACAACATGGATGCTATCAAAATATATAAAAATGCTATTATTAACTCCCACTAAACAACGTATAGCTTGAGATTTATCCAGGGAAAATCAAGAAAACAATCACACGACACAACTAATGTATCTAAAATTTTAACATTACAGCAACTATGCAGCCATACAAAGAACATAAAGAGAAGTAAACAAATACTCCCTCTGTCTCATTATGCTTGTCCTATTTGGAATATTTCGGTTTCCAAAATTCCTTGTCCCTTCAGAAAATCAAGAAGTATTATTACCTTTTTTCCAAAAATACCCCTTGTATCTCAACCAACTATACTAATGAACTTTTATGTCTAATTACTCCACTACTACTAACCACTCCAATTAATAAGGGGCATTTTTGTCAATGAGTGTCATTTTATCACGAAAACTAATAAGCTCAATCATTTTCTTAAGAAAGGCGCATAAATGCATAATCAAAAAGGACAATTAAAATGAGACGGGGGAGTATCATTGTATGTCGGTGAAAGTGTGTTTTTCTTAGCTGCATAGACATGGCAATTTCCCAATAACAGGAGGACTTTGGACATTACAAGATCAAAGGCACATACTCATGAGCAACAAGTAACAAAAAGATAGGTGTGTGCAGTCCTTATAGATTATGTACACATAAACTATGCAACAAGAAAGATAAGAAAAACTTAACGAGGCCTAGGTATAATAACAAGAAAAATAGATGTATGCTGTCCATATAGATTCTGTAAAAGTAAACGTACCATCAAAGTTGCCATCTATAATTCGACTAGCATCATTATAATTGTCCATTGTTATGACAGCTATGCTTGGCATAAAACTGAGGACCTTATCAGTGAAAACAGTTTTCCCTGCTCCAGAGGGACCTGCAACTCCTACCAATATAAGTCCATCATTCTTTTGAGCCAACAACTGGCATGCACGAATAACTATGAAGAATCCTTTCTCAAATGACAAAGAATCTTGGATAGGAACAATTTCATAGCGATCAGAGTCCTTTCTTTTAACTAGTTGAACCTGATCTCGCAAGAGACCATGACGCCGCCTAGGCGAATCCGCACCAGAAACAGTATCTTGTGCCATTAGGGAAACCAAAGATGTTCACACCATATGCTGCAGAAAAGGAAAAAGGGTAAATGCAAGAGCAGAAGATGGGAAGAAAGCCTAACCAAATAATGACTTGAAACCGTATAAATTGAACATTGAATCAATCAATAGATGACATTTTGATATTCCAGAACATATAATATAAACACAGAAGTAACATGAGGTTATTTATGCTTTTGCAGCTCACAACAAGTTTACTAGATGTCACAACAATAAATTGATAATAATTCCAGTCACCTTTTTCTATGTCCAATTAAGACCTAGGTTCAAATATATGTAAACAAACTTAAAAATATTTTTTTATTGAAAAAAATAATAATACAATACCATGCTAAAGAGTATTGAATATAAGTTGAGACAAACAAGTCTTGGTGCATTATAACTAAGACCACCTCAATGTTCATAACAGTAGAGAAAATCCATAAGCAATGGTGTCAAGATTCAACTTTAACAGATTCTTCCAAATTTCCAGAAATGGTCCCACTTTAACAGATTACATGGGAATTATATAGACCAACCAAAAGGGGATTTTTTTTTCTTTTAAAAAATGCTCCCACTATCCCATGACATGAAATGCACAGCAACATGCATGTCAAAAGAAAAGTAATTGAAGATCACAAACTTTATTTCTTGGTCCAAATTCGTGAGTGCGTCTCTACAAAGAAATCAAAAGATTCTTTTTATGCGGTAGAAAAAAAAATGAAAAAGCGTAAGAGAATTTGACTTTGGTTAACCGATGCATTGAAAAAGAGTGTAAAATTGAAATTATGTACATAGTTTGAAATGATCAAGAGTGATAGTTAACAAAATCATAAAATTATTATGCTGAAGAGAAATCAAAACTATGGGAAGTAGGAAAAAGAAATAACCAGAAAAAACAGTGTGAAACGCGAATTCGAACCTGTTGAAAAGTGAAGCGAATAGTAGGAATTGAAGAGACTTTAGAAAGAAGGTGGTGCCTGATTCCTAAAGGCAAGCAGAGTTGAGCTCAATTTGCAGGCGGCTGTTAAATTCTTGAAATTTTATATATTATTATTTTAGTAATGCTGGTTATCCCGAAAGTTCCTTTCGTGATGCTTCCCGAATCAGGTTTTTATTGGCTATTGGTTACGTTTCCATCACCTCCGTATTGATCAGAGAAGCAAACAAAAAAAATAAAAGAGAAAGGCAACGATGATCTCTCATGAAGCCCCACTTTTCATCTCATCTTAGAATTAGAGGGGACCACCACCCTGTCCCCTCCTCCAATCTCCACCATGGAACTCTTCTTGCGTTTGTCTTTTTTCAATCTTTTCTATCTATTGTTGGGTTGTTTATTCTTTGTTTTTTGAAATTTGGTAGATTCGAACGTGAAATGAGGTTACTGCGATTTTTCTTTTATAGCAGATCATCTTCCGGGAAGGATTCGGGATACTTTTTTCCGGAAGATATAGCATCCATCACTCTTTTTTTTAACAAAACCAAAATAACGGACTGAATGATACACGTGGGACACCGTTATTGGAAACACGAGTCGGTCACAGTTGGTCCTAATTTTATTTCTGGTTTCGCAATTCAAAGGTTCGGCCTACGTTGGTTATGGAAAAAATGGGTATAAAGTGCGCACCAATAACATGGTGACCCAAAAAAAAATAACATGTGACCCAAAAAAAAATAACACTTTTATTTGTTATCTCTCTATTTTTTCATTACTCTTATTAGAGATATTTTCTGGCTCTCTTTGGCAAAGATGATCCGCTAGCTTATAGCGGATCAGCTCGTTGTAAATGTTTGACACTTTTGAAATGATTAGAATATTGTGTGTTGATTAGTATACACATAGTCTGTATTTATAGTTACTGATGAGTATTTCCTAATTAATTGCAAAAGATATTCTACAATCCTAATAATAAAGACACGATCAGAAAAACACTCCCCCACAAACTGGAGCGTACAAATTGTAGGCATCAAGCTTGTCACATATGTGAATGATCCTTGGTCCTCGAAGAGTCTTTGTGAAGATGTCTGCCAATTGATCATTAGAACCAACAAATGAAGTAGCAATGTCGCCAGACACAATCTTCTCACGAACAAAATGACAATCAATTTCAATGTGTTTAGTTCGCTCATGAAAGACTGGATTGGAGGCAATATGTGCGGGCTGCTTGATTATCACAAATGAGACTCATAGTGCCTATTTTACAAAATCGCAACTCTTGGAGAAGATGTTTGAGCCATATGAGCTCCTGAGTGGTAAGTGTCATAGCTCGATACTCAGCCTCAGCACTGGATCTGGCAACAACATTTTGCTTTTTTACTTTTCCATAAAATTAGATTTCCACCAATAAGAACACAATAAGCAGATGTGGACCTTCTATCAAAGGGACAACCAGCCCAATCAGCATTTGTGTACGCGACAACATCTGAATTACCTATATCTGTGTAAACAGGACCTTTTCCAGGAGCTCCTTTGATGTGCCTTAGGACTCGAACCACAGCATCCCAATGACTGTCGCAGGGGGAATTTAGGAATTGACTCACCACACTAACAGCGTATGAAATATCTGGCCTCGTCATGGTCAAGTAATTCAACTCCCCAACTAGCCTCCTATACCTTCCTGGATCTGAAAATGACTCCCCCTGATCTGGTAGGATCTGGACATTAGGATCCATAGGAGAGTCAATTGGCTTGCAATCCAGCATTTCGGTTTCTTCTAAGATATCCAAAGCATACTTTATCTGGGAAATAGCAATCCCTGCCTTAGAATGAGCTACCTCAATGCCAAGAAAGTATCGTAACTTTCCTAGATCTTTGACCTAAAAGTGGTGGACTAGATGTTGTTTGAGTCCTGCAATTCCGTCATGATCATACCTGTAATGACAATATCATCGACATAGACAACCAGATAAATACATTTGTGAGCGGAGAACTTATAAAAGACGGAGTGGTCACCTTCACTCTGAATCATGCCATACTCTTGAACAACATTGTTGAATGTCCCAAACCGTGCTCGAGGGGATTGTTTAAGTCCATACAAGGTTTTGTGAAGTCGACAGACATACCCACGACATTCCCCCTGAGCAACAAAACCAGGTGGTTGCTCTAGATAAACTTCTTCTTCTAGATCTCCATGGAGAAATGCATTTTTGATGTCTAGTTGATACAACGGTCAATGTCGCATTGCAGCCATAAAAACGAATAGACGAACAGAAGCCATTTTAGCCACCGGTGAGAAAGTATCACTGTAATCAAGACCAAGAACCTGAGTATAGCATGTCGCCAACCAGAATGAGAAGGAGCTTCCTGCGTGGACTTAGGAATGGTGGTTGAAGAAATAGCTGAGACAAATGTACAATGTGAAGGTGATAAACGGTGATAATTAAGGAAATTATAAATAGGATGAGGGTTACGGGTGGAACGTTTACCTTTACGCAATGCAACAGGATGGTCGTCTGACTCGCTCTAAGCGGATCCGGAGTAGAAGAGGAATCTGGGGCAGGAGATGAGTCACTAGGATCTTTTGTAGGAGGCGGGTCGACAGGAGGGAGACGTGCACGACGTTGATAAGTTTGCAATGGCGCAGGACTATGAGGACTAGGAAGTTCTGTAGGAGAATGGGGATCTGTCTGGTCAATGATGGGTGTGAATGGGACTACCGGGACAAGGTCAAGAATAGGTAATACTTGAGAGACAGACTCAGACTCAATGGGAGATGCAAAGAAAGGTGCGTCCTCAAAGAAAGTGACATCAGCAGACATGTAGAAACGATGTGTGGAGGGACAACAACATCGATATCCTTTTTGAACTCTTGAATAGCCAAGGATGACACACTTAACTGCACGAGTAGACAATTTATCAAGCCCTGGAGTAAAATTATGAATAAAACAAGTGGATCCGAAGACTCGAGGAGAGATACTGAACAAAGGATCATCAGGAAACAATATGGAATGGGGAACCTTATTCTGGTTAGCAGAGGATGGCATTCTATTAGTTAAGTACCCCGCAGTGAGGACAACACCCCCCCAAAACTTCAAAGAAACATTAGCATGGATAAGCAAAGTGTGTGTTGTTTCAATTATATGACGGTTCTTACGTTCAACAATGCCATTTTGTTGTGGGGTATGGGGACAAGATGATTGGTGTATGACGCCATTTTCAGCCATAAAAGAATTAAAGGATGCAGAAAAATACTCTTTTGCATTATTACTGCGTAAAGTGTGAATAGAACAACCAAATTGGTTTTTAATTTCCTTAAAGAAATTTTGAAAAACACTTAGAAGTTCAGATCTATCCTTAAGTTGGTAGATCCACATACATCTTGAAAACTCATCAATAAAAGTGGCAAAATATTTATGTCCTACAACTGAAGTGACTCGATCTTGTCCCCATACATCTGAGTGAACACCATCAAAAGGAGAATGAGCTTGTGACTGAGTACTGCTAGGGAAGGAAGATCGAACATGTTTCCCAAGCTAATAAGATTCACAATCTAAAGACTGCAAGTGAGACAAGTGAGGAACCATAACTTTGAACTTCTTGAGACTTGGATGACCTAAGCGACGATGAAGAAGACTTGGAGACTCTGTAGTATAAGTGAAGGCAATTGTAGATGAAGGCTGGGGTCCATGTGACTCATATCCTGTACCAATCGTCCGCTTCGTACTCCGGTCCTGTATAAGAAAATAATCATCGTCAAAAGTTATAGAACATTTTAGATTTCGAGTCAGACGGCTAACTGAAATTAAATTAAATGGACAACTGGAAACATGAAGAACATGGTCAAGAGGTAAATTTGGAAGAGAAGTGGCTTCACCAATGCCACTAGCTTTAGCTTTTGATCCGTCGGCAACGGTAATGTGAAGCGGGGTGTTAGGTTGGGATATTTTGGATTAAAGAGATGGATTACCAGTCACATGATCGGAAGCTCTGGAGTCCACAATCCAAGAGTCAACAGGCGATGATTGAGAGATACAGACTGTAGAATTACCAGAATGAGCAATTGTTGCCGTTGGAAGCCTGGGAAGCCTTATACTGTAGGTATGCCTTGTACTTCTCATCAGATAATATGAAGGGAATAATAACACTTGTCTTCAGTATGACCGAGTCTCTTACAATAAGTGCACTGAGGGCGGCCTCCACCATGACCTCCTCGGACACTCCCACGACTGCGTCCCCCACGACCTACAAAATTTGAAACAAAAGCAGAGGACTCTATGTTAGTCTGAAATCTGTTTCCCCCATATCCTTCCAATCCAGGAAGACGTATGAGACGTCTGATAAGATCCTCTGTCGAGGCAACGTATGTTGCTTCGTACTGACTCATACTTTTGACGAAGGCCATGAAGAGCATAGATCATGCACACATTATCCAGTTTCTCAAGCATCTTCTTCGGGTCATTGTCGGTCACAAGGAGCTTGAACTTGTAAACTGCTGACTGAGCCTTATTAGCATATGTCATGATGTTGTCTTCTGTCATCTGAAGGGTGGCTAAATTATGAAGAACACCATAGAGACACTGGACATCATTAGAATAAACATTCTTAGCCTTATGCCAAATATCATAACAGGTAGTGTATGAGCGATAGTGGACTAGCAAGGATCGGGTTCAATGGTTTGCCACAAAAGAGAGACTAATTGACAATCTGCTTGTTCCCAATCTTGACGCAAATCTTTATCAATATCTAAATAATACTTAGCGAGGTGATCTAAAAGCTTTTGTCTCAAAACCACATTTTGATAGATGCAATCAATTGAAATAATTATCACCATTGAGTTTCTCCGTTGTTATAGAGGGATTACCAGAGAAAACATAAGACACAATACTCTCACCTGAAGATCCAGACTTATTTTGATCCTTTTCTGAACCAGAACTCATCTTTGATGTTGACAAGAGGACCAAGTGCAATAAAAAGATGATAGAATAGATATAGTGACAGTACAGACCAGAAAACGTAGAGACAATAACAAATAAAACGCACAAATGGTTCACAAACCACAAAACAGAAAGATAGCACCTGAAAACGTGGGACCCACTGACCAAACGTTGTCATAACAGATAGATCTGGAGATTCCGAGCAGAACTGGACCAACAGCGCGTCGGACGGAGCGGTGAAAGGCGGAGGGTGGACTTCACGTGCCGGTGAGACTATGTTGACTTTAAGCGCGCGTGAGGGCACGTGACGGTGGCTACGGCAGCGGTGTTTCAGTGGTGGGCCGGTCTGACTGAGGCGGTTCTGATGGTGGGGGTCTCGTACCACCTAGGGCCGTATAACTTGGACTTTAGGACGAGACAACTAGGGTTTGAAGTGAGAGAGAACCGAGAGAGAAGGTTTTGGTGTTTTTCAGGCCTAGTGATCATAGGCTTTTGATACCATGTTGAAATGATTAGAATATTGTGTGTTGAATAGCACACACATAGTCTCTATTTATAGTTACCAGTGAGTATCTCCTAATTAATTACAAAAGATATTCTACAATCCTAATAATAAAGACACAATTAGAAATATATCTCAACAGGCACTACTAGCTTTTAGTGTTTTCCCGCTACCTTATATCGTTTTTTGAAACGTTACTTGAATTAGCGTTTGAGTTTATAGCTTATAGCGTTTCATTTTTTCTCTCAATTTTACCCTTATTAGCTTAATTAAATTCCTCTTTTGTTTTTCATTAAATGAATTTCTCTCTCATTTTTAGGCATTTGTTACAAATGTCTATTTACGTAATTTTATATTTATAAGATAATTCAGCCGGTAATTTTACCAAACACTTTAAATTCAATCTGCTAGCTTATTCGCTATCAGCTCATCCGTTATAAGCTAGTTTATCCGCTATCCACGATTTTTTGCCAAAACAGAGCCATTACATGTTTGAGAAGGAGGGGTGTTTGAAGCAGAGAGTTTTGGAGGGCTAATTTTATATTTTAATATTCATTTGTGATTTTAAGAAATTGAAAGATTAATATTATATATGATTGTATAACATTTCATTTACACTTTAGTTGTTTTTGAAATACATTTTATAGCTTCCAAGACACTAAGGAGGGTGGTGGTATTAGCGGTTGTGGAGGGCTTATGCGAGATAATCATGGTAGGTGGCTATGGGTTTCACTCGGTTCCTAAGCGAAGCTAACGCCTATATTGTTGAACTTTGGGGGGCGTTCGAAGGGCTTGTGTTGGCTTGGAGCAAGGGCTACCGGCACGTTGAGCTTCAATTGGATTCTAAGGTGGTGGTCTCTCAATTGACGGGCGATGGTACAGGAACAATGATGGGTAGGGGGTTGGTACAGCGTCTTCATCAGATGTTGCAGCGTGAATGGCAAGTCAAGATCCTTCATGTTTATCGTGAGGCCAATATGGTGGCAGATGGCCTGGCTGCCATTGGTTGTGAAGCTGGGGAAGGCATTCGCTATTGGGAGCATCCTCTAGAGGGCATTTTACAATTTTTGCATGATGATTGTATTGGAGTTTCTACTCCTAGATTAATTTCTGTGTAACTCGTGTTTTTCGTTTCGGGCCTTTGAGCCCCTATTATATTAAAAAAATACATTTTATAGCTTTCATAATTCATAAAAGAAAAAAAATTATGTCCTCCCTTCAAAAGCCTCTCCCAAACATTTTATAGGTTCATTGTAAATAGTTTTAGACCAGCATTAGATTTGTTATGCAGAATTCATGGGCATTATAAATTAAAAACAAAAAGTGAGAGGATGTTTTTTTTGTACCCCCCATACCCTAATATTTGATTTTAACCCAAAAATACCCCTTTCATTTTTACCAAAATCTGATCAGGCCCCACAAAATTGTAAGATTCCCAGAAATATTTAAAAAAATGTATTTCTGGAAATATTATCAGTTCAAATTTCCGGAAATAGGGTATTTCTGGAATACAAGTAATGCTTCCGGAAATACCCACTGTTAGGTATTTCCATAAATTCAAATTTTTAACCTTTCGGAAATACCTTTTTTAGACGTATTTTTGGAAAGTTTAATTTTTTAAACTTCCAGAAATACCGTTGTTTAACGTATTTCCGGAAATTGAACTTTTAGCTTTTTTTACCAATAGTGCTACGACAAATGGCAGAGGCCCCTTTATGGATTTATCGGATGCGTTTACCACATCACAGGTTTTTCCTACTCGGGATATTGTTACCCGTTGGGCTAGAGATATCGGGAAAGCCAACGGGGTAATTGTCATTATTATTCGATCCGAGTCGAGTGAGAATGGTAAAGGGAAGAAAAATAAGATTGTTTTTGGTTATGATAGACATGGGAGATATAGTGGAGTAGATGTTGGGTGTTCTAGTAGACACAAAACCTCAAAAAGGTGTGGTTGTCCATTTAGATTGAAAGCTAAACCACTCGATCCTCCTAGTCTTGATTGGAAGGTCAAAGTTATGTGTGGAATTCACAACCATGAGCCTCTTAAGACTATCCTTGGAGCAGCAATATTTGGTAAGTTCAACAAGGAGGAGCGGTTAGCAGTTGAGGAGCATATGTGGTTGGGAGTGAAAGCAGCAAAAAGTCTAGAGTCAATAAAGAGGAGATTTACCAACAATTTGAGTAACATTTCACACTGTATAGAACCCGCAATAGTCTCCGGAAGGGAAAGAGAGGAAGTAGGACTGAGATGCAGGAGCTTCTGACACTGATTCAGTCTCATTATTATATTTGTTGGACCAGACGGCTTGAAGGAACTGGTATTGTTGAGGAGATCATGTGGTCACACCCTGATAGTATCAAGTTATTGAGGATGTTTCATCACAGAGACTTCCCCAGCAGTCCTCACAGCAAGTCTCCCAGTTACCATCACAGAGGTTAGCAGCTGAGCGAGCACAACATGACATCCATTTGGTAAGTCACTTTCCAGAGCATATGCATAAGTACATTGATGACATTATCAATGTGATTGGGGATGGAAACTGTGGCTTCAGATGCATTTCTGCCTCACTTGATTACTCGGAGCATAGTTGGCAAATAGCTCACAATGATTTGATTGAGCAGATGAACTCAAATTGGTTTCAATACTCAGAGGTGATGGGTAACAACATTCAGACAGTTAGGGAATTATTAGTTGCTCTCCCACAAGACTTTCAACCTCGTGAGAAGTGGATGTCGATGTCTGGCATGGGACATGTTATAGCGACTAGATATCAGATAGCCCTTGTTATGTTATCACTTCATGATGGTGGGTCATGGACATTCTTCCCTTTGAGAGGAGCCTATGTTCCTAGTCAGAGCCGCTTGTTCTGTGTTGGATTTGTCCATGGGAATCATTGGGTTCGGGTTATGTTGAACGCTACTAGTCCAGTGCCTCCTATTCATCCTACTTGGGGTGCATATGCTTCAGCTGAAGCTAGATCATGGTTATATCCATACCTTGGACGTGTACAGTTATGGTGTTCTTTTGTCCCAGATCATGTTGCACCGACCCTCCCAGCTGATGTTGATTACATTTCCATTAAATGATTGCATTATATTATATTATATTTTATTTTATTCCACGAGTTTATATTATATTAAATTTTATTCCACGAATTTTTTATTTGACGGTCTAGATTTTGCCGACACTATTTAAAGGTCTAGATTTTGCCGACCACTTTTCATCCAACGGTGGAAATTCACTTTAGAGTTTCAAATTTTCCCTATAAATAGACCCATTGGGTTTCACTTCTTTCATACGCACAACACAAAATGATGATGACTATGGCCAACGAAGAGTTTTCCTTCACTATCATTTTTACTAATTAGGGCCTCATTGATCATCAGGGCATCATCATCAACGAAGATGATGATGTTTGTTTCGAGGGGCGAGACATGTTCCAGTGTAGGTTAAAACACAGCATAACATTCGCTGCCCTGAAAGAGAGACCACTGCGTAAGGTGCAACCGGAGGGCGACGAGCATGAAATAATTAGTATAATTTATCGGAAACCAGCTTGGGTTAATGGACGTGTGCACTCGTCTGCAATGGATGTCAACAACGACGATGACGTCCAAGCCATGATGGCCATTCATGTTATCTTTAAATTGAAGGGTTATCTGCATTTATACGTCAAAACCAGAAGGACCGTCGCTGAGATCATTCGTCGTTTCACTCCACCATCTCAGTAGTTTCTATTATGTTTTCGTTTTGTTTGTTGTTGCAATATGTTATTTTAAATCAATGTAGAAGACGTTTTTAATTAATCAAATAAATGTTTCATTTTTTATTTTTGCACTCCGGAAACACCATATTATATGATAAATTCGGTAGACAATTTTAAGGGATTTCCGGAAATACATCAAATTGGGATAAATTCGGAAGGCAATATTGAGGGATTTCTGGAAATACCTCAAATCTAGATAAATCCGGAAGCACGTTTTTTTGATTTTCCGGAAATATCGCATTTTACGGTATTTTCGGAATGTAAAATATGTTCCGGAAATACCGTAAAATGCAATATTTCCGGAAAATAAAAAAAAAACATACTTCTAAATTTATCTAGATTTGAGGTATTTCTGAAAATTTTGTGGATTTAAGGGGTAGTTTCGTCCGTTTGGTCATTTAAAGGGATATATGATATAAGAGGGGGTAAAAAAAACAGTAAAAGTGAGAACACTTGCACAATACCACATATATCTATGCCCCACGTATTCATTGTTAACCTTCCCAAACGCTCGACTTTTCTTCTCTGTGCGCTTCAATTCCTACCACCATAGACCACGTTTAATTATTGATGAATTTTATGAAATGCAAGACAAAGGTGCACGATTTAGATAAAAGAATCGTTTAAATATGTTTTTAGTCCCCACAAATATAATAATTTTTATTTTAGTCATTGCAATTTTTTAAATACTCCCTGCAAATATCAACGTTTTTCATTTTGGTCATTCTATTAACTTTTCTGTTAAAAAGTGTTGAATCGATGTGTCCAATATTATACCTCTTTGGCATCGCCACATAATTTTTTTTATTTATCTTTATTTTAAAGTGCTTAATTGGAAAACACAATTGGATTCCCAAGTTAAAATTAGGGTTCATACCCAATTTGGGTTCCAAAACTTTTCCCATTCTTGAACCCATATTTTCCAATCCCTTTTTCCGATAGCAAAAATCTAACAACCACCCCCACTGTAGCACTATATCGCGTCTGTATCTGTGCTCATGTATATGGCATTTTTTTTATTTGCTTCTAAAACACTCACAAAAGCTTCTGGCACAACCCCTTACGCCTTTTTATCCACAAAACACAAATCAGCCAAAGGGTTTTTGGTTAGGAAAGTGGTGGTTCTGGATATGCTTAGATCTGGGTTTTGGTTAAGACTTTTTAGATTTGCTTCTAAAACACTCACAAATGCATATTGTTTATCGGTTTAGATATGCTTAGATCTTGATGAAGATGAAGAAAGTGTTTTGGTTAAGAAATTGGTGGTTCTAGGTTCTAGAGATAAAGAAGAAAAATGAATCCTAATTTCAATTTTTTTTTTATCCATGTCAACTTTTTACTTTTAAAACAGACTAAAAAAAAAACTAATGAAGTGGCGAAGCCAAATAGGACACATATTTGATACATCAGCACTTTTTAACAGAAAAGTTAACAGAAAGACCAAAATGAAAAACATTGATATTTGCAGGGAGTATTTAAAAAAAATATTTGCAAGGATTAAAATAGAAAATCGCTATATTTGCAGGGACTAAAAACATATTTAAACCTAAAAGTAATATATAATGTGCACAATATAGATATTGTATCTGTGATTAAGTTTTTTAATTGTGAATTTTTTCATCTCCTGTGTGATCAATTTTTGGACCATCCTTACTTCTGCACTCTATTTTTCGAAAGAGTGTTTTTCTTCTCTATAAATTTTGGGTAAAATATGTTTTTGGTCTCTACAAAATTGAGACCTTCTAAACAACTTATTTTTCCGTTTTCATTATTAGTCTCTGGTGTTAAATCATGCTGATTATGCTAACGAAATCATGATTGGGCATGCCATGTGAACATTTTAATTTATGTGGCGTCCACGTGGCATGCTAACTCACTTTTTTTTTATTAATTATATATTTGTTTCAGTTTAAAATAAAATTAAATTGAAAATTACAACAAAAAATTACACAATGCGGTTATGGTTCGACATCTTCGTTCATTCATAATTCATCATCTTCCTGCATCTTGGTTTCATCATCCTGCAACTTCCTCTCTTTCATCACCACATAATCTCACTAAAGGTAAAGTTAAGACATTTGGGAACCTAATTCTTTAGCAAGCTATTATCTCATTTCTCAGTTTTCCTAATAGCAATAGATCATGACTTTCCATCCCCAGCAACTTGCTCTTTGATAACTCTCCATTAGTATAGTTATCTACGCATTTCTACTCTTAAATCATTGTAAGTTAGCATGCTTAGACTAGGAGTTATGTGAATATTTGTGTTAAATCAAGAAAAAGGGAGTCAAGAACTGAAATGGAATTAATTTGGCACAATTGGTGCCCTTGTGAAATTTCTGATGTTTTCTGTCTAAGTGCTATAGCATCAGGTGCTATAGCATCCCTGTGCGTAGCAGAGCTGGGACCCATTGAAGACAGCAGCAGAAAGCAGATCTGCAGTGAAATCCTAATCTGTCCAGTCAGCGCCTCCCTATTGCCACAATCCATGCTGATGAAGCCACACTCCTACCCCTTGCTCTACACCACTTGTCCACTTGCAAGAGACAACATGCTTTAGTTGGTGAAAAGAAATACCCACTTGTCCACTTGCTTCACCCACTTGCTAGAGAGGAGGGAAAACCACTCTATAAAGGAAAGCTTCACTTCCAGCACTTAAGGATGGACTTCCAGCACGAAATTCTCTGGTTTAGAAGAGGAAAAATACAATGATAAGCTGTCCTCTTGCATCCATGGAAGATCCATCATCAAATCCATTAGAAGATTCTGTTCTGCTCATGCTATAGCACTGTCAGCACACCAGTTCATGCGTAGGAGTTGGAGGAGTGTATCTTTTGCGCATTTTTCTTGTCGTGACCGGGATCCCGACATAGACGGCCCAAAAATTGATATTTCAGGGAGTCGCCACCCGATTTATTAAATAGGGAAAATTGAGAAAAACCTACCTTAAATTTATTGGTCTGCGTAACCTAGGTTGGATTTGGGAGTCGGTTATGCATACGGAAGAGCGAAAACTTAATTCCACTACACCCCTAGTACATCTGTCCTATGACAGTTACCCTAAATCTGGCTGTGCAAATATAAATTATGAATTTATTTGTTTTACCCAAAAATAAAATAGTAGAGAATAATAAGGACTAATTTAGAAAAGTTTAATTTTGACTTGACGGGGAAGCCCCGCTCCTACGTATCCTCAGGTGCAATGAGGAACTCAAAATTCACGTAGTTCTTTCTGAAAAATTTTGTTGGTTGGCTGATTTTAATTTTTTGAAGGGGTTTGAGATCACCAAGTTGTACAACTCAGGCGTCTTAAACCGAGATCGACAAGATGTCACATCTCAGCCAAACCCTGTTTTATATTTTTTAGAAAATAGGTGTTAAAGAAAAGAGAGTTGATTATTTGAAAAAAAATAATTAGCTTGACGGGTGTTAACTTTTCGGCAAGTGTACCGAATCGTGCAAGTAATAAAATCGGTAAGTACCGAGATATCGTCCTCAAGGATCGAAGTTAATTTACTAAGACGTTAACAACAGCTAATAGAAACCAAATTAAAAGGGGTTTGTTTGATAATTGTTGAGCTATCAAGCTCGAAGTAAAGCGATAAAAATGTTTTTGGGTTTTTATTACAAAAAACGGAACGTTTGAGGAAGAATATGATGAGAAGATGCTAGGGATGAATGCCTTTCAATTTCATGCTATTGTCACTGATTTAATTCCAAAAGATAACCTCACTCTCATTTCCTATTGAATCCACAATCCTAACCAAGCCCTAATCCCTTAGGTGAATAGTCCTTTGTTAATTAATAAAAGTCCTAATTCCTTAAGCACATTTACTAACAACAAGCAATAACAACGAGGATTCGCAACATACATCAATTCATAGATTATTCCTAAGCTACAAATTGAAGAAATTGAAATTCAAACATTCTAACGATAAAATTCCCATTTGATCATTGAATAAAGATAAGTTCTACAATTTTCCAATCATAGAAATGTTTAAGCCCAGAAAATCAATTCACAAATGATGAAAGAACATGAAGAACATCAATTTAAATCAGCAACAATAGCACTACATTAAAATTTATCCATCCCTAACATTGGGGTTTAGTTACACATGAGAAAAGAAGAGAAAAATGGAGAATTACAAGTTGAAGGTGAAGACGAATGCATTAGAATCCTCAATTCTTGTTCCCAAGTCTTGATTCTTCGCTTGCCGTCAGCTGGAAGGAGCTCTCTCGCGTGCTAGGGTTTCCCAAACATCCAGAATTCCCCAAAAAATGCGTCTGTCCCTTGTTTTAACGTGTTTCCAGTATTTTGCGCTTCACTCGCGCTCCCAGCGCCACTTACGCGCAGATGGAGGACGCTACAGTGCAGTTTTTGCGCCTCAGTTGCGCCTCACGCGCAACTGCAGCGCAATTTGGCAGGAACTCCTGTGATTCTGCGCTCCGTTTGCGCTCCGTGCGCAACTGCAGCGCAATGCTCACTTCCTTGTATTTTTGAGTCTGCTTGCTTGCATTTCTTCGTTCCTCTCTTCACCTAGTCCTTGGGCCCAAAAACACCACAAAACCCAGCATAAACACTGCAAAGCAATTAAATCTCAAATAGAACAACTCATTAATTTTCTCCTAACAATTTCCATTCATTCATCAAATTATCAAGTAAAATTCCCCTTTTTCGCAGTGAAAAACATCATGTGATGGGGATTCATCACAACCCCCAACTTGGACATTTGCTTGTCCTCAAGCAAAGACAAGACAAGACAATATCAACATCAGATAACATGCAATCAATGGTGAATCCCTTTCTAAACAAGACAATCACGAACAACCAAAAGACAAGTTGAGCAGCAACTTTCAGACTGGTCACTCAATGTCCAACCCACACGTGGTACTCTTACTAGCATAATCTTGCTCAATAGTGCGTGTGTGACACTTAACTCAGTTGGACCAGAGCTAGTTTCAAAATGTATTCACCTAAAACTAGAGGGTTTCCTTCCGAGAATGCCAAAGATGGTTCAAAATATAGGGTAGATTAACGTTTCCACATAGGGATCAAGGGGCTTCAAGCACAACAAAGGGTCTTAAATAGGCATTTCAGATTAGACCAGTGCACTAACTAATACCACACACACATTTCAGACGCTGCGGCGTTGAACACACGCAACACAACTACGCACATTTGTTTTTGGGCTGCAACCCCTTTCATTACATTGGTGTTTGGATTTGATCAACATTTGCTTTGGGACATTGCAGCAATTATCAGTTTAAACAACACAACACGGCATACACTATAGCGTTACGGGTAGACGCTACAGTGCTGCACACACACATTAACACACTCACGGCATACACTACAGCGTTACGGGTAGACGTTACAGTGCTGCACACACACACCCAATGCACTGATCATCCTACAATCCTCATGCCCAGCCTTAGTACAACTGATGCACCCCCAACTTAGCTTCTACAACTACCCTAAATTTTTAGTAAAAATTTGGCGACTCCCATGGTCCACCACACTAGCTTAGCTGCCCACATCTCTAGGATCACTAAGTTCCACTGGTTAGTGTTTTAAGTGTGGAAGCAAGATTGTACTAATTTGATCACCACAGGGGTATTATTCGCTCAGTTCTCCCGAATCATCACTAAGTTTGCTCAACTGTCTCTTTTCTTTTTTCTTTTTAGCAGGAAATTCACCACACGACTGCATTTTTTTCCTGATATTAACACTGACAATAGGTCCTCCCCCCCCCCCCCACTTAAACATAGCAGTGTCCTCACTGATTAATTTAGGGGAAGACCTATTTACAAAGACTAAGACTAAAACAAAAACAAAATTAAAAATAAACCTACGAAACTACAACTACTAAAGGAAACACAAGGTGCACAATCAAATAAAGCAAAAGAGAAGGGACAGATAAAAAGTAACCTGGCGGTGAGTAGACTACTCAACCGCGTCCAGAGTCTGGAGGAGGCGCCTAAAAGATGTCCGCCTCAGGATCCAACTGCTCTCCCCGCTGCACCATGCACATAGCTCTGTACATGTTTCTCATCCCTACTTCCATCCGCCCCTGTCTGGCTGCAGAAACACTGATTGTGACTAAATGCATCCTAAAGCACCTAATCTAGGAAAAATAATGCGAAAAATTAAAAAGATAAGGATTGAGAAACTTGGGTTGCCTCCCAAGAAGCGCTTGTTTATCGTCTATAGCTTGACGTTGCAATTCCACACTCTCAAGGTGGAATATATGACACAAAGAACACATCATCCTTCTTCTTCCGTTTATGAGGCAGAAAATTCATGAACTTGAGGTACAAATTCATATGCTTCCATACCCTCTCAAGGTGAAGGATGATGAACAAAGCATAGAAGGAGTCTAAATATCGATCAAGCTCTTCACTCCCATATTCCTTGCTTCTCAAAGGATGAGTAGGAAAACTGATTTTTTGGGTGATTTCTTGTTGGATTTCCACACCTTCCCAAGATTGAGAATTTTTAGCTTTCTTCCAAATAAGAGGATCCTCACGTTCAATTATTTTTTCTTCCCCATCTTTGTTTTTCTCCCATGATTCTTCTATTAGTAAGCCATTTTCTTCTTGTTCTGAATTTTGAATAAGTGGTTGTTCATCTGCTAACCAGTCATCCGCTAACCAGGGATATGATTTGTCAATAACTATCCACTCTGGCTCCTCAAGAATTTTAGGTTGAGCCAACCAAGGATGACACCCAGTAATGAGTACCCATTCTGGCTCACAAGAGCAGTACACAAGATCCTTTCCACAAATATCACAATATGAGTGTGTCTCACAATTACCAGTTAAATGTGGTCCTCCACAACAACAACAACAAAGTTGCGGTAGTATGGACTCCATGATTTACAAAATATTCACCTGGCTTTCATGGATTCAAGGGAGTAAAAGTGGTAACAAGATAAAAACAATATGTATAAACTAAAAAGAAATAAGAAAACTAAAAACAAACTAAAGTATGTACGGGTTCAAATTAGTTGTTGCCTTCGAATTACTAGTAAATGTAATTTCGATCCCCGGCAACGGCGCCAAAAACTTGTTAACTTTTCGCAAGTGTACCGAATCGTGCAAGTAATAAAACCGGTAAGTACCGAGATATCGTCCTCAAGGATCGAAGTTAATTTACTAAGACGTTAACAACAGCTAATAGAAACCAAATTAAAAGGAGTTTGTTTGATAATTGTTGAGCTATCAAGCTCGAAGTAAAGCGATAAAAATGTTTTTGGGTTTTTATTACAAAAAACGGAACGTTTGAGGAAGAATATGATGAGAAGATGCTAGGGATGAATGCCTTTCAATTTCATGCTATTGTCACTGATTTAATTCCAAAAGATAACCTCACTCTCATTTCCTATTGAATCCACAATCCTAACCAAGCCCTAATCCCTTAGGTGAATAGTCCTTTGTTAATTAATAAAAGTCCTAATTCCTTAAGCACATTTACTAACAACAAGCAATAACAACGAGGATTCGCAACATACATCAATTCATAGATTATTCCTAAGCTACAAATTGAAGAAATTGAAATTCAAACATTCTAACGATAAAATTCCCATTTGATCATTGAATAAAGATAAGTTCTACAATTTTCCAATCATAGAAATGTTTAAGCCCAGAAAATCAATTCACAAATGATGAAAGAACATGAAGAACATCAATTTAAATCAGCAACAATAGCACTACATTAAAATTTATCCATCCCTAACATTGGGGTTTAGTTACACATGAGAAAAGAAGAGAAAAATGGAGAATTACAAGTTGAAGGTGAAGACGAATGCATTAGAATCCTCAATTCTTGTTCCCAAGTCTTGATTCTTCGCTTGCCGTCAGCTGGAAGGAGCTCTCTCGCGTGCTAGGGTTTCCCAAACATCCAGAATTCCCCAAAAAATGCGTCTGTCCCTTGTTTTAACGTGTTTCCAGTATTTTGCGCTTCACTCGCGCTCCCAGCGCCACTTACGCGCAGATGGAGGACGCTACAGTGCAGTTTTTGCGCCTCAATTGCGCCTCACGCGCAACTGCAGCGCAATTTGGCAGGAACTCCTGTGATTCTGCGCTCCGTTTGCGCTCCGTGCGCAACTGCAGCGCAATGCTCACTTCCTTGTATTTTTGAGTCTGCTTGCTTGCATTTCTTCGTTCCTCTCTTCACCTAGTCCCTGGGCACAAAAACACCACAAAACCCAGCATAAACACTGCAAAGCAATTAAATCTCAAATAGAACAACTCATTAATTTTCTCCTAACAATTTCCATTCATTCATCAAATTATCAAGTAAAATTCCCCTTTTTCGCAGTGAAAAACATCATGTGATTCTGGATTCGTTAACCGTTGGATCGTTTTTTTTTTATGCGAGAAGGTTCTTGAGACATTCATCTTCACTTTCACCGTTCGGATCGTCGAAACAAGGTCTGAAGAGAGAGAAATCACCTTCGCAAAGTAGCTGCAATTTTGGGTATTTTGGTTTATTTTTGTATTTTTGTAACTTTGACATTCTTGGGCCAAGTCATGTAAATGCATGTAAATGGACACTCCTTTTTTGTAATAATAATTTTTTATTGCACCTCCCTTTTTTATTTTCTTTTGTAATTTGTATTATTTCTTATCTATATTTTTTTATTTTCGTTTTTTAATTAAAGATATTGTATCAAGAAAAATAAATTAAATCTACTTTGTAATTTTTTGAATTAGCATATTTTTTTAATTTTTGTTTAACCACTAAAAAAGTAATAATAACGCAAAATTAGTAAATTAGCGCAAAATGACCTATTCGAGGGATTAAGAATCAAACATACGCGAAAAACATATTTTTGTGAATTTTTTTAAAAAGTAAAAATGTACCGGTTAAAATTGGGTGTTCACACTTCTTCTACTTTCTGTTTTGGTGACATGAACTCCATTATTTGTAAGTTGTTGATATTGCTAAACATGAGCTAAACACCTTGTAGTTGGACTGCTTAAGCTTTGTAATTAATCTTTATGTATTAGTAATATAATATTATGATGTATGCATTAATCTTTGTGTTTTAATTCTTTCAAACCTGTTTTGGGACTGATCAACTAAAATAGGTAGATTCATGGGTTCAGAAATGGTTCATGGATTGATCTCAATTATTGATGTGAGTGAGTGGTTGTTTTAAGGACGCTTAGAACAATCCTTGCCCAAACCTAGACATAGGAGGGCTTAGTTCATAGAGTGAATACTGTGGGCTCTTTAATAGACAAATGTGGACTTACTTGAAGCCTAAACATAGGATCTTGTCACGAAACCTTGGTGAAAGTGATCGAAAGGCACGCAACATTTGCTACAGCACTCAATGCTATAACATCTAATGCTATAGCACTAACACAGAAGAGAAATTACTTAGTAAAAGCAATCCAACTAGGTCTTCACCATATAGTTTTCCTTTTTATTTCCTTGCAAACCAAACCTTTATTTTACTGTTTCCAAATATTGTGTTTTACCTTACACACTGGTTTGCTAAGTTATGACAACTGTAAATTAAATACAATCCCTGTTGGTTCGACCTGTATTTCTACTGTATTACTTGTTGCGACTACGTATACTTGCGTATATAAATTCCACAACACTCTTCAATGTGTAAATCACCAATCACGAGGTATTTGCGCATTTCTCTGTTTCGTCGCTGATTGTGTTATCCTTCACGTATTTTGTTGTTTCTCTCCTCTCTCTCCTTCAGCCTTTTTCGTCTTCCCTTTTTTTCTAAGATTTAGCGCTTCCTTCTCTCTCTCTCTCTCTCTTTCACAGATCCCACCCTTCTTTTCTCTTCCCTTTCGTCTTTGTTTCATTCTTTTCTTCCTTCTAAGATCTACCCTTCTAAGATCTACCGGATCCATTCTTTTCTCATCTTCCTTTCTTCCTTATTTTCCGGCAACTATGACCTTCAATCGAAAAACAAGTTTGATATTCAGAATCCTCACGCCGTCCTCTCGCAAAGTCCTAAAAAAAGTTTGCCATCGGAGTACCCTCCACCAGCGACCACCTTTCGGAGGTCATCTCCACTGCGCCTTTGCCGCCAGAGGAGAGGAAGAAGATCTGTTTTTTTAACATAAAAGCAAAATTTAATAAAATGGAATATTTTGGTAAAAAAAACAAAAAAAAACCACGTGGATAATAAGAACTGATTTACCACATAGATTAATAAAAAAACACGTTTAAATCCAATTCAGTTTTCTGTTAACCCACTCGGCATGATTTAACGCCAATGACTAATAATGAAAACAGAAAAATAAGTTGGGGATGAAAATACCTACTCACCCCACACCTCCTAACTCCAAATATTCCAAAACTACCCTTAATGAGAGGACGTGTTTACGTGCGATTCGGTTGAGGCCAACCAAATATATTCGACTAGGCCCAACCGAACGTGTATTTTTTTTGAGACACACCTTTTTTTTTCAATTTTTAAAGCGTTCGGGGCACCCCCACTTTTCATTTGATCACATTGTTCTTCCTCTGTAATTAAAAAGAAGTATTTTTCACCTTCAAGTTTTGTGAATAGGGTTTCTATAGTGGTATGTCAGTGGTGTTAGGAGTTTCTTTCAGGTTTGAGAGTGGAATCACTTGTCAATGCATCAATCTGGGAGCAAAGGTAGAGATGAGTTATTGCATCCCGTTCATGAAGTGTTGGATGATAATGAAAATTTAAGTAGTTTGGTTGAAGATGTTGCAATTGATGGTAGTAGCTTGAGGGTTGGTGAGAGAGTTTGTGTTAATGAAGAAGTTGGAACTTCAAGAGTGGTGGGTGAAGATTCAAGATCCAGTAATAAGGAGGAGCCTGAGGAATTTAAGGGTCCAGAGAAATTTGATCAAGAAAATATATGTGATAAATTGTCTGAGTTTGAGCAAGGAACTAGTTATAATAACTCAAACAATTTGGTTAACGAGGAAGTGGTTGATACAGTGGTTGTAATAGAGACTGAGAATGTGAATGGAGAGGATATGAAATTTGAAGAAAAAGCTGATGAATTGGGGTTAAGTTTGGTATCAATCATGAAAGTAACAAAAGGGGTATCTGAAACTTTTGAAGATTCGGTGGGGGTGCCCCGAACCCTCTAAAAATTGAAAAAAGGGGTGTGTCTCAAAAAAACACATGTTCGGTTTCCCCTGGCTGAATAAATTCGGCGGACCCTAACCGAATCGGTGAAAAATGCGCATTTCATTAATTGCCTTTTGGTCATTTCGTAGGGTTAGGGGTGTGGGGTGAGTAGGGAGGGATGTGGGAAAAGTATGGGCCAATATCTTTTGTTTGTCAACTTTGTGAGAACATTTTTTTCTTTTATCATTGGGAACAAACTCTTGCAACACAAAAAACGCTACAACTGTCCCCATAGAAAACTAAGGCACGATACAGGCCCATAACAATCAAGACACATATTAGTACACTGCACTGCACCAAATTCCTACCCCAGGTTAAACTCGGTTAGGATGGCAACAAAACTCGACCTAGCGGGTACCCTTCAATCGCGACCTGAGTTTGACTAGGAGCGGGGGCAAGTTCAGAGATATTGATACCCGACCTGCCCCCGCTCCAGACATGTTCGACAAAACATTAATTATTAGCTTTTATCTTATTTTATGCATATATAGTTATTCATTTTGTTTCATATACTTTGTTTATTTTTAATTTTGATCGCTTTTCAATAGAAACATTTATTTTAATGCTTTTAACTTAATTTTATAATTGTATAAAATAATGTTTATGATTAATATATTTTTAATTTTAAGACCATTATAAAGATATGTAAATGATTTGAATAATTTGTTTCAGCCCTCCAAAACCCTCATTCAATACATTTTTTTACTTCCTCTAAATTGGGGGTGATTTGGTTTTATGAAGAAAAAAAAATTCCCCATCGAAGGTGATGATGGTCTATCCTTCCTTACATTCACTATTCATTCTTCTTTTTTTTTCAAGTCCTCCCCTCTCCTCCAAACTCCCAAACAAGCTTTTAAAGTTACAACCCACACCCAATTTTGTTCCGTCTTCTCCGTTTCTTCCTTAAACCAAACCAGGTTACACTCTTTAGTAGCCTTTGCACCCGGCGATGCACGAGGTGCGCTAGTATTGACGGTGGTAAATAATCAATAATACTAATTTAAGCATAATTAGGAATTCATTTGTGTAAATAACTACAAAACAAAGTATAAAAAAACATCAGTCAAAACGACAAATTAATTATAATAAAGATACTAAGTATGATAAACATCAAGCACATTTAGTTACCTGATTTTACCATGTCAAATATATCTTCCTTTTTGATGTCTTTGATCAGTTGATCAAGTTTTATTTTCAAAAGCCTAGAAATCATATTTGCCCTATCTTGTGACATAAAACAATATTTTTCAAAATAGGAGGACAGTTCAAGCTATTTATGATTATAGGTAAACGTAATAACGAGGTCAAGATATCCAACCAAACCACATATTGTCATAGCATCCTGATAATTTTGAAACATATAGCGTGCACTTCCTATAAAAGTTGAATTAGATTCTCCTTTTAAAATTGCTTCAAGCAAACCATTATATAGATGGGTTCTAAGAACTGTCTAGTGAAACCTAACACATCTCATTGTAATGTTGCTTCGACAAACATGAAGCACTCAAAATAAGTGGATATTGCATTGACAAATATGAAACACTCAAAAGAGAGACCCGCTACAACAACCTTGATTGTGTATGAACAACAATGTCTCTATCAAACCCACTTGTGTCAAAATCACCTACAATAAGTGATGTCACTTCAGATGCAGTAGGTAGGTTATCACGACCGAAGTAGAAGATAAATGATTTAGACTAAAAGAAATGTGGTTCTAAAAAACATAAGGAGAAGAATTATAGCTATAAATTGATTTTTTAAAGTGATTTAGCTATAATGTAACCAAAAAAGTGGTTTAGCTGATATGGCAAAAATTGAAAAAATCATTTTAAAAATAAAATGGGTCTACAAAACCAAATTTTGGTTCAGGAAACACCAAAATTGATCTAACATAAGTATAACAGATATTTTACATTTAAATTTTACTAAAAAAAATCTTTGCGCTAGCTAAACCAAAAGTGGATGAGGTGTAGTCATTAATTTCGTGATTTCGAGTTAAGAAAAATGTGATTTAAAAAAAAAAGAAAATAGGTGTAAATATAAATTGTTTTTTCAACTTAAATTAATTTTTTTAAGTAGTGAAAATTTTAAAAAAAGAAAAGTGGACTAAAACCTATAGTAGTATAGTCTAAGTGAAACCATAAATAACAAATTTAAAAATGAGTGTTTTTAGGGTGAGGGATCAAATAAGTTTCTTACCGGTGAACCACTAAAATTGATCGTCGGATATTATGTAAGATGCTATGAGTGGTCAAGACTAAATCAACCAATATTAAATCACAACCAAGTTTTATATTATATCCTACGATCAATTTTAGTGATCCACCATTGATGGATGGACTTAGTTGATTCTTCACCCTAGAAGCATCTTTAAAAAAATATTAAGATTTTAGAAAAAAAAAAGGAGAATATGTGTAAATATAAATTATTTTTTTCAATTTAACTTTATTTTGATTAGTAGTGACAGTAGTAAAATGAAAAGTGATTAGAGGAACCCAATGTAATTCGTTTGATTCTGTGTCTGGATTATTGGTTCTTCAACCAATGGATATTTATTAAATGCTTAGGTACACAAGATCTACGTTATCGTTTCTTCAATAAGAAGGTTAGGGTGGTTAAACATTTACTTATTTTTTCATGTTCTAGCTGCCTTAATAACTTATCTGATTTTGTTATTATCATGTTTGCTAGATTTTGAAAGAAAATGGATGTTACAGTGATTGGCATCTCGACACCCTTGTCACTAAGAAGGTTAGGGTGGTTAAACATTTACTTATTTATTTGTTCATGTTCTAACGGCCTTAATAACTTATCTGATTTTTTTTTATTTCCATGTTTGCTAATGCTAGATTTTGGAAGTGGATAGGATTCCTAGATTTCCACATTCAATGGTGCTTGAAGGTGGGAGCATCCATGTGGATGGAGAAGGTAAGACTTATGCAGTGATTTGTTGGTATGTTTAACTTGAAGGTATTTATTTGTTCTGGTTTGTGAAAATATTATTCATATAACTATAAGCTTTCAAATTAAAATAGAATGTAACCGCAAGCTACATGCTAGTTCTCTGGCTCTTAATCTGAAGATTAAACATCTCTACTCTCCACTTAAATGTAGTGCCAATTAGATTAATTAGGATAAGTGGTAGGTTGTAGGTAGGCAAGATAATTTTAACTTTTATATTCATGAATGTGGTCTTGTTCACTGCCCTAAACATCGATCTGCCGACTGAATTGCTTATGAAATTTCTATGTTTTGCTGTGTACTTTGGCAATTTTTTCTTCTTTCAGGAACATGTCTTACCAGTGAGGAGTGTCTCTTGCACAAGAGCAGGAACCCCCACTTGAGTAGGAATGAAATAGAGGATGAACTTAAGGCATATCTTGGAGTCAGGAAGGTGATATGGCTGCCTCGTATGAATTGATAGATTTTTGCTCAGGATATTTAATATGGGATGCTTGAAAGGTTTTTTCTGTGGACCATTTGTCATGATTAATTTGTAGTGCAATGTTTTATATACATTTGTTTGAATTTGCATTCGAGAAATGACCTTTTTGGCATAAAGCCAATGGAATGCAAGATAACTAAATAACAACTTGGCTCGTACAACCATTTCATGATGATACTTATCAAATATGATAAGTGAAATCTGGCTGTTCTCTTGTGTTGAGTGTCCTCACTGTCAAAAGATTAACTTCAATGCGACTATGCTATCACCGTGTCCATAAAAGGCTCCATATATTACTCAGTTTAATCCGTATTGATTAATTATTATATTGCATTTTAGAATGAAAGAAATTAAGGTACGGTTGTTGCATTCCTTTCCATCTTAATAAAAAACTGGGAGCTCTCACCTAGGTACCAATAATGAGGAATTTGGCGGCAATCATTTTCTTAGCTGTTTTCTACAAAAAGAAACAGGACCCTGATGATGGTTTTATTTTGTTATGAGTCTTATGACTTATGAAGTTGATATTACTATTTTCATTACAATTTTACTTTATTCACACATGAACCTCAACCTAGGGCATATTTTAAGAGCATAGACCTTTCCATATTACTGAAAATGACTGCACCAATGTCCATACAATTAGGGTATGTTTCTGAGGGGGGTATTTATATCTATATATTCCCTGTATTCTAATTAAGAAGTGTGCTGTCTTATACAGGAGATGATGCTACAAATGGTCATATTGACAACATGTGCTGTTTTGTGAGGCCTGGTGTGGTTCTTCTGGCTTGGAGTTGGACAAATGATAAAACTGATCCTCAGTATGAAAGGTCTGTAGAAGCTCATTCTTTGCTTTCAAGTGTAACCGATGCTAATGGTAGAAATTTTGAAATCATTAAACTCCATGTTCCTGATCCACTATACATGACAGAGAAAGAGTCTGCTGGGATTTTTCCGGTAAACACCCAAATGTTTAATTCTTTCCTTTCCCAATAAAATTTATTTCTTAATAATTGAAAATATAATACTAAAAAGAAGACTGTGCAATCATTGTGATTTCTCTTAACCAAAAAATTATGGAGGTGATTTTCAAAGTATGAATCCAATCATCATTGGAGCGTATCTTTCATTGTGGTTAGATTATTTGATATTTTTCAAAGGACAGTACTTATATTTGGTCAGTAATAATTTTTAAGGTTGGTTGTGACTTGTGAGGATGCTGTGGAACATTTTTCATTTGATTGGATACCACATGGAAAACTATATTGGTAGACCTAAGAAATTTTTGGTGTCCACATGAAAGAATTTATATGAAGAGTCGATGAACATTTGTTTTGGTTGGCTTGTATCTCAAGTATTAGGTGTGATTTTTCCTTAATAGTCTCTGCTTATATGGAAAGTCCAGATACCGAGTGGCAACCCTATGATTACCTCTCTAACATAACCTGTGTATTAGGTCAATGAATCGTTTGTCGTCGAGAAATGAATGAACCAGTTTTGTTTTCAATAGGATGTAATATCAAGAAAAGCAAATTACCAGAAAGTGAGCTATTGCATGTACTACTCAGATTCAGTGCACCCTTTTATTGTTTTGCTCTCATCTGATTCAAAATTAACACCAAAACAAATCAGAAACTGGTTTGAGATTCTATTTTGATCTCTCACCTATGTACTTTGGGTAATTTAGGATATTGGGCTATGCAATATTTGGAATGCGGTTAGCAACCGGCCAGCTAACTAAGACATAGTATATTTTGAATTGTGGTATTCTAATAATGCCTATTCTGCAATGATTAAGAATGATGTAAAAACTGATATACTGACCTTGAAGTGATACTGATTCCTGAAAGGATTAAGAATGAATACTGCTATTAGTTACACTTTTGAATGTTAAATTGCTCATGCAACTAGACAAACTCCACCTCTATTGGATGTTCTGGTGTAGTTCAATATTTTTCAGGATGACAAGGCCAGGCCAAGATTTTTGGATAAAAGGCATGCTGCTTCCTATGTAAACTTTTACATTGCAAACGGAGCTACCATTGCTCCACAGTTTGGAGATAAAAAGTGGGATGATAATGCTATCCGAGTCCTGTCTAAGGCATTTCCTGATCATGAAGTAAGTAAAATTGATTGTTAAAATACTCTTTCGGTTGAAGAATTCTTTCAAAGACAGCACTTATTACTGCAGTTAGTGTAGATCAAGGTATGTTTCTGAATGAGTTATATGAACTTTGGGCAATTTATCCTAACCATCTTGATTCTTGAAGAATATACAGTTAAAGAAACAATGAAGCAGAAAACAGCTAAAATGTGATGAAGTGGGAACAATATTTTGTGAGGGACTGGACTCTGATATCTAAGAACTCTCCCAGTGATAGGGTTTGTGGTTGAAGATCTATGGCTCCAACCATCACTGTTTTTTTTTCTCTAAAGATAGCTTAGATCCAAAGCTATCAATAAAAATGAATATATATATATATATATATATATATTGATGATTCTTTCTAAAACTAACCCTGTTACTCATTCATCTAAATCATCATGAATTATTGTATACCCATCATTTAGAATGGCAGAGCCCCATAGTTTATAGTTGCAATATAGTACTACGTTGTATCTTTAGGATTTCACAAGTCGTTTATGAATGGTAAATTTTGATCTCATTTTTGAGTTGTTTGTTTTGTTTAATAAAATGATATTTTATGATGTTCACTGGTTTATAGGTTATGGGAATTGAAGGTTCCAGGGAGATTGTTTTGGCGTGTGGAAATATACATTGCATAACTCAGCAACAACCAGAGCGATACTCAACATACCCTGATAGGATGGTTGACTAAATTGCATGGTTCGATCTCATTGAGCAAGGATCTCCAAATGTAAAGGGTGGAAAGAAGTACCAAAAGAACCAAGAAGAGGCAAGAAATAAGGGAGTTTTATAGAGAGAAACAGCAAGAAACACGGCTGGCCGTGTTATAAAACATGGCCGTGTTTCGCGAGAAAGCTGAGGCACTCCAAATCCAAATCTGCAAAAAACATGGCTGCCAGTGTTTCAAAACATGGCCATGTAATAAAACACGGGTTCCAGTGTTATAAAACATGGCCGTGTTTTCCCAAATTCTTCCAATTGTTTTTACTTTTCTTTCTTTACTTCTTGTAACTGTTCTTTAATCAGTCTTGATGACTCTAGGCCTATAAATAAGCACGAAATTCTGAGTGCTAGCCATGTCATTCTTACTTGTATTTCTTGCTCAAAGTTTATTGCAATTTTCTACTTCATCTTTATATTCTTACTCTTTATCTTTATGCTCTTTACTTTCTTGCACTTTTATTTTTCTGCTCTTTTATATTTCTGCACTTTTACAATTCTGTCTTTATCTTTCTGCACCTTTATTCTTCCGTCATTTACATTCCAGCAATTTACTTTTATGTCATTTACATTTATCGCAATTTACATTATGAATATGAGTGAGTAGAAATACGGTCTTGGGTTATTGGGAGTAATCCAATGATAGCTAATCACGTATTGTATTGTTCAGCCATTAGGAAGGGAAGCAAGAATTGGGAATAGACTTAGAGTCATTGAGAGAGATTAGGCCTCTCGAAGTGCCTTTTGGGAGAGATTAGGCCTCTCGAAGAGCCTATTATCGTTTATTTTCATTGTAATTTTCTGTTTCTCACCATATACACACTTTCATAGTTCTAATTGAGTCATGAGGAATTCTGCATTTTCTGGTTCCTAACAAATTGGTATCAAAGCACTAATCCTAGTGCATTTTATGGTAGTTACAAGAAGAAATGTGGAAAATCAAATGACAGCACTGGAACAAAGGTTTGGGGAAATGGAAACTGCTGTTACAAAAATTTTGCAATGCTTGAATGAAACAACCATCATACCCAGACGCAGACACAATCCTCGTAGTGGAGAAGTAACTGAGAAGATTCAACAAGAAATTCCTGAACTTATCCTTGAGGACAAGGATGGTTTTGAAGGGGAAGGGAATGATAGACGCTTCTAGAATGTGTATGTGAGAAGGAAAGGAAAGGCAGTTGGTGAAGGGAGCCAAGGGCGCCGGATCCTGTTCAGCGCAAATAACTGCCAGGGCGCCATGGGCGCCAGTAACTGCCAATTATTGTTTATTTTCATTGTAATTTTCTGTTTCTCACCATTAATACACACTTTCATAGTTCTAATTGAGTCATGAGGAATTCTGCATTTTCTGGTTCCTAACACTACTGTGGTGTGATATCAAATAAATTATTACAGATTTGAAGAAATAATTCCAGATCTAGGTTTTTTGGGGGGAAAGAGAAGAGGTGAAAGGTTATATATACTGTCAAAATAGTCCCTCCTTACGTGGCAATAAACGTGACACATCATCACATTTAACGGAGTTAATATGGTAACTTAATAGCAGGGATGAACTTGACTAACAAATTTAACAGTGGAGGACAGTTTTGCAATTATATTCAAGTGAGGGACCAAATTGACAGCGAGTTATACTTTGAGGGACCAAATTAAAATGGTTGTTTACCCTTTTTTTATTATATTATTACTCCATAACGTGCCAAGGACACGAGTCGGTCACAATACAACTAGTCCTGATTCTATTTGTGGCTTCGAAATTCACATGTCTCTTTTTTGAAAAACATAATTCACATGTGTCTAACAAAACAATTTTATTTGGTTATCTCTGTTTTTTTCCATTAGAAGCTCTCTTTATTAGATATATTTTTTTCCCAACACTTATGTTTGAGTGGGTGGTTTTTGGACTCGGAGGGTTAACTTTATATTTAAATATATATTTGTTATTTTAAAAAATTGAAAGATTAATATGATACATGATTGTATAACATTTCAATTCAATTTCACTTTACTTGAATTTAAAATATTTTATGACTTCATAATTTATAAAAGAAAAACAACTATCCCTCCCACTCCTGAACATGTTGTATAGCTTCATTTGAAAAAGGGTAGTTTAACGAGTGTATCAGACGCGGATTGGGGGAAGGTGAGCGTGTGAATTTTTGGAATCACCATTGGATAGGCAATCAGCCTCTGCATCTTGTGTTTCCTTCTTTATTTGCAGGTTCTGTGGACAAAAATGTGTCTGTTGTAGCAGCTGGTTGTTGGTGGGAGGAGCACTGGCAGTGGCGAATAGTTTCTGACCAGCAACGTTCGATTGAAGCGCAGGAGTTGTGTGATATATTGCTGGGTGTAACGCCTAATAGAGGGAAGTGCGACAACTAGTGTTGGTTTTTAGAAGCCCATAAACAGTTTTCGGTCAGGTTTTGTTATAATCGTTTGGTTCGCTGGCGAGTGGTGAATGATATTGCATCAAATGTTATTGATAATTGTTCGGCCTTATGGAGGACTGACACTTGACGAAAATTAAAATCTTCGGTTGGAGACTATTTTCCAATGCTATCTCCCAACGCGTGACATTTTGTTACACTGTCATGTTATTGAATCTGAAGATGCAACGGGCTGTCCTTTGTGTTTGTAGGAGCATGAGACTATATTGCACTTGTGTTTTCAGTGTGCTTTGGATAAAGAGGTGTGGGCTAAGATTGGAGACTGGACCGGGTTGCAAATTCAACAATGCAATAGTGTTGTGGATCATTTGAAATTGTTTGGAGCAGCGTTTTCATGAAAGAATGTGAACAAGTCAAAGTATATTATTTGATTAGCAACATGTTGGTGTATTTAGTTGGCTAGGAATAACTCTCTTTTTAGAGGGGACTTACCTGTAGTAGACGCTATTGTATCGTACGTTAAATGTGTCACAGTAAATACCCTTTCTCTGCTCTGTTAATTGCTTGTAGTAACTTTATTTACTTTTTTCGCAATCATTTTATAATCATCATGCTTATAGAAAGCTGATGTGTCTAGGTCAGAAAGTTTCTAGAAGTTAGGGCAACATTTAGCATTTGTATTGTAGCTAAACTGTCCTTTGATGACAGCTACAATTGTCCTTTTTTAGCTAGCTGTAGGATTCCTAAAATCTAGGGCAAGAATTGGCATTTGTCTTGTAGCCAATCATGCCTTTAGATAGTTGTAGCAGGCATAGTAATGAAGCAAGCAATCATTGAAAAGAAAATACCTTTCTCTCATTATATTCTCTGAAATTCAGCAACTTAGCTCCTTCACCTCGAGCGATATTCATCCCATTATTGCTCCTGGCTTGAGCTACGGTATTACCGGTTGAATCAACCCCTAATATCCAAATATCAATTACTGCTTTCGTATTAGTACTCTGTTACAAAATGTCTGTCATGGAGTTGGTTTATCTATGGGGTGAGCAGATTTTCGAGTTATTCTGCTTCGTCTTGGTGGCTTAATACCTCTTCATGTTTAAACAATTTGTAATTGTGTTATCGAGCACATCTAGTGCTTGAGTTTTCAATAAATCATTGCGTGCAGCATTATTGATGAATCACATTTCAATTATTACCATAAATAATTACCACACAGATATTTGCCCCCATGTATTCATCTCTATCATTGTTGCGAATACCGTGTCTGCAGTTAAGCTGCAGCTGGTATTCGCGCCAAACCTTGTCTCTTTGTATTTTATTACATGTTTTGCCTTTTGTTTCTCTGTGGTATAATTAAGTTACTCTTTGGCCCACATAAGCATCGGACGATCCATACAGATACGCATTACAGACATTATAGTACCACCGTTGGATATGGATTTTGATTGCTTTTTTATTTCCCTTTGTCAATTTATGCGGCTCAACTGGTCCCACTACACTACAACTTGCTTTTACCCCAAAACTTCTATGTTTATTACAAGGATATTTTCAATAATTTACAACTATCACTTTTTCCCTTCTTTTTTCTTCTATTTCGTTTTTCTTCTTCTATTTTTCGCATTGCACACCATGTAAACAACAATTTTCACTCTCATTATCAAGTGCATCTTGCAGATATCAGAAAGTATATAAACAATTTGGTTCAAACATCTTCAAAAACATCTCAAAGGACAATCACAAATCTGAGGCATTGACAAATCTGGAGTATCATACACACCCTTGAATAGCTTGGTCCAAAGCATGAATGTTCTTGCGGAAAGTTAATTAAGTAGTGGACATTCTCAAAGCATGGTTTGGTAGTGGACAGTAACTTATAGATTGGTTCAAACTTCATCAAAAATTTATTAAATCGAGATTAATTAGAAAAACTGAACGACAAAAAAGATTGGGAAGATAAACCGAAACAATATTAACACACAACAAGATGAACAATAACCAAATCAACAGATCAAAATACAAATGTTTTGAGAGAAAAAAAAATTAATCAAAGAAAAATGTAGAACCCTTCATCATCTCGTCTAGATCTGACAAAAGAGAAAGAATAAACATATAATCAAAAACCATTTACATTGAGGTGCCACTATTCCTCTGTCCGGGCACCGTCTTTTCTCCGTTGAGAAGTATAGATCTGATTGATTAGGGAGAATCGAAATGCCATTCAAGTCCACCACCAATTAGATCCAGTGAAGATCTATCATTGTTGCGCCATCCGTCCACCGCCGTTGCTCCGTCGACAAAAATTATGCATGTTGTGAGAGATGCATGCAAGTAATGAGAAAACCAGATCTTTACATTCAAGTAGATCTGTAAAACCGGAGAGTGAGGAATGACCCCATGAAGGTCGTAGAGAGATGAGGGTCGGAGATGAGGGTCGTAGGGAGATGAGGATGAAGGGTGGAAGATGAGGTTTGAGAGAGAGTGGGGGAAAAAAAGAGTGGTTAATGTTGAGTGTTTTGGTGATAGTTTTCATGTGAACTAGTTTTTTACCCGTGCGGTGTATTGCCATAAAGTCATAATAGTAATTTGGAAGATAATCATAAGTTGTGAACAATGTCTAAAATATATGATTTGATATTCATAAGTTGTGTTTGAAAAAGTTTAAAAAATGTCGGTATTTCTTATAATGTTAATAATAGAGTGAAAATGGAGAAAAATAAAAATGAGATTTTAGGTAAAATCTGCATCCCCGTTGGCCCTCCCGTTTGCATCCCCGTTGGCCCTCTCGTTGGCCATCCCGTTGGCACTCCCGTTGGCATTTTACTCATTTTTAGCAATTATAAAATACTAATTTGGTAATTTTTTGTAGTAGTTCAATTGATTGAGTAGTTTTAATAGAGAGATTAATTTGGTAAATTTAGTAGTTTTAATAGAGAGATTATAGTAAATAATATATTTTAAATTATTTAATTATTGAGTATAATATGAATTTAATAATTTAGTTTTTTGATAATTTAGGTTTTCGGATTTTTTTTTATAAATTTTGATAAAGGTATGGGTTTTTTTGACAATATTTTTTTTGACAAAAGTCGGTACTCCCGTTGGCACTCCTGTTTATGAAGAAAGACTTTTAAAAATATGCATCCCCGTTGACCCTCCCGTTTGCATCCTCGATGACCCTCCCGTTGGCACTCTCGTTAGCGCTCTCATATACGTAGTAATTGAAGTATTACGGTCCGAAGTTTAATGTGAAGTCAAATTAAGAGTACACTTCCACAAAAATGGCAAGTAACGTTAGATAATCAAGAAAGTTAGTAACAAAAATGGCCATCATGAATAAGAACTTTCAAACCTTCTTTTCTTTGAACCCTTGAAATGGCAACATATAATTGACCTTGACTAAAAACAGCTCTAGGCAAGTATAATCCAACATTTTGTAGTGATTTGTTCTTGAAGTGGATGGGGTAGAATTCTCTCCAATTCTGATTGTAGAAGTCTTGTTCTTAGAAGTTACTCCATATTTCCTTTTTTGCCGACCTTTGCGTGATGCAATAATTCTGATTGAATGTCACATCGTAATATAGTGATCAATGGATCAAATTAGTATAATGGACAGCAAATAAGAAAATTAATAATTTTTCAATCTATTGAAAAAGCTGAAATTAGTACCACAACATTTAGATATGTGTCATTGCTGTTAACAAACTCCTCAATGGCTATCTTAAGAATTTTTTGCACTTTTTAGTTTGCTGTATTCGCCAGTGGCCATGTGCAAGAGAGGAATATCACAACAATGACCAAATATTACAGTTAAGGCAAAGGCAATGACTCCTATATTTGTTGCTTAGCTCTTTGTCTGTTATCCTAGACAGCTAGCTACAAAGGACTTTAATTCGCAGTCCCTCTAGCTTTCCACAATACATAGTACAATAGCCATTCAACATATGCATTGTCAGACCAAATGCTAATGGAAGTTTATGATTTATAAATCTTAAATCATGTATAATTCATGTAAGTTATTGAGTTGTAGTTATTGACTTGTAGGTAAATAAGTTTTCTAATTGGTACCTTTATTTGAGATGGCAAATAGGGTTAGAGTTGGGTTATGTCTGCAGCAACAGATCTTGAGGTGTACTTCGGCAGTGTGGACATTAAATGCGCCAGCATCACCATAATGAAATGTCACTGTCATGCTGCGGTTGACCTGCGAAAAGAGGAAGTACTTATCTATAAAACTATTTTATTGGGTTATAATGTAAGTAACAATAATGGTTTAGTTCAAAATGTATCAGATAAACTGATAAAGGCAATAGTTAACCATATACTATTTGATATAGTTACAAATTGTATTGATGTTTTTTGGTGATATGCTGCTGCAAAACCGTAGCAGTGCTGCAGAATTAGCATTTCCACTTTTCCAGCTACCATTTAATGGAGTGCAGCGGGTGCATAGGAATCGAGGCTAAAGCAAAAGGAGGGTATTTGATTTTTAGGATTGGTTACAAATATATTGCCGCATAGGACTGGTAGCTGATGTAGTAGCAGTGTATACTTTGCTACTGTATATCCCGTGACAAACATTCCCGTGAATTGTGCACAACATTATCATAGTAGCAGAACATTATCTAGTAACTAAACTTCTCAAACTAAATGATATATTTTAAAAGAAATATTACCATTCCTGTACACATCAAAAGCTAAAGAAAAACAAAAGATGGAGGGACTCATCAAAAACTACTGGTATCGTGAATTTGATTAAATAGATTGTGGGTAGATTATATTTCCTGACCTTTACAATGAACATCAAACCAAAAACAATAATAAAACTAAAACAGATATACATGAAGCAACTTAAGGTTTAATCTTTTTAACACCAAATGACTTGTACATATTTTCCTAACCGTATGCGTTTCCAACAACCCTTCTCCCGTGTGCGTTTCCAACTACTGCATAACATTAGAAACTCATGTTCTTTGAAGAGAGAAGACAAATTTGCGATCTTGAAAGAGAGAGTTTGTGAGAGAAGACCTGAGTTTGTAATGAACGAAGAAGAAGAGAGACTGAGGTGAAGTGAGATCGTGAGAGAGAAACACAGAGTAGCGATTCTGATATTATGAGAAGAAAATAGAATGAGGTGAAAGAAGAAGAGATAGTAGCGAAGGTGAGAACAAATCTGAGAAAGATTGAAGAAAGATTGAAGATGAAGAGATGAGAATGAGGGATGAAGAGGAAGAGATGAGAATGAGAGATTGTCGAGTGAGAGAGAGAGAGAGACGGAGGAACAATTTTGAAAACTTGAAAACTTAGAAAAGAGGGGGGAAAAGTTTTAGAAAAAAACGTTTTTGAATTTCAAAACATTGCAAATTGACCAAAAAGGTATAGTGATGTAACTAATGGAGGGAGGGCAGGATAGTAATTTTGGTGGAGGGTTAATGGCAACTATTTATAGTAGATGAAAGAGCAGAGAAACTTTTATTGTGAAGTGATGAGGATGAGTTTTGAGTCATGAGTGAGAGAGCGTGGGAATCAAAAATAAATTTGTGAAGTTCCTAAAAGATTAATATTTCTTTCCCAATTTTTCTCTTAAATGCTCCCTGCCTGACTCATGACCTTGATTTTTAAGTTATTATTATTATTATTATTATTATTATTCATGTAATATTTTATGTGACTTGCAGCATTACTAATTTAATTATTTTATTATTAATCCTTGGTCGAAGACCAGTTTGAAAAGTTGCAACATTATCGTTTTCATTGAGCACAATGTATGCTTTAAGTTTTTATTGTATTGGTTAAGAGATAAATGTGAAAAGAACGGATCTTAATATGGGGTGACTCTTCTTCCTCGGCTCTCTCCCTTTCTATTCGGTTTTTATCTCTTCTTTTTACACCTATTTACCTACCAATGACATGTGTATGCTTGCATGCTACTAATCTCACTGTTTTACTGTGTATATCATCATCCTACGTCAACTCAAACTTTCCGAAAACACTTCCCTCTACTATGTATGTGCGCGCGCGTGTGTATGACAATTCTAGAAGAATAAGTTAGAAATAGTCTACAGTATAATATAATTTACTTACTTGTAACTGGGACATCTTTGAAGCATTTACTTCAGGCTTTCTATTCCTATTGCATTTGTTAGTTTACGTGTGTGCCTTTGTATTGTTTTATATGCTGACATTTGATGTGATCCTACTCTCTCCATTCAGTACGCTTATTTTTTCTTCTAATGCCTTCTCAAAAATCTGGTGGTCCCCGTTTTTTAATTCTTTGTTCTGCTATAAATATATCAAGTGTGTTTCTTTAGATTATCACATTTTCATTTAAATATTGTGTTTCTGTTGTTTACTGTGGGTCTGCGTTGAAAATGGACTCTCTGATAAATACTTCAATTGTTGCTTACGATCCTATCACGGTATCTCGCTTTTTGGTTGTCTTTGTTGACTGTGTTTACTTTTCTTGTTTCAACCAAATAAATGCTATTAATATAATGCATGCTTTTTTTTGTAGGAGTTTGGAGTTGTTCCTTTTTTAGCTGGGTTCTTCACCTACCCAATACCACAGTTTGTGTTGCTCCGTGATCCGATAGGTACTGTGTTTCAAGTAGCTGTTAAGTATTGGAAGGGATACCTTTGCATGTATCAAGGGTGGAGCAACATACCCCTTGAGTATCCGTGCTGGCTTCGTTTTGCGACGCTGGTTTGCCAAACCATACCCCTTGCATATCTGTGCTTGATGAATGGACACATAGCTGGTTTGGGTGCATGCAGATAGGTGTGGTTCTTCATCTCCATCTAATGAAGGACAGGCTATGGATTGTCTTGTGGGCGGGGATTGGACAGATTTTTGCAAGGTCAAAGGTTTGGTTGCTGGAAGTAGAATCAAGGTTGGGTTTCCAATGGACAATTTCGATATTCTCTATCTGAGTATACTGGCTGAGCCCACTGGTTGAATGACGTCTACGCATAATGTGGGTGGTTTCTTTGTAGTTTGTGGCTGGTGTGGGGATGTTGTTCTTCGTCTTCCCTATTTTGTTTACAGGAACTTTAAATCACTTTTTGGAAGCATAATATGTACTTCGTGTTCTTTGTTTGGTGTTATCGAGTCAGTCTTCTTATGTCGTCTTGTGTAATATGTCGTCAATGTATTTTTTGTCTTCAAATAGTTTAATAGGTGTGTTGAATAATGTCCATATTTTACTTTTTGTCATAGTTTAGTAGCTCTGTGTTAAACTATGAATCTCTGCTGTTGATACCCTTGCTGGGTTGATAAGATGAATGGTTGATCTTAATAACCTTTAACTAAAATGCTTTCCTATAATATAGTAGCTAACTGATGTTATATTTTTTATTTTTTTTTTGGCAAAAAATGACATTATCTTTATTCACCTCTGTTATGCCTAAAAATTACACATTCATCGCTTGCAAGTGAGCACATGCGAGCCTACTAACAACTTGCATCGCGTAGCCTCTATTTTGTGTACTCACTCTCTGACACGTGTGTATTGAAAGATATCTGGCGGTCACAAAAATTGTATGTTCAAAAATCTGGATATTTCTTTATCTTTGTCGTTCATGTGTTACCATTGATTCATCGTGTATTGTTGCCCTGAGTTTAATTTACTATTGTTATATTCTAAATATCTAGATTTTTTTTTACTTTTTACCATTAAACCCCCACTGTTTGGCGTGTATATATAGCTTCGACTCCATCCTCATTTTTCACATATCCTGCGCTTCTCTATCCTACACTCTTCCAATATCTTACTTCCTTAAGTTCCCGTTTTTTCACTTGCAAATGACTTTCCTTGCTAATGTCGTCCCCGGGAGAATTGATTGGAGCCTTGACCTTCGTGTGATTCGACTATGGATCGTTCCCGACCACATAGATAAACAAATCGCTAACAGTCTCGAAATGATTCTTCTCGATGAAAAGGTGATCTGGTTCATTATACTATTTTTTGTTGTATAGTTTTTTTTATAAATTATAATCATGTTAGCTTGTTTTGACAGCTTGATCGTATTCATGCTTCTGTGAAAAGGAGTCTTCTCATCAAGTTTCTCCCGATCATATCTGAAGGCTCTACATATCGTTTTGAGAAGTTACTGGTGGCCGCAAACGATGTCAAGTTTTCAACTACTTCGCATAGATACAAGTTTCACTTCATGTCCAGCACGAAATGCGATCCTATTGAAACCGATAAGATACCGAACAATCACTTTTGTTTCGTGCCTTTTACTGAAATCATGCAATCTTCTAGGGATGACCAAGTGGCTGGTTTGTGTTTCTTTAACCTTTACTGTTTGTCATTCTTTTTCTTTGTTTTGTTTATCTTGGTTTATATTTCTTTTAGATGTCATTGGACACTTGGTCCGGAAGGACTTCTTGAAAGAGCATGAAAGGAATGGTAGGCAGGCCAAGTATTTTCAGTTTACTCTGGAGGACCTGAGGTGCTTGCCTTTGTATTTCATTGTTGTGTTATTGTGTTTTCGGATTTATACTTCTTTCCTCATTCATACTCTAAGTTTTCTTTATTTTTTACTCTCATTATTATAGTCGAAATCAACTCGAGTGCACTTTCTGGGGTACTTATGCAAATGAGCTTAATGATAATCTTGAGGCCCATAACTCTACCAACCCACCTGTGATTGTTGTCCAGCTATGCAAATTTAAGCGCTTTCAAGGTTAGAAATTTCCTCTATTTCTCTTTACGTCTACGGTGTTATTACTCAAGTATACATATCTCTAAATTGAGTTTATTTATTTGTCTAACAGGTACTATTGGCATCTCCAATGCTTTTCATGGTACTAGGGTTTTTTTCAACTCTGGCCTTCCTGAAATCACTGATTATATTGCAAGGTCAGCTGATCTTTTTATCTATATTTTTTCGTAACTTGAAATAACATGTCTTTTGTATTGACCTGAATTGGATTTTTGCTGACTAAGTATGGCTGCTCATTCTGAGCCATTGACGCAAAATATAACGCAAGTCGTTGCTCCTCAACCACCTTCGCTGGCTGAAGACATACTGCAAACGCCCAGAATGACTATCTCAGATTTGCTTAACGCCTCAGATGTGTGTATATTGTGTTGATTACTTTAGTTTTTATTTTCGAGATAATTAGTTTGTCATCATGTATACGTTTTGTGTTTTTGTGCTACTTTGATTGTACAGGTTGGTGTTGCGGTTGTTCTTGCTCGAGTGATTGAAATTGAGGATGAGTATGGGTGGCTTTATGATGCCTGTAACAGGTGTTTGAGGAAAGTTGGAAAAGTTGGATCCCGTTTTTATTGCAAAAACCCTAAATGCTCTCGAATTGTAACCGGTGTCCCTCGGTTAGTTACTACTTGAATATGAATCTGCCTTCCTATAATAATAATAAATCGTACGTAATCCTTATTTACTTTTTTCTGTGATTAGCTCCAAAGTTGAGGCTAAGGTGATTGATCCCTCTGGCACTGCAACTTTTGTTTTTTTTTATCGTGTCGTTGCTGATATAGTTGGACGATCTGCCCAACAATTACTTGAGGATACTCTACCAACTGCTGCTTTTCCGGATGAGTTTAACATGTTTTACGACAAAGAATTTCTGTTTAAGGTTACAATAGTTGAGGGGAATATAACTCAGAATTGGCAACATTTTGCTGTTAATGGGTTTAATTGCTTACCAATACCCACGTTGCTCATCGGTGGTAATGTGTGCGACGTGTAGAGTATATGGAAGAATATTTAACAAGCATGCGTGGCCACGTTACTCATCACTGACAATGTGTGTTACGTGTAAGATAAGATGATGGGGGTAGAAAATAAACATTGTCTCCTGGTGCCATTTGGAAAGCATGCGTGTAAGATAAGATGATGCATGTGAGTATAATATTATGTGGAGTTGTTCATGTATTTTAGTGTTTGTTTAAATAAATGTTTTGCTTTACAAAATATTTAATGTGGCCTACTCTTGGTAGATGGTCAGTATAGTTCCAGTTTTAATTCAACCATCGACTATACACTATTATCATTCAATATGTTTATATAAGAGAACATCACCCATATTGGGGTATCCTTCGTCCTGATCAATATTTGTTTTTCTATTTTTTTAAGTATTTAATTTATATAAATAACTTGCTATCTTTAAATTGTTTCTATCAATTATTATTAACTTCTCTCAGATCTACTAAATGTCTGCTCAGCCGTCCTTCTACAATAACGGAAATTATTGTTACTCGAGTGCTATTAAGTTTGAGCAACATGAAATTGAATATCTACCTAATTCTGTAAGTTTTTTTTTTAATTCTGGTTTCGAAATGTATTTCTTTCAATAATTTTTTTTTGTTTGCCTCCTGAGTATTAATTGTTATCATGTTTTTACTTTCCTATATCTATGATAAACATGGTAACATGATTGAAGTGCGCGTGTTGAAAAGTAGCGTTGATTGCTACTTTACAGACAGTTGGAATCGATTAGCTGATATCTATGATCTTCGTAATGGAGGTAAGGTGAAGATGATACTTGTGTGACACGATCGGTTCCTTATAGAAGTTTCAAATCGAATAGGAATAAGTCTTTATTCTGATGGTCCACCCAGAATCTTGAGATTGGATCAACAGCCTGTGATTCGTGGGGAAGACGATATTAACTTCGAACCGTTAGACCACTCTATGTATTTGGGACACGATTCCATTTCAGTTTTCACTCTTCATAAAAAGTTGATCCCTCAGGATATTTCCACCGTTTATCTGGTATGTTGGTTATAGTTTACAATATATGTCTTCATCTTTTCCTGTTAATTTCAATATTGACCTCTTCACTTTTGTTGTTTATAATTATTTAATATATTTTTACACTTAAATACAGCATCTACCTATGGAGTTTTGTAACATCGTCTATCCTGATGATGGTGATGTGGGTTGTACAATAATTGATCCATACGGAAATGTGTATCAAGGAGAATTGCACATTAAAAGTTCTTACAGTTCGTCTATTCCAAGATGTTTTACATCATTACATCTATCTTTGTTACTTCACTACTACTTCCGTAGTTAGAGAGAAAAAATATTATGATCGGCCTCATATTGATAACCGACAAAATGTTATTGGAGAACAGAATAATTTTCCGACTTCCTCGATTTTTCAGAAACGGACTTTCCCTGTTGTTCCCATGCGTCCAAGTGTAAAATAAACCACTGTACTGATCAAAAACATTCCCAATAAATATACGTGCTTCTGTATAGATACTGGAAACTGGGACAGATGTTGTGAGTCTATCAGGCTAGATATATCATGCAACAGCACGTGTCTCCCCATTAGTTTCAGACTTTCTAATGGTAAAAATATGGAATTGTTGTGCAGTCGTCTTCTCTTTAACGATTTACCCGATGGCATTACATCTAACAAAGATATAATAAAACATATTAATTTTACATCTCTGACTATTTTTGATGAATACTTTCATATTGCTTTAATTAAGATCAACAACTTCTATATTTACATCTCTGTTATTTTTGTAAAATAACGTCATTTCCTCAAAAATAGTCAGAGGTGTAAATATAGAAAACATGATCTAGAAATTAGACATGAACAATGAAGTAGAAGAAGAGAGGTAATATACAAACACTTAGGACTTCCTTTTATAGACCGATGAAGCTAACTTTAAAAAACCACAACACATGGGTCATCAAGTATGTCGTCATACACTTGGCAACCATGCATGGCCACACGTTGTATGTGGTGGAGGGTGATACATGTGACAAGTGGAGTTATAGGAATGTGTCAACTTATGGGCAGACGTATACATGGTGGAGGATAATGCATGTGAGGTGTGAACAATTGTCATTTTGTAATCATGCATGATATCTAAGTGGCTAAAGTATTACTGGTTTTAATACATCTGGCAAGCATCCATGATTACCGATGTTGGAGAAATTTAACTTCTTGACAAGTATACTTAAACTCATATAAAAAAAGTGAATTCGGAAAATATCCCTCACTTAAAAAATTCGCTCGGATTTACCTACTAAAAGATAAATCCGATTTTGGTTTTTTCCCAAAATCGGATTTATCTTTTAGTAGGTAAACCCCCACCTAAGGTAAATCCGCTTTTGTTAAATAGGATCATACAAAAAGGATTATCTCTTTTGAATTACAACGAGATATCCATATCCAGCAAGCAACGAAACACTAATTTTGCACCAACCCTTTGCGAATATATTCTGTGAAATAATATTCTACGAATTAATTTATTCATCTGAACGTATTCCTTTCAACAAAAGTATTCTACCAAATAAATTCTAACAATTAGTATGGTGTTAGCCCGTGCGAAGCACGGGTCAAAAGACTAGTAGTTAACCTTCCCAAACCGAGATCTTTCTTCTTCAATGTGGCCATCGACTGACTTCAATTTTTGCCACCATAGACCACATTTCAATTATGGATGAATTTTATAATATGAAGGAACAACGTGCACAACTTAGACAAAAGTAATATATGTTGTGCACGACATAGATATTGTGATATAATATTTATTGTTTTTTGACATCATTCTATTATTATTTAATATTTGTTATTGGTTTCCTGCAAATTTGGTGCTTAGCTGGCTAGCCGTTTAGTTAGTCGATTAACTTATTATCAGTTTTCTTGACTGATTAGGCGTTTACTCAACAGATTAAGTGTTGCTTTGGCTAACTTGCACTCCTAGCAACAATTCCCTTGTTGATCAAGCGATTACGAGAGAAATGGACTTTGTACGTTTCTCAACTACGGGTTCATACATTACTTTAGAAAGCGTCTAGTGTAGAAGGTTGAACTACTAAAGTAGGATTATAGGAAAATAAATGATTAAAGCGATAAAGGAAAAGTAAATAAGTAAAGACTTGTGTTTGGTTGAATGAATGTATCAAAATTAACCTGTACAAGAGGTATTTGTAGACAAAGGCTACATAAGAAACCTATACTAACCTTATTTGCCACGTTATTAACTCACTTCCTAACATATTACATCATATAAGATCATGACTAACAACAAAAGTCTAGGTAACCGCTGATTTGGTTAAGTTATAGCCCAAAAATGCCTAGTTGGTTGACTTGTTGGTTGTCATCTTAGTTATCCACATCCTCCATAATCATATTTCTAAGGAAATAAGCTTTATTACACGTCATTGACTTGGTAAGCTAATATAACTTGCATATCTCCTCAAACGGCTAAGTTTCGGGGCAAACAGCTAACCGCTCATCAACTAACCATGTTCTCCACAATCCTATTTTCAACGAAATAGGATTTATGCACGTATATGATCTGGTCAACTGATATAACACTACGCCAATTTGCAAAAAATTAGTCGCACACATAAGCAGCGCTTGCCATAAAAGCGCTTCCCAATCTGCAAAAAATTTAACAATGGGTAGCGTTTTGGGGGGGAGCGCTACTCATTCATGTACGGGCTAAAATAATTGGCAGCGCTTTATGGGGTGAGCGCTGCCCATTGATGAAAGGCGCTGAGTGATGAACAGCGCTTTGGGGTGAGCGCTGCCTATTGATGAAACTCGCTATACGAATAAGCAGCGCTTTTGGGTTGGAGCGCTGCCAATTGATGAAAGGCGCTGAGTAATGAACAGCGCTTTGGGGTGAGCGCTGCCTATTGCTGAAATGCGCTATACGAATAAGCAGCGCTTTTGGGTTGGAGCGCTGCCCATTCCTTTAATTTTATTTTCATTTTCGCGTCTTCCCTCTTACTCTCACTGTCTCACTCACGTCCATTTCACTCTTATGCATTTTCTGTTTTCCAGCTCTCATACTCCATTTACATTTACATTTTTCCCTCTCACTCTCACTGTCTCACTCACGTCCCTATCCCTCTCACTCTCACACTCCATTTACATAACTCTCATTTTCGTTCCCTCACATTTTCTTCCCTCTCTCATTTCCGTTGCCCACTACCTCTCACTCTCACCATTTTTTTTGTTGGGTTCGTACGTACGTGGAGCTTTTCCATTTGAAGCTTGCATTTTCGTTCCACTTTCACCAAAGGTAATATATCATTGCATTTTGTTCTAGTTATTTTAATGGCATTGGAACCTTAGGTTAGATGATTCAATGTTGATGCTTGTTGATTGGTTCTTTGAAAGTATGTGTAGGTGTAGTATTTGTTGAAATGTCCAAATGAAATGTAGGTGTAGTATTTGTTGAAATGTCCAAATGAAATACTTGTTAATTTAATGTTGCTCTAGGTTAAGGGATTCTTGTGTTGTATTTATAAATTTGAAAAATTTAGGATTGATGCTGATGATTTGTTGTTTAATGCGAATTTAATGGCATTGCATTTTGTTCTAGTTATTTTAATGGCATCGGAACCTTAGGTTAGATGATTCAATGTTGATGCTTGTTGATTGGTTCTTTGAAAGTAGGTGTAGGTGTAGTGTTTCTAAACTTAAGGGGAAATGTAGGTGTAGTATGAAATGTCCAAATAAATACTTGTTAATTTAATGTTGCTCTAGGTTAATGGATTCTTGTGTTGTATTTATAAATTTGAAAAATTTAGGATTGATGTTGATGATTTGTTGTTTAATGCGAATTTAATGCGAATTGTTTGTTAGGTTTTGCGAGTTTGGTTTGCCGGAGCTTCGCGTCCATTGTTCAAGTTTGTCCTGGTTCGAGTGTTCGTTCTAGTTCATTCGAGTTCATTGTTGCTTCCACTTGTTCAGGTACTTTTGTTATTTTCTTATATTTATTATATGAAGAATGACAATATGGAAGACATTAAAGTCTTTGATTTTTTTAGCTGAAAATAGTTGAATGTCTTAGCTTCAAAAAAATTGTACGTTGTGTGTTTTTCACCTGTAATAGGTTTAAGTTCTCTTATCAGGATTTTATTATAAATATTGGGAAATTATGGATAGAAAGTGGATGTCTGCCAATCGTCTGTCCAAGGAATATGTCGCTGGAGTGGATTATTTTGTGAACTGTGCTGTTAAACGTTTAGGGACTTCTAGTGATATCAAATGTCATTGTTTAAGTTGTTGTTATGTAAAATCAGTTAATGCAGAGGAGTTGGCAGGACATTTAAAGGGTTACGGAATTGATCAAAGTTATACTTGTTGGACAATGCATGGTGAGGAAAGAGGTGAATCTTCAAATATGGGTAATAATACCGAGAGATGTGCGCCGGTTGACACTGAAAGACCTACATTGGATGAGGACGAATTTGAAGAGATGGCAAAGGCCGTTGAAGACGATCTTAATGACTGTCCTCAAATGTTTGAGAAGTTGATAACGGATGCGGAGACACCGTTGTATTCAGGTTGTACTGAATTCACAAAATTATTGGCTGTGATAAAGTTGTATAACTTGAAAACTTGCCACGGATGGACGGATAAGAGCTTTACGAAATTACTCGCACTATTGAAAAAAATGTTGCTGAAGGATAATGTGCTCCCTTCTCGGACGTATGATGCCAGGGGCGATTTTAGGGCCCAGCCAGCCCGGGCACGCGCCCAGGCTCAACTTCTACTTTGTTTGTAAAGCCCCCAACCCAATAGCTGATTTTTAGTCATAACCAGGGGCCAAAATAGTAAAACAGTGGGTGTGAAATAAAAAAAGAATGGTCCAGCCCAATGTAAAAAAAAGTAAGGTCCAACCCAATGTAAAAAAAGTAAAAAAAAGAATGGTCCAGACTCCAGCCCAAATGGAAGAAGAATCGGCTCCATCACCCTCAATCTGAATTTCCTTCGCAGCAATCCAATTAGAATTCCAATTTCTTAAGTTTCTCTCATCTCAATTTCACATTTCATTGCTCCGCTAAAGCGCCGCTATCCATCCTCAATCTACACAGGTTAGTTAGTAAGGTTTTTTTTGATATCCTGTTTCCAACACATTTCTTCCATTTAATTTTACGGTTGGTATTGCATATTTGAAATTTATGATATTTGATTGATTATTGATATACGCTCAGGTTAGGTTAGACTTAGGATAGGGTTAGATTGTAATTGTAATAGTATTCCCCTTTGAGCAATGAACAAATAGGTTAGGAAAGTTCTGAACACAAAACAGTTCATCTTGATTTTAAATTTGAGAGAAACTAGAAAGTAAGTAAGTAACTACTCCTTGCCTTTGAATTTGATTTGGGGTCGTTCAAAAAAAGAAGGGAGAACTATCACTAATCTTCACCATTATCGTGCAGAGATTTTTTATGTTGCTATTGACAAAATATGTGTGGAGATGAATCACCGGTTTAGTGAAGGAAGTAACAATGTGCTGAATTGCTTCTCATGTCTTGACCCCAAGAACTCTTTCTCAAGGTTTGATATTGATAAACTTGCTCGTCTTGCTGATATTTATCATGCTGACTTTTCTGATGACGATCGTGGAACAATAAGAGAGCAACTTGACAATTATGTACATCACATGAAAATGCATGCTTCCTTTACTTCTTGTGAAGATATTGAAAGTTTGGCTATGAAGATGGTTCAAACTCAGAAACATTTGGTATTTCCATTGGTCTACAAACTCATTGAGTTGGCTTTGCTGTTGCCGGTGTCGACAGCATCCGTTGAAAGAGCTTTTTCAGCAATGAAGATTATCAAGTCTAAATTACGCAACAAGATCAACGATGAGTGGTTCAATGACTTGATGATATGTTACACCGAGCGGGAGATATTCAAGTCACTTCAAGATGTTGATATTATGCGAACATTCACCCGAAAGAAGTCTCGGAAAGGGCATTTACCTCCTAATTTTATTTAGCACTCTATTGACAGGTTAGATTTCATCTCTCCTATTTAGCACACTTTATGATTATTTATATATTATGTCATATGTAAATTGGCGGGAAATTTTCTTGCCCAGGCTCTAGAAAAATCCTGGCTTCGCCACTGTATGATGCAAAACAAATGTTAGGGTTGTTGCGCCCGAAAAAGTCCCCGAGGGAGAGCCTTCCTCGTTTACAACTTTTCTAAAAAAAACAATGAAGCCGCCACCAATATTTATTAAGGAAAATATTAGGAAAACCTTTTATTGGAAAGCGATTGGTCTTGCGAAACTAGAGAATAGGGTTCGGGGGTCGGTTACGCGCGGGGAAGGTGTTAGCACCTCACACGTCCTCTCTACTGAGAGGGAACCTTTAATTAAATGTGTGGTTTTTATATGTTGACCTGAAAAATACCTAATTTGCCTCTTTATTTCTTATTGAAAATGAATTAAAGAACTTAATAAAATTTTTTATTTTTTGGCGAGAAAGGAGAAAAAAGGGTTTTTAGAAAGAAGTGCTTGACGGGACGTGGCCCGCTCCTACGTATCTCCCGGTGCGATGGAGAATTCAAAGCTACGTAGTTCTTGTTTGTTTGGAAAACGGTTTTTTGTTTTTTTATTTTTATCTTGTTTATTTATGAAAATTGGGCATTCATGATGATCAATTGAGCAAAGGCTCCAAGTGATCACCACTAGTACCTCATTGTTAATAATCATGCAAGCAGAGGCTTCACGAGACTATTAACAAAGTTTTTGATTTAGTGAAACTCTTTAGGAAAATTCAGGCATTCATGATGATCAATTGAGCAAAGGCTCCAAGTGATCACCACTAGTACCTCGTTGTTAATAATCATGCAAGCAAAGACTTCACAAGACTATTAACAAAGTTTTTGATTTATGAGAAACTATTTTGTCTTGAAGAGAATTAAATTAAATTAAAAACGAGAAAGGAGGGTGAAATGGTAAAGTGGGGTGTAGTTAATAGAAGGGGTGGTATTAAAAAAGGGGGGAGGTGTAAATGGCAATCTGATTTTAAAGAATTAAAATAAGTTGAACATAAGGAAAGGTTATAAAAGGGGAAGTGAAGGTTTCAGCTAACCCTAATTTTCCTCTTGGCTACTCCAGCGCCGCTTCATCCAAAGGGGAGAGAGAGGGGATGCGAAATTTTCTGGTGAGAGAGAGAGAGATTTGCGGAGAGAGAGAGATTTGCGGAGAGGGAAAGAGAGAGGATAGAGGGCTCCGAGGAGAGTGAAAGAGGGGGAAGAGGAGACGGCGGAGGAAATCGCGCCGGGCCGGTCGCAGCCAGAGACGCGCTGGTGACAGCGGCGCTGTGAGGCGATCCCGTAAGCAGACCGAACCGGATTGACTGGTCTTATGCGATGGCAGCGACGACGCAAAGGGGGGTGCAGGCGGAGGTTGTGGCGGAGACGGTGAGAGCTATGAGGAGGTTCGCGATGACTTACGGCCAACGACCACCGTCTACGGTGGTCGGACTCTAAGGTGGTGATTTTCGCTATTTTTCTTGGTTTTACGGATCTCTCTTTTTTCTTTTTTTCTGCTTCTGATCTTTTTTTTTTATCTTTGTTTTTTTCTTTGGGAGGACGAGGGCTGACGGCATGGTGGTCTATGGGCTGACTGAGGTGTTTCGATGCCAACGACCACCGTCTACGGTGGTCGGAATCTGAAGGGTATGTTCTGCCATGCTTTTCCTTTACGGTTCTAATCCTTTTATTTTTATATTTTGATAACCGTTTGTTTTTGCCTATTATTAGTTCTAAAATCTAATTTTCTAAAACTACACTAATTGCTTAACTTAGCCTCTTTGGGACAGATTAATTCTAACCTAATTTTTCTAACAAAAGAGGATTTGTTTGTCATAATTTGTTTATTCTGTTCCTGATTTTTAACACTATAAGACACGCGTATAGCACTAAAAGGATGATCAAAAAACACTTTCGGCCACTATATCTACATAATATCTGGAACATAAACATCTAAATAACCTGAAGCATGACAAATAAACATCTACACCTACATGTTTTTTATTTTATTTTCGGACTTTACATAATAAAAAGAAAACACGGACCTGTATTCCAGCCTCTGTTCTTCTCTTGTTTGGTTACTGCCGTTAGCTGCTACTACTATCCTTGCTGCTACTGTCCTTGCTGCTACTGTTACTTTCGTCTTGCTGCTACTGAATCTTTTGATGCTTTGTTATTAGGGTTTCAGTGCGAAACCCTAATTTTCTTCTGAATTTTTCTCAATTTCCGTGTGTGTCCCCCCTGCTACTGCTGTCGACTGCTGATTTATACTACATTTCTAGGTTTAGGCATTAATTGTATTTTGACTGGGCTTTGGATATTTTTTCAGGTTTTGGAGCGGATCGACCTAGGCCCGGCAGCTTGGGGAGCAGCTGCTGGAAACCCCCAAATCTGCTGCTGCTGCCTATTATTATTTGCATTTTCGGATCTGGCCATTTGGGCCTTTTTGATGTAAATTTTTTTTGTATTTTTGGACATTTGGACCTTTGAACTCTCCTAAGTTGTAAATAAAAATAAATAAAATTTTTTGACATTTTTAGACTATATATACCACTCAAAATAAATGAATAGGCAAAGTAAAAAATAATAAAAGAAATTGGGCCAAACACAAAAACGATATCGGACCCAACTAGACAAGTACGCTAAAACGAGGCCCAAAAATAGAAAAATGGGCCTATTAACTAAAAACGCTAAAAATTAACTTGGAATTGCATTCTCAAGCCCAAATTGAAACGACAAGCCCAATTGCGAGAAAAATGACTTTGTTAGTCCCAATTAGGTTCGACTAAATCCCAAATACGAAGATTAAATTGAAGAACGCACGAAACGATCAATCCTTCGCGTGCATGCCTAATTTAAAACAACGGTATTTCGATTTAGTCGAACAGGGTCATTGAAATTGACCAGGATTGGTAACTGAGACGCCATACTGATAATTCTCGTAATCACGCGACTTCAAAACACGATTTAAGTGAAATAAACGATTAAAACTAGAAAAAGAAGACGGACAATTGGGGTATAACAAGGGTCCATTGGCTTGAACTATGAGAAGATACACGCTTGTCCCAATGATTGCATTTTATTTCGGAATGAACGTGCATTGTTAAAGTTGTGTCCTAAATGTAACGCATCGCGGTATAAAAAGAAAGAATCTGCTCCAGAAAAGGTGTTGTGGTATTTTCCCATAATTCCTCGATTTAGGCACATGTACCGTAGTTCAGAAGATGCAAAACACTTGACATGGCATGAGGATGAAAGGATTAAAGATGGCATGCTACGACACCCGGCGGATTCTCCGCAGTGGAAAAGAATTGATATTGATTTTCCTGATTTTGGGTTGGATTCAAGAAACCTACGACTTGCATTGTCTGCTGATGGATTTAACCCGCACGGTATTCAGAGTAGCTCCCATAGTACATGGCCCGTGATTTTGGCGATCTATAACTTACCTCCATGGCTTTGCGTGAAACGCAAATATATGATGTTGTCATTGTTAATTTCTGGGCCCAAGCAACCAGGAAATGATATTGATGTATACTTGACTCCTTTAATTGAAGGCTTGAAGTTAATGTGGGAGACTGGAGTAGAGGTGTATGATGGGTTCAGAGAAGAAAGTTTCACCCTGAGGGCTATGATTTTTGGCACAATTAATGACTTTCCAGCTTACGGAAATCTATCTGGGTACAGTAACAAAGGTCAGTGTGCATGCCCTATATGTGAAGATAACACTGATTGGATGTGGTTGAAACATGGTAAGAAGAATATCTACCCTGGTCATCGTAGATTTTTGCCATCTACTCATCAGTATCGACTGTTGAAAAAGGCATTCAATGGGAATATCGAAACCCGTAAAGCTTCCATGCCTTTGATGGGCGAACAACCATTTGAAAAAGTGAAAGATTTGAACATTAAATTTGGGAAGCCTTTTGCCGGAGAGCATGCCAAACAGGGGTGGAAGAAAAAGTCGATTTTCTTTGAGTTGCCACACTGGAAGTCATTATATGTAAGACACTTCATTGATGTGATGCATGTTGAAAAAAATGTTTTTGAAAGTGTCATTGGTACTTTACTCAATATACCAGGAAAGACTAAAGATACCATCAACTCGAGGATGGACTTGCTTAGTTTGGGGTTGAGACCAGAATTGGGTCCGATAAAGAAGGGTACACGTACATATCTACCTCCGGCAGCTCATACTCTATCTAAAAAGGAGAAGACCGTGTTTTGTAAGTTTCTTCATGGAGTTAAAGTTCCAGAGGGGTACTCTTCAAATGTTACGAACCTTGTATCGATGAAAGACCTCAAGTTAAAGTCTTTAAAGTCCCATGATTGTCATGTTCTAATGGAGAATTTGCTACCCATTGGTATACGATCCATTTTGCCTAAGAAAGTGCGCCAGGCCCTAACCAAACTTTGTTTCTTTTTTAAGGCGATTTGTAGTAGGGTGATTGACCTTGGAAAGTTGCCATCATTGCAAAGAGAAATTACTGTCACTTTGTGTGAGCTTGAGATGTATTTCCCACCTTCATTTTTTGACATAATGATTCATCTAATAGTTCATCTGATTAGAGAGACACAATTGTGTGGCCCATGTTACATGAGATGGATGTATCCGTTTGAGCGTTACATGAAGATATTAAAAGGATATGTTAAAAACCAATCACGACCCCGGGGGGTGTATTGTTGAGCGCTACATAGTTGAAGAAGCTATTGAGTTCTGCACCGGCTATCTATCTAGTCTTGAATATTCCCCGACAGGTATCTAGAATTCTTTTTTATTTTGATATAATAATAGTTAATTCCATTTAACCATTTCAATTCTAATTTTATTTATTTATATAATTTCAGTATTTTCCTGATTGTCGGGTGAAGACATACTCTGATGAACAGCTACTTGAGCTTAGAGGAGAGTGGTGCCGTTATGTCTCCCTTTTTTTTTGATTTTGGATAGAATATGTAATACTGTAAGTTGTTAGCGTTTTATTTGGATACATACAGCTAAGCTAGTTTTGGTTCATATTGTGAGTTTAGCTAGTTTTGGGTACATATGAATTGGATAATAACTTGTTAGCTAGTTTGTTTTGGTTCAAGTGTAGAAATGGAATGAATTGGGAAACTTAAGCACTTGTTTTGATTCTGGTGTATTTGGATATAATTTGATTTGCTGAGAAATAGAATTGGAAGGAATTGGGAATGTAAAAACAAGTTAGTTATGCTGGTTTACTTGCTGAAAAATAGTTGGTTTACTTGTTGAAAAATAGTTGGTTTACGAATTGGTTTACTTGCTGAAAAATTGGTTTTGATTTTGGATACATATAGCTAAGTTAGTTATGAGTATATATGTCCAGGAAAATTGCAATTGTAAAAAGGAAAATAACAAAAACAAAAAAAAAATAAAAAATAAAAATTACACAATGGGTAGCGCTTTTAGGAGAAAGTGTAACACCCCCTTCTAAATTAACTATTAATCAGTATATAAAATCAGAGTTTTAAAAGAATGTGAATCATTGAAAAAGGTGTCACATTTCAACGCTTATAAAAATCATCTAGTTTGTAATCAATGACGTGAAGTCCACAGTCAACAGCACGATATATAGCACAAATAGTTTGGGGACGGGCCCACAACACCTGTTTTAGTTTACAGCACATAAATAAAATAGCCTCAACACAGCGGAATGGTATCAATACATCAATATAACAATCCAATACATCAAAACGACAATAATAATACTACTACGCCCTCCCCCTGGTGCTACATATCAGAGCTGACACACTACTAGAAAAGAGGCATAAGGATGCCCTCACTCTCGATTACCTGCAAGTTGCCGACATAAGAAGCAACGAAGGCAGTAGGGTGAGTCTCTTTACACAAATAATAATGATTAAGAAAAGTGTTATAATAAGGAAAGCAGCAAGCAACACTAATTCATAACAACTCACCACATTATCAACAACAATCATCATATTCATAATTCATCCATAAACTCATCAAATGCTTGACTAATGCATGTAATGCAACATGCATGTGGATCCATCATCACCGCTATTAGCCTGGAGGGCACTCACCGCTTTGGCCGAAGCCACCGCACCGCTTTGGCCGAAGCCGACACACCGCTTTATGCAACATGAGTCATGTGACACTATGACTATGCACCACAACACCACACATAGACCATAATATTTATTAAACTCACCGCTTTGCATTTCTCAATTTAATATCATCAACATATAGGCCTTAAGGTTATCGCACCGCTTTGGACCGGAGTCCCTCACCACTTTCACATCTCCAATTAATTACAACGCTGTACACACCGCTTTATATCCTTAGGCTAGTAATCTAATTTTTACAATTACACTTCCGCAATTACACACACCACAACTTCAACACTCTAACAACAATTTCATTTAACCATTCAACATTTAGTTCACACCGCTTTGCCGCCAATTCGATTGATTATTTATTAAATACACGCAACCGACATATAATTATATTCCTTTCATTAAGGTAATTAGTTCAAGTAGCTTAAAGCCACAATTGCTATCATGTTTATCCTCACCTCATTCAACCTTATCTACCACATAAACTCATACTACAACAAGGCATTAACACCACAATTATTTAACAATCCAACTAGCTCATCAAAACCATCAAACAGTAGCCTTTATTTAACATTCAACTAACTTAATTCATCAATCTACTTAATTCATCAAAACAATCAAATCAGTAGCAATTATTTAACAATTCCCTTGAACAACAATTTACTAGGACCACAAAACAGGGACAATTCGAATAGAACCATAATTCAACAATAACAATTGTTTAATAACTAATCCACTAGAGCAACAATTACTAGAACAATAGGCAGCAACCATAATTCGATTAGTAACAATTATTCAAAACAGTAGCAATTACTTAACAATTCCCTAGAGCAACATTTCACTAGAACAACAGGCAGCAACCATAATTCGAATGGAACACTAATCTAACAGTGACAAATATTTAACAATCCAACTAACTCATCAAAACCATCAAAACAGTAGCAATTATTTAACATTCAAGCTAACTTAATTCATCAATCTAAACTCCTACAACCAATCCTACATATATCACCTAACTTAAGCATTATTATAGGTATAAAGTAGAGCCCCCTAACCTTGGTGATTGAAGAACTCAGCCACTCTCAAGCCACAAAAACGAAAAAGGTAGCAGCTCCTCCTCCTCCTCTTTGCGCAAACCGTGGCTTCCAAAGCCAAGGTGAAGACAACAACAATGGAAAAAATGAGAGATTGGAACTACCACTTGAAGGAGGAAGAAAAATGGAAGGGAAAGGATCAAGGAAACTTACCCAAAGCCAAGATGGACCAATTCCTTCTTCTCCTCCTTGCTGGAAGTCGCGAACCTCCTCTCTTCTCACCCTCTCAGTCGCTGCTTCTTTCTTTCTTTGATGGAATGAGAAATAATTTTAGGTTTTGGGATAATTGGAATGGGCTTGGGTCACTTAATTGACTTGGGCCCATTTTTACACCACCCTTATTAATTCATCTCACCTCCTGAATCAAACAAAATTCTAATTTAATTATTCCACTTAAATAAATATTGTAATCCCTCAAATAACTTAATTAATTAATCAATTAAATTATTTTAGGGCGTTACAACTCTCCCCCACTTAGAGAATTTCGTCCTCGAAATTACCTGAATCAAATAATTCTGGATAGGGTTCTTTCATCTTACTTTCCAATTCCCACGTCATGCTCTCGCCCACGGCTCCCAACCAAACCACTTTCACTAAATTGATCTCTTTGCCTCTTAACACCTTTACCTCCCGGTCTTCAATTCTAACTGGCATAGTCTCCACGGTGAGGTTCTCCCTCACCTCTACATTATCCATCTGGATTACGTGCGACGGATCAGGTACATACTTCCGCAACTGAGATACATGGAACACGTCATGCAGATTAGACAGATTAGGTGGCAAGGCCACTCGATAGGCAACTTTCCCAACTCTTTCCAAAATCTGGTATGGGCCAATAAAACGAGGGGTTAGTTTCTTAGATTTCAAGGCACGACCCACACCTGTCACCGGAGTGACTCTCAAGAATACATGGTCACCAGCTTGAAACTCTAGATCCTTTCTTCTCTTATCATGATAGCTCTTCTGCCTACTCTGCGAGGCTTTCATCTTCTCTCGAATCATCTTCACCTTCTCTGTAGTCTCCCGCACAATCTCAGGGCCTAACACCACACTCTCCCCTGATTCATACCAACACAAGGGTGTCCTGCACCTCCTACCATACAATGCCTCGAAAGGTGCCATCCCAATACTCGCATGAAAACTATTATTATAGGTGAATTCAATCAATGGCAAATGGGAATCCCATGAACCTCCTTGTTCAAGAACGCATGCTCTCAACAAATCCTCTAGTGACTGGATAGTTCTTTCCGTCTGCCCATCTGTCTGGGGATGATAAGCGGAACTCAATCTCAATTTAGAACCTAAGGCCTCTTGCAAGCTTTTCCAAAATTCAGAAGTAAATCTAGGATCCCGATCGGACACGATACTCAAAGGAACACCATGCAGCTTCACAATTGTCTTAACATAAATATCTGCCAACTTCGGAACCGGATAAGTCATATTAATCGGCAAAAAGTGAGCAGATTTCGTCAACCTATCCACGATCACCCATATAGCATCAAATCCCCTCACTGTATTCGGCAACCCAGTTACAAAATCCATGGAGATACTATCCCACTTCCATTCCGGAACATCCAATGGCTGCATTAACTCTGCCGGCTTCTGATGTTCTACCTTAGATTTCTGACATGTCAAACAAGCATACACAAATTGGGCTACATCTCGCTTCATGCCCGGCCTCCAAAACAGTTTCTTCAAATCTTGGTACATCTTTGTGGCTCCTGGGTGGATACTCAACTTGCTCCGATGACCCTCTTCAAGGATTGCCTTCTTAATTTCTTCGTCATCAGGAATACAAATTCTTCCACGGTGTCTCAACACATCTTGTGCATCTATCTCATAATCCTTACTCTCGGAATGATCAATCCCAACTGCTGCTTCAACTAACTTAATATCTTGTTTCTGAGCCGCTCTAATAACATCTAAAAATTCATTGTGAATCTTCAACATTTCCAGTCTTACACTCTTAGGCGTTACTTCACAGACCAAACTCAAATCCCGAAACTGCTCAATCAATTCGAGTTCTTTCACCATCATTGCAGACACATGAAGGGACTTCCTACTCAAAGCGTCGGCTACAACATTAGCCTTCCCCGGATGGTAGTTCAAACTAAAGTCATAGTCCTTCAATAATTCTAGCCACCTCCTTTGTCTCATATTCAGTTCTTTCTGTTCAAATAAATACTGCAACCCCTTATGGTCACTGAACACCTCAAACTTAGCACCATACAAATAGTGTCTCCAAATCTTCAAAGCAAAGACAATCGCTGCAAGCTCTAAATCATGAGTAGGGTAGTTCTTCTCATGAATTCTCAACTGCCTAGACGCATAGACTACTACCTTACCATCTTGCATCAGCACACCTCCTAAACCCATCTTGGAAGCATCGCAATATACTACAAACGGTTGCTCTGGAACAGGCAATACCAAAATAGGAGATGTGGTCAACCTCTTCTTCAACTCATTGAAGCTCTCTTCACACCGGGAATCCCACACAAAAGTCTTTCCTTTACACGTCAATTGAGTCAACGGAAGGGCTAGCTTAGAGAAACCCTCTATAAACCTCCTGTAGTAACCAGCCAAACCCAAGAAACTCCTTATCTCAGTCACTGACTTTGGGCTCTCCCACTGTAACACAGCATCAACCTTGGCTGGGTCTACAGCTATACCGTCACCAGAAATCACATGGCCAAGAAAACTCACTTTATGCAACCAGAACTCGCACTTTGACAATTTTGCATAAAGCTTCTTTTCCTTCAATACTTCTAGCACTAACCTCAAGTGCTCTGCGTGCTCTTCTTCCGTCTTGGAATACACCAAAATATCATCTATAAATACCACTACAAAACGATCCAAGTAACTATGGAAGGTACGGTTCATGTACTCCATAAACACCCCGGGTGCGTTGGTAACACCAAACGGCATTACAGAATATTCATAGTGCCCATATCTAGTTCTGAAAGCCGTCTTTTGAACGTCCTCATCATTCACCTTGATTTGGTGATAACCCGACCTCAAGTCGATCTTGCTAAACACCTTAGCACCTACCAACTGGTCCATTAAGTCATCAATTCTCGGAAGCGGATACCTGTTTTTGATTGTCACTTTATTCAATTGTCTATAGTCCACGCAAAGCCTCATGCTCCCATCCTTCTTCTTCACTAACAACACAGGTGCCCCCCAAGGCGACACACTAGGCCTTATGAACTTCTTCTCAAGTAACTCCTCTAGCTGACTCTTCAATTCAGATAATTCAGACGCCGACATCCGGTACGGTGCCATAGACACAGGCCTCGTACCCGGCACAAGATCAATAGCAAATTCAATCTCCCTCTCTGGCGGAACACTCGGAATCTCATCAGGGAACACTTCCGGGAACTCGCACACTACCTTCAACCCCTCAATGATATCTTGACTTTCAACAGACAGAGACGCCATCAAGGCAAATAGATGAACTTCTTCCTTCATTAACCTACGCAATTGACCAGCAGGCAGCAAGGCAGATTCTTCTTCCTCAGGGACAAGGAAACTCACAGATCTCTCGAAGCAATTGATATGCACATGGTTATCAACTAACCAGTCCATACCAAGGATAACGTCCAATCCCTCCAAAGGCAAACAAATAAGGTTCACAAGAAAATCTCTGCCGAAGACTGACAGAGGACACTTAGCACACACTAGGGAGGTAGTTACCGACCCCTTAGCTGGAGTATCAATAACCATCTCCCTCATCATAGAAGACAATTCAAGACCCAATTTTTCAGCACATAATGAAGCAATGAAAGAATGAGTAGCACTGGTATCTACTATAGCAATCACAGGAATACCATAAATAATGCAAGTACCTCTAATCTCGTTAGCATCCTCGGATCCTGCCAGCGCAAACACTTTCCCTTTAGCTCTCTCCCTCTTGGGTTTAGGACAATTAGCACTCACATGCCCCACTTCTTCACAATTATAGCAAACAATCCCTTTCTTTTCACAGTTAGCAGCTTTATGGCCCTTCTGACCACACTTGAAACAATTGGCCTCGGGGCACTCATTACTCTTATGACCAGGCTTCTTACAAGAATAACACACAATGTCCGAAGGGGCACCTCCCCCACTTGACTTCTGACCAGTACCTGCTTTCCACTTACCTTTACTTCCAGCAACATCATAGGGCTTTGCCCTAAACTGAGAATTCCTATTTTCCTTCACAGCCTTGTAAGCAGCATTACTGTCTTCCTCATAGATCCTACACTTATCAACCAATCTAGCAAAATCCCGAATCTCTTGATACCCAATTGCTTTCTTTATATCAGGGCGCAGACCACTCTCAAATTTGACACACTTGGAGAATTCCGAATCGACATCATTGGCATAGTAAGGACAGAATTTGGCTAACTCCTCAAATTTGGCGGCATACTCAGCTACCGTCTTATTTCCCTACTTCAGCTCTAGAAATTCCACCTCCTTCTTAGCTCGCACATCCTCAGGGTAGTACTTTCTCTTGAACTCCCTTGTGAAAACTTCCCAAGTAACTTCCACACCAGCATTTTCTAATCTTCGCAGCATTCCCAACCACCAGTCGTCAGCTTCCTCTGCTAGCATATGAGTTCCCAATTTCACTTTCTGAGCAGCAGAACACTCCATGACACGGAAGATCCGCTCTATCTCCTTTAACCAGGCCAAGGCTCCATCGGGGTCATACCGACCCTTGAAGGTGGGTGGATTTTCCCTCTGGAACGTTGCTAAGTTACGAGCATTAGCATCAGCAGCAGAGTGCTGATTCCCCACAGCTTGAGCTATGGCTTGCAGAGCAGCAGCCAAAGCAGCGTCATCACGTCTCGCCATCGAATCAGATTTCTACACAAATAAACATAATTAGATACAACAGACATAACACCTAGACACTTGGTCGGACAGACCAACTTCAGCTCTGATACCACTATGTAACACCCCCTTCTAAATTAACTATTAACCAGTATATAAAATCAGAGTTTTAAAAGAATGTGAATCATTGAAAAAGGTGTCACATTTCAACGCTTATAAAAATCATCTAGTTTGTAATCAATGACGTGAAGTCCACAGTCAACAGCACGATATATAGCACAAATAGTTTGGGGACGGGCCCACAACACCTGTTTTAGTTTACAGCACATAAATAAAATAGCCTCAACACAGCGGAATGGTATCAATACATCAATATAACAATCCAATACATCAAAACGACAATAATAATACTACTACGCCCTCCCCCTGGTGCTACATATCAGAGCTGACACACTACTAGAAAAGAGGCATAAGGATGCCCTCACTCTCGATTACCTGCAAGTTGCCGACATAAGAAGCAACGAAGGCAGTAGGGTGAGTCTCTTTACACAAATAATAATGATTAAGAAAAGTGTTATAATAAGGAAAGCAGCAAGCAACACTAATTCATAACAACTCACCACATTATCAACAACAATCATCATATTCATAATTCATCCATAAACTCATCAAATGCTTGACTAATGCATGTAATGCAACATGCATGTGGATCCATCATCACCGCTATTAGCCTGGAGGGCACTCACCGCTTTGGCCGAAGCCACCGCACCGCTTTGGCCGAAGCCGACACACCGCTTTATGCAACATGAGTCATGTGACACTATGACTATGCACCACAACACCACACATAGACCATAATATTTATTAAACTCACCGCTTTGCATTTCTCAATTTAATATCATCAACATATAGGCCTTAAGGTTATCGCACCGCTTTGGACCGGAGTCCCTCACCACTTTCACATCTCCAATTAATTACAACGCCGTACACACCGCTTTATATCCTTAGGCTAGTAATCTAATTTTTACAATTACACTTCCGCAATTACACACACCACAACTTCAACACTCTAACAACAATTTCATTTAACCATTCAACATTTAGTTCACACCGCTTTGCCGCCAATTCGATTGATTATTTATTAAATACACGCAACTGACATATAATTATATTCCTTTCATTAAGGTAATTAGTTCAAGTAGCTTAAAGCCACAATTGCTATCATGTTTATCCTCACCTCATTCAACCTTATCTACCACATAAACTCATACTACAACAAGGCATTAACACCACAATTATTTAACAATCCAACTAGCTCATCAAAACCATCAAACAGTAGCTTTTATTTAACATTCAACTAACTTAATTCATCAATCTACTTAATTCATCAAAACAATCAAATCAGTAGCAATTATTTAACAATTCCCTTGAACAACAATTTACTAGGACCACAAAACAGGGACAATTCGAATAGAACCATAATTCAACAATAACAATTGTTTAATAACTAATCCACTAGAGCAACAATTACTAGAACAACAGGCAGCAACCATAATTCGATTAGTAACAATTATTCAAAACAGTAGCAATTACTTAACAATTCCCTAGAGCAACATTTCACTAGAACAACAGGCAGCAACCATAATTCGAATGGAACACTAATCTAACAGTGACAAATATTTAACAATCCAACTAACTCATCAAAACCATCAAAACAGTAGCAATTATTTAACATTCAAGCTAACTTAATTCATCAATCTAAACTCCTACAACCAATCCTACATATATCACCTAACTTAAGCATTATTATAGGTATAAAGTAGAGCCCCCTAACCTTGGTGATTGAAGAACTCAGCCACTCTCAAGCCACAAAAACGAAAAAGGCAGCAGCTCCTCCTCCTCCTCTTTGCGCAAACCGTGGCTTCCAAAGCCAAGGTGAAGACAACAACAATGGAAAAAAATGAGAGATTGGAACTACCACTTGAAGGAGGAAGAAAAATGGAAGGGAAAGGATCAAGGAAACTTACCCAAAGCCAAGATGGACCATTTCCTTCTTTTCCTCCTTGCTGGAAGTCGCGAACCTCCTCTCTTCTCACCCTCTCAGTCGCTGCTTCTTTCTTTCTTTGATGGAATGAGAAATAATTTTAGGTTTTGGGATAATTGGAATGGGCTTGGGTCACTTAATTGACTTGGGCCCATTTTTACACCACCCTTATTAATTCATCTCACCTCCTGAATCAAACAAAATTCTAATTTAATTATTCCACCTAAATAAATATTGTAATCCCTCAAATAACTTAATTAATTAATCAATTAAATTATTTTAGGGCGTTACAGAAAGCGCTGCTCATTGCCTTAGCGCTATTACGAATAGGCAGCGCTTTCAGGAGAAAGCGCTGCCAATTCGTAAAAGCGCTAAGGCAATGAGCAGCGCTTTCTCCTAAAAAGTGCTACCCATTCGAAAATGCGCTAAGGCAATGAGCAGCGCTTTTTCCTAAAAGCGCTGCCCATTGTTAGAGTGGAATCAGCAGCGCAAATATTAGCAGCGCTCAAAAACTCTGCCCATTGATAAAAAAAAAGCGCTACCCATTAAAAAATCTGTAGTAGTGTAAATAACCTATCTTCTTAATCAACTAAAATATCCGCCAAAATCTACTAAAAAGGCTAATTAACCACCAATTTGCCCATGTTCTCCAAATCCCCAATTTTTAGAAAGTGGATGCACATTTTTTTAGAACTGTTATAATGTTCAATTATACGATAATAATTAGGGAGGTGGTTATTGTAGTTTGACTTGGTCTTTTTCACGATATTTCTTTTCATCTCTAACGACCATCCTTGATTTTTGATCGTGAAACTGTCTCTATGTGATTTTGTTTGTTTGATTTCGCGCGTGGTTCGGTACTATAGTACCAAGCAGTTTGACAACATACCACTGTACCTGTTAAAATGTGTAAAGGGGGTGTTGAGTGAACAATTAGATACAATATTATAGTGCCGAACCGGTTCGGTACATGGTACCGTACCTATATAAAAATACATGTCCGGTATCATAGTACCGAACTCGTTCGACAATACAATACTGTACCTTATCAGATTGTGCCTAAACTATTTTTAATATCTTTTTTTTTTTTACAGATTTAGGAGTATAAAATGGAAGAAAATTGTACAACCTCACGAACAGATGGTGTCCCAGACGACACATTGGTTCTGGAAAAATTGAAGGGCCTACCTAGGAGACAAAATGCTTTGCCCCGGGTTATAGTGACTGACAGAGACATTGTTATGATGAATGTTGTGACTGCAGTATTTCCAACATCTTCCTTTTGCCAATTTTACATAAAAGAACGTTAGGGTCAAATGCAAGATACACGTGTATCTGATGGATATAGTTGAGGACGTAACAGATGCATTCAAAAAGTCGTCCATGCGACCAATACGAATGAGTATGAGAAGGAGTTGGAAAACTTCGAGGATGTGTCAGCACCATTTGACAACTTGATATATTATATGAAGAACACCTGCCTCACCCCTCACAAAGAGAGGTTTGTTGATGTTTGGATAGACCGTCATATTCACCTCGGAAACACTACCACCAACAGAGTTGAGTCTCCACACTCATAGTTAAAGAGACTATTGCACGACAGTATGGGAGATTTGTGTAACTGCTGGGATGGGATCAACAACATGCTTATGCTACAACATATTAACCTGAAGATGTCTTTTGAGCATAGCCTCATGAGTAGAGTCAAATTTGATCACATAAGGCCGCTATATAATAACCTTACGGGAACAGTGTATGCCAATGCGATAGACTATATAACCAAAGAGTTGAAGCGGTGTAACACGATTGGTGTTGATTCATCTGAATGCGGATGCATGATTAGAATCACGCACGGTCTACCATGTGCGTGTGAGCTTGCTAGGTAAATATTCTATTTGACCCCATTAAGTACTATACACAGCATTCTCTTTAAATTCTAAAAAAAAAATCCTAATTATTTTGTAGGTACATGATGGACTTCATCCCAATTCCTTTGGCCACGATTTATGTTCACTAAAAGAGACTCAATTTCAAAATACCCCATGAGGCTCATGAGCAACCTTTCGTGAATCCAAATGATGAGTTGATTCTAAAGATTGAATTTGAAGCATTGGCGAGAAGGTTTGAAGCGTCAGATCATACTGGTAGAGTGGTGTTGAAGGAGAAACTACGTGAGTTGGCATTCCCAAACACCGCTTCCATGTGTTCACCTCTGGATAAGGTCAACACAAAAGGAGCACCTAAAAAGGGAAAGAAATGGAAAGAAGAGATCTCAATAAGGCGAGAAAAGTCATACTAGGAACACTTAGATGACTTATGTGCATCCCGGGGTAATAGCATATCCGCTGCTCAGTCTAGTAAATGACCTACCCTACCAGTATCAAAAAATCCAACTCCAACCCAAAGTAGAAGTTCCACTCCTACCCCACCACTACAAAAGAAGGCAACTCCAATTCAAACTATAAGTTCCACTCCTACCCCGCCACTACGAAAGAAGCCAACTCCCACACCAACCCTACAACCACCACCACTAGAAAAGAAGCCAAGTCCCACTCCAACTCCTACTGCTACTGCTACTGCTACTCATATGCATGACTACAATAAATTCTTTAGCAGTATGCTAGAGATAATTCATCCTTATATTCAAGATACATTTAATGTAGGAGCTGATGGTAACTATGGATTTCGGTGCATTGCTGCATTACTTGGTATGAGTGAGGATGTTTGGTCTACTGTGAGACAAAATATGTTGATCGAGCTTAGGCGAGCCCCATACTTCTACACTAACCTGTATGGTGGGATTGGGAAATACACCAATATGATGAAATCATTGATCGAGACAGACATGGATCATATGGATAATTGGAAGACTGTCCCAGATGGAGGGTATTTGATCGCTATATAACATATACAAGGTCTTACTTGTTTGTTGGTCTGTTATGCGTTACACGATTTCCCCCTTTATATTGCACCATCCACAAATTATAATTCATTTCTATATTGTGAAAGGTTAGTTAAGATAATAATTATGTTTTCTTTGTAGGTATTTATGAATGATGACAGTCCATTGCCTCCATTCGATGCGTTATGGCGTATTAACAGGGCAGACATAGCAGATGATTGACTATAGTTTGTTGGCTATAGAGATAGAACCCCATTTTCATGTGGACTTAACTGAAGATCAATAGGATTAATGTTTAGTTGAATATTTTTTTTTGGTAATTTAGTTGAATTTGTATTCAAACGAAACATTTACTACGTAATTAATATTATGTTAAATATTTACCAAGTGTTTAATGTTAGTTGAATATTTAGTTTAGATATTTGCAATTTCATAACATAATATTGTTTATTAAATATTTAGGCGTAAACTGAAACTGCAGTATAATATTCTATTTCTACAGTATCAAACTGGTATCGTACCTTAGTACCGATCCAGTTCAGTACAGTTTGTACCTGTGTAAACATGTCACACACCCCTTATAATAGACCCAACACATCAGTACCGAACAAATTCGGTACTTTGGTTTTGTACCCCATTTATTCTATACCCGGGAATGATGTACCGTACCTGTCCAAAACGCAGCGTAGGGGGGGGGGTTGAGAGCCTGTTCCACGTGGGGCTATTTTTTAAATTTTGGGTGTGTGTGATGAGTAGTTGGGGGTGTTTAATAAGTATGAGCCAATGAGAAAAACACGAGTCTGACTTAAAGTACTAAACAATAGTTTAATAACTCTTACTAAATGGGCATAATAGTTATTTTCCCGTAAATGAAAAAATTTAGTGACCAGTCATAACAGCCAAGACACATACACTGCACTACCCCGTAGACTGCACCGAATTCCCATCCCAGGTTAAACTCAGTTACCCACCCACAGGCACACACGATCACAAACTCAACTCAACTCAACTACTATGTCTACTAGGCTCACAAATGCAAGTACGCTCGTAGAAATCAAAAGGATAACACGCGAATCTTAAAGTTACAGCCCCCACTCAATTTTGTTCCGCATTGCTGTTTCGATTCTGAAGAACAGAGCAAATCACAAAGAGAAAAGAGAAGTGAATAAAGAATATTGCGCGATGCATCTCCAAGACACACCAGTCGCTCTTGGATTTCACATGCCTGCAGAGTGGGAACCCCATACACAGTGTTGGATTGGTTGGCCTGTGAGTTACACTAGTAGAAGGGTTTATCCATGCTCGGATGCTCCGTATTCATCGTTATTGCTATTACTTATTACTGTTGTTCTTAGGGTTGTTATGGTAATTAAGGTTGAAGTTGCGTGACAGGAACGCGCGGATAATTGGCGAGACGGTGCTGTTCATGCTCAACAGGTGTTTGCAAGGGTGGCGTCTGCGATCTCTAGATTTGAGAGTGTAACCGTTTGTGTTAGTTCCTCTCAGGTAAGTCAAAGCTGTTCAATTCATTTTAATTCCCCACGCTCTGAGAAATCGGTGTTTTTGTTTCTGATGATAGGGTTTGGTTCATGATTTTAGTGGGAGAATGCGCGGAGTCAGTTACCAAATCATGTCAGAGTTGTTGAGATCAGCACGAATGATGCTTGGTTTCGTGATATTGGTCCCACTGTAAATTTCTCTCCTGGTTCTTGAGTTTTTTGAACATGCGGATTGTGGTTTTTGTTGTTCATATATATTTTTTTTTCTTCTTCTCAATTTTCTTGTTTGTTTTTATTTAACAGTTTGTTGTGAGAAGAAAAAGTGCGAAATCTGATGATGCGGAGGAGCACCGGATTGCAGGAATTGATTGGACTTTTAATAGCTGGGGAGGTAAGCACAAGGAGTTTTGATATTTAGATCATTTTATTTAAAAGGTGATTGTTAGGAATAGGATGGATAATTTGAGGAATGATTAGAGGAAACCAATGTGATTCAATTGATTCTGTATTGGTTCTTCAACTAATGGATATTTATAAAATGTTCAGGTCTAGAAGATGGATGTTACAGTGATTGGAGCCTTGACTCCCTTGTTGCTAAGAAGGTTAGGGTGGTTAAAAATTTATTTATTTGTTTCTTTGATCATGTTTTAGCTGTCTTAATAACTTATCTGATTTTGTTATTACCATGTTCGCTAGATTTTGGAAGTGGATAGGATTCCTAGATTTTCACATTCAATGGTGCTTGAAGGTGGGAGCATCCATGTCGATGGAGAAGGTAAGATTTATGCAGTGATTTGTTGGTGTGTTAACTTGAAGGTATTTATTTTTTTTGGTTTGTGGAAATATATATACAAGCTTTCAAAATAAAATAGAATGTAATTGCATGCTACATGCTAAATGCTAATTCTCTGGCTCCTAACTCTGAAGTTTAAACATCTCCACTCTCTCCTTAAATGTAGTGCGATTAATTAATTCATGAATGAGGGTAAGTGGTAGGTAGTAGGTGGGCAAGATAACATTAATTTTTTTTTTGTATTCAATGAATGCGGTTTTGTTTACTGTCCTAAACATGGATCTCCTTACTGAATTGCTTATGGAATTTCTATGCTTTGCTGTTTACTTCAGCAATTTTTTCTTCCTTCAGGAACATGTCTTACCACTGAGGAGTGTCTCTTGAACAAGAACAGGAACCCACACTTGAGTAAGAACCAAATAGAGGACGAACTTAAGGCGTATCTTGGAGTCAGGAAGATTATATGGTTGCCTCGTGGATTATATGGTATATAAACTCGATATGGACCTGTCGGATCATGAATCCTCATTTGCTCAGGATATTTAATATGGGCTGCTTGAAAGTTTTTTTGTCGACCATTTATCATGATTTGTAGTGCAAGATTTGCTATACGTTTGCTTTTGATAAGGAGACTTCTGTTTACGAGAAATGACCTTAATTTGGCATAAAACCAATGGAATAATGGACCAATTCAAGATGCAGCTTAGAATGCAAGATAACTAAATAATAAGTTGTACAACCATTTCATGATACTTATCAGGTATGATAAGTGAAATCTGACTGCTCTCTTGTGTTCAGTGCCCTTACTGTCAAGAGATTAACTTCTATGCTTTTGACTATGCTATCACCATGTCCATAAAAGGCTCCAAATCTTACTCAATTATTGCATATTGATTAAGCATTCTACTGCATTTTAAAACGAAAGAAATTAAAGTAAGGTTGTTGCATTCTTTTCCATCTTAATACAAAAACTGGGAGTTCTCACCTCGGTACCAACAACGAGGAATTTGACCACAATCATTTTTTTAGCTATTTCTACAAAAAGAAACAGGACTCTTATGATGGTTTTATTTTGTTATGAGTCTTATGACTTACGAAATTGATATTACTAATCTCATTACAATTTTACTTTATTCACACATGAACCTCAACCGATGGCAAATTTTAAGAGCACCTTTCCAGACTATTGAAAATGACTGTACCAATCTCCATACATTTAAAGAATTTTCCTAGCTGGAATTTTAGACACGTCTGTTGAGATGATTTGGAATCATTGTGATACATGTTTTAGCTTCAACGTGGTATTTAGATCTATATATTCCCTGTATTCTAATTCAGAAGTATGATGTCTTATACAGGAGATGATGATACAAATGGTCATATTGATAACATGTGCTGTTTTGTGAGGCCCGGTGTGGTTCTGCTGGCTTGGACTGATGATAAAACTGATCCTCAGTATGAAAGATCTGTAGAAGCACATTCTTTGCTTTCAAGTGTAACCGATGCTAACGGTAGAAATTTTGAAATTATTAAACTCCATGTTCCTGATCCATTACACATGACAGAGAAAGAGGCTGCTGGGGTTTTTCAGGTAAACATCCAAATGTTTAATTCTTTCCTTTCCCAATAAAATTTATTTCTTAATAATTGAAATTATTATACTAAAAAAAGACTGCAATCATTGTTATTTCTTTTAACCAAAAAATTACAGAAGTGATTTTCAAAATACGAATCCATCATTGTTAGAGCGTTTCTTCCTTTGTGGCTAGATTATTTGATATTTTTCAAATCACGGGCCTTATATTTGGTCAGTACTAAATTTTAAGGCTGGTTGTGAAGACGCTGTGAAACAATTTTCATCTAATTGGATACCACTTGGAAGAACTCGTATGAAAACAAGTTAAAAGTGTAATCAAACAAGCTATAATTGTCAGCTTGTGCTTTCAAAAAGTAAAACGAAAACAAGTTAAATGGTGTCAATAGTTCAGTAGTTGCAAACTTGCAATCAAGTAGATTTTGAATTCCGATATTCTGATAATGCCTATTCTGCAACCCGTGATGTGAAAACTGATATACTGAAGTGAGATTGATTCCTGAAATGCTTGAGAATGAATACTATTAATTACACTTCTGAATGTTAAATTGTTCATGCAAATAGAAAAGTCAATCTCTATTGGATGTTCTGGTGTAATTCCATATTTTTTCAGGATGATGAGGCCAAGCCAAGACTTTCGGGTACAAGGCTTGCTGCTTCCTATGTAAACTTTTACATTGCAAACGGAGCTATCATTGCTCCACAGTTTGGAGATAAAAAGTGGGATGATGAAGCTATCCGAGTCCTGTCTAAGACATTTCCTGATCATGAAGTAAGTAAAATTGATCGTTAAAATACACTTTCACTTGAAGAATTGTTTCTGCAGTATGATTTTCTTTCAAAGACATGTATTGTTGCACTAATTACTGCAGTTAGCAGGGGCAGAGCTTAGTAAGGGTGGGTAGGGGTCCTGGCCCCCACAAAACATTTATTTTTTTGTTAATAATCTATAAATAAAATCAGAGGCTATAGATATAGATATTAGATTGTTTTAGCGCACCATTGTTAGTTTGTAAGTATGGCTAGCGGTAATACATTTAACTACAAAGTGGCTGAGATGCAAGCTCGACTCTGCTAACTTGTTTTTTGACACACTTTTGGTTTTTATATTAGTGTTAGTGGCACTATTGGGTCTTTTTTTTTTAATGCAAAGCAGCATTGTATTCACTTTTTTTTATCAATACGGCAACATTGTTTTTGGAAAACATGGAGGCGGAGAGAGTCGCGTATTTTTGGTACAAAAATTTTTAAGGTGAGGGGATGGCGCCCCTGTCCAAGGCAGGGGAAGACCTTCGGGCTCTTTGAGCACTTATGAAGGTAATTACATTTGCCTCACCCAAGGGAACTAGTGGGGATTTATCCGAGACCTCCCGAATAAAAATCCTGTCATGCTCCACTAGGCCAACTCCTTGGGGTTAAGAGAGAGTCACGTATGTATTGACGTGTTTTTTCACATTTGTTTCGGTGGGAGTTATAAATAGGAATTTTCTAAAAACTAATTTTACTCATTTAAAACTAAAATTAATAAACCTAAATACCTTTCAAAAATAACTTAGTTTTGAGTTCTGAACTTGGTCTCTTTTGTTTTTATGTAACCAAAAGTTTTTTTTGTTTGTAAAAACACGGAATTCCTATTATTATGTCAAAATCATTTTTTTTATAGAAGTCAAAATCATTTTTCTAGTACTTTAATTATGGGGTGCTTCTAGGGTGAGGGATCAACTAAGTCCCTCGCCGGTGAACCACTAAAATTGACCGTAGGATATATAGTATAGAATTTCATCAATGGCTGAGATTTAATACTGGTTGGTTCAATCTTAATTGATCTCTCACCCTAGAAGCACCCTAATTATGGTTGTAAATAATTGTTTTAATTTATAATGCACTAACTAATATATTATAGACTAATTTGGCCCCTTAATTTTTTTCAAGCTAGTGTTAGATCAATGAATGTTTTTGAATGAGTTATATGAACTTTGGGGAATTTATCCTAAGCATCTTTATTCTTGAAGGATATACAGTTAGAAACAATGAAATATATAACAGTTAAAATGTGATGAAGTGTGAACAATATGGTTGTGAGGGACTGGACACTGATCTAAGAGCTCTCCCTGTGATTACGGTTTGTGGTTGAAGATCTATGGCTCCAACCATTACTGTTTTTTTCTTCTTCTAAAGATAGCTTAGATCCTGTGAAAACTGATTTGTATTTCTATAATATATGATTCCAACAATACATGCGATAACTATATATAGTACTACTAGTATAACCTGAACATTAATTGCTATGGGTCATAGCCTACTCATGGTCTAGTCAGCAACATTAAATCTATTATTCTAACAATCAGAAAGGTATCCTAATAATAAAGTAATAAAGCAATGCATATCTCAACACTCCCCCTCAAGCTGGAGCATACAGATTGTAGGCATCAAGCTTGTCACATATGTAAGTTATCCTCGGTCCTCGGAGAGCTTTTGTGAAAATGTCCGCCAATTGATCATTAGAACCAACAAATGAAGTAGCGATCTCGCCTGACACAATCTTCTCACGAATAAAATGACAGTTAATTTCAATATGCTTAATTCGCTCATGAAAGACTGGATTAGAGGCAATATGTAGGGCTGCTTGATTATCACAGATGAGACGCATAGTGCCTATTTTACAAAAGTGCAATTCTTGGAGAAGATGTTTGAGCCATATGAGCTCCTGAACAGTAAGGGCCATAGCTCGATATTCAGCCTCTGCACTGGATGTTGCTACAACATTTTGCTTTTTACTTTTCCATGAAATTAGATTTCCACCAATAAGAAAACAATACCCAGATGTGGACCTTTTATCAAAGGGACATCCAGCCCAATCGGCGTCTGTGTAAGCAACATCTGAATTACCTCTATTAGTGTAAACAAGCCATTTTCCAGGAGCTCCTTTGATGTACCTCAAGATTCTAACCACAGCATCCCAATGACTGTCGCAGGGGGAATTCAAGAATTCACTCACCACACTAACAACATGCGAAATATCTGGCCTTGTCATTGTCAAGTAATTCAGCTTCCCAACTAGCCTCCTATACCTTCCTGGATCTGAAAAGGACTCCCCCTGATTCGGTAGGATCTTGACATTAGGATCCATAGGAGAGTCAATTGGCTTGCAATCCAGCATACCTGTTTCTTCTAAGATATCCAAGGCATACTTTCTCTGAGAAATAGCAATTCCTGCCTTAGAATGAGCTACCTCAATGCCAAGAAAGTATTGCAACTTTCCTAGATCTTTGACCTGAAAGTGGTGGACTAGATGTTGTTTGAGTCCTGCAATCCCATCATGATCATCACCTGTAATTACAATATCTTCGACATAGACAACCAGATAAATACATTTGTGAGAGGAGAATTTATAAAAGACTGAATGGTCAGCTTCACTCCGAATCATGCCATACTCTTGAACAACACTACTGAATCTCCCAAACCATGCTCGAGGGGATTGTTTAAGACCATACAAGGTTTTGTGGAGTCGACAGACATACCCACGACACCCCCCTTGAGCAACAAAATCAGGTGGTTGCTCTAGATAAACTTCTTCTTCTAGATCTCCACGGAGAAATGCATTCTTGTTGTTTAGGTGATACAACGGCCAATGTCGCATTGCAGCCATAGAAAGGAACAGGCGAATAGAAGCCATTTTAGTCACCGGAGAGAAAGTATCACTGTAATCAAGACCAAAAACCTGAGTATAGCCTTTAGCCACGAGGCGGGCTTTCAGACGATCAATACTTCTGTCTGAACCAACTTTGATAGTATAAACCCAACGACACCCAACAACAGATTTTTCAGGAGGAGGTGGCACAAGAGTCCATGTCTGGTTAGATTCTAAGGCTCTCATCTCATCAATCATAGCCTGTCGCCAACCTGGATGAGAAAGAGCTTCTTGTGTGGACTTAGGAATAGTGATGGAAGAAATAGTAGAGACAAAGGTATAATGTGAAGGTGATAAGCGATGATAACTGAGGAAATTATAAATAGGATGAGGGTTACGGGTGGAACGTGTACCTTTATGCAAGATCGAGAGCTCTGATACCATGTGAAAACTGATTTGTATTTCTATAATATATGATTCCAACAATACATGAGATAACTGTATATAGTACTAGTATAACCTAAACATGAATTGCTATGAGTCATAGCCTACTCATGGTCTAGTCAGCAACATTAAATCTATTATTCTAACAATCAGAAAGGTATCCTAATAATAAAGTAATAAAGCAATGCATATCTCAACAGATCCAATGTTATCAATAAAAATGGTTACATTTTTTGCAATGATTCTTTCTAAAACTAACCCTGTTTCTCATTCATCTAAATCAGCATTAATTATTATATACCCATCATTTGGAATGACAGCCGCATAGTTAACATTTGCAATATAATCCTACTCTGCATCTTTAGTATTTCACAAGTCGTTTATGAATGGCAAATTTTGATCTCATTTTTGTGAGTTGTTTTGGTTACTGAAATGACATTTTAAAATGTTCCCTGGTTTCTAGGTTGTGGGAATTGAAGGTTCCAGGGAGATTGTTTTGGCGGGTGGAAATATACACTGCATTACTCAGCAACAACCAGCCATTTAGCGATACTCAACATACCTTGATTCAATCCCATTGAGCAATGATGCAAATATCCAAATGTAATATGGCTGCAATTAAGTGTCAGCAGATAGATGGGAAACTATTGAAAATAAAACATAATTGACATTTTAAGTTGTGAACATTATATTCCAGTTCTAAAAGACCTTTACTTTGGAGTTTGGATACATTCAAACTATGAAAAATGCAAAATGTCCCGAAAGGGATTTCGGGAAATAACACGATTGATTGTCGGTGATGTTAAAGTTACTTACAACACTCGCAAACTATTGGCATTCACCTAGCTATTCAATTGAGAAACATGGATTTTTATTGTGTTAGGCGAAATCGTGTTGGCGTATTTCCTATTCAGAATCTAATATGGTATGAGGATCTATCTTAAGCCTGTTTTTGGGCCTCCTGTAATAATAGTCTAAACACGGGGGGTTTCTTTTGTAAACTAGATATTCTGTGCGCAATTATAGAGACTAATATTTTGAGTCAGGTAGGACCACAATGGGTGACAAAACTCTCTCTCAAGATTTTTAACATTGCTACATTCTTAGGGCTGGATTCGAACTGATAATCTCTAAAGATCATCTCATCCAATTGCTCTTGGGTAAGTTCAATGTAATTTTAGTCAATGAAGTCCAATGGTATGCCAGCCTAGTTAAAAAATGGGATAACAACTTTGAGACAATGAAAAAATACAATTTTAGTGAGTTTCTAATCATAGAATGACTTCACCAACCATACGACTCCTTGGCTATTGGGCTAAAGAGTATAAAAGACTCGTAGTCAAAAGATCAACATTAGATCACCCTCATTCAATAATTCCTACTCACAAAATTAAGCAAGATAGCGACAAAAAAAATTAAACAAGATAATGAGAAAAGACTCATTAGCTCTTAAGCTAAGGAGCCTAGTGGGCTTGTGTCTTGTGATCGACCTTGAACCTTCATAGGTTGACTTCGAAGACGGACACCTCGAAGTCAACATATGAAATTCATGGACACTTTATAGGTTGACTTTGAAGCCGGATACCTCGAAGTCAACCTATTTGAATTTCTGTCAACATTAGATTACTTTAACATTTGGAAGAGGTATTACCTTGAACCTAGTTAAGAAATTCAAATACTTTAACTTGGAACATTTGAGGATCACATAATAGTTGAGATAAGACCTCTAAAGCACAGACACCTCTTCCGAATGTCGTGTCTGGGTGTCCGACACGTATCGTGTCGGACACCGACACCGACTCTTCAATTACTTGTATTTTTCAAAAAAAATTAAAAATAAAACTGGTGTCTAGGTGTCCATATCTGTGTCGTGTCCGGTGTCCGTGTCGGTGCTTCATAGGATAAGACCTTAAAATTCCCGAGATAATTACATGATCTTAGGAGTGCATAACTGACTGCATAATCTCACCAAGGAACCTTTATCGAACCTGAATACACTATAAAATGGGGTTCCACCCTAAGGTATGATCATCTTGTCTTACTTAAGTATCAGAGTTGTGCCTTTACTGGTACATATCCATTAGAGCTGTGGAAGAGATGTCAACTTACTAAAGGAAGACTTTTTGTTTCATGCTTGAATATGAGGTTAAAGTACCCCGAGAGTTGAAAATACCTATAGTTGGGTAAGCATATTCCGGAAAGCACCTACACAAGCTGCACAAATTCCACCTCTATTCAATTATTTTCTGTAGTATCTTGTTGTTTCTAAAGTGATATTTCATTCAAATGGAAAATACAGTCAGTCGTTTATTCACAAATTTATAATTTTTTTTAGTCAGAAAATTTGAAGTTCATTGTACAGTTAGTACTTTAGGCTTGAGCTTCATTCGTGACTCTCTATCCATCATCATAATTTCCAACACCACCCCTTTGTTTGTATGCTGCAAAACCAATTCTATATACATGAAACAAAAACCAATTCCATAATACTTTTCAAAAACTAGTTTAACTGTTTAAGTCTAAGAAAGAGAGCCACACATAAATAATATCACAGTTTAAATCTAGCGATATTGGGTCAAACTTCGGTAAGTTTGGCCAAGTGCCATTAGAAGATACACAAAAAATCAATGCTTTTTTTGTTTGACTCAATAACTAAAAATGTGGAGATGCAGGGGATCGAACCCTGTACCTCTCGCATGCAAAGCGAGCGCTCTACCATTTGAGCTACATCCCCAAGTTGTTGTATTCATATTTTTGGATAATAAAAAGTAATAAAATATTAATTTAAGCTGGAACGTGAATCAACCCATGAAAAAAGAACGGGAGTGGTGCCCAAAAATAAATAAACGTAACACAGGTGTTTGGTTGAAAATCGAGTGATCCAAGAAAGGAGCTCGTAACGTAAGCGAATAAATTAAAACGAGGGAGGGTTGAATTTGAGCTGAGAGCTGAGATTCAGAATTTCACAAATCTCATCACTCACAACCCAACGTGAAATCAGGTCTTCATCTTTTGGACACCTGATTTCAGTTCAACCTTTTCATTTTATTAATTTAATTATTATCAATACCACGCAACACACTCACAGAGAGAAAGAGAAAGGAGAAGGAACAGAAGAATATGGGTTGTTCATTCTCCGGTTTAAATGCATTGTACGATACTGTGAACGGAGGAGGTGATGTGTGGATCAACGAAAACCGTTTCCGCATCGTGAGGCAACTCGGTGAAGGTGGCTTTGCTTACGTCTTCCTCGTTAAGGAAGTTCGCAATGAATCTGCTACCGGTGGCCTCGCTAACAAACTCAAACACTCTTCTCATATCTCCGGTTCGTTTCATTTTCTTAATCACTTCATTCTTTTTTTATTGTATCAAAGCTTGATCTATGTGATTCTTTTGCATTTTAACTAGATCTGTGATTGCATTGAAATTTAAATACCTTATTCGTTCAAGTTCCATTTAATTTCTGATCTGTTTAGTTGATTATTCATTCGTGTTTGTTGTTTTTGAAATTTCGTTATATGATTGCTACCGCTTCGTGGCATTGAAGTATGTAGCTTCTTCATGGAGATTTTTATTGTATGCTATTGTTGTTACGCAAAATGTTGAAGTAATTTTGTTATTTTGTTATAATATGCGATGAATAGTGTTTTTCTTGCTTTGGTTGTGGTCACCGACAATACGTGTGATTTTTTAGTTGCTTTTTGGCATTTGAAAATATGTGTTTCTATAGAGTCTGATTTTGATGTGTTGTAGTAAGTAGTAACAGAGAGCTTTCAGTAATTTGTTATTTATTTATATATAAGTTAAATAGGTAGCATCGTGTGAATCAGTTGATCTTAATTAATCAATCTACTGTACGGTTTTTTGTTGTTGTTGCAGATGACGGATCTTATGCTGTGAAAAAAGTTCTCATTCAGAACAATGAGCAGCTGGAGTTGGTCAGGGAGGAGATCCGTGTCTCGTCACTGTTTAATCACCCTAATCTCCTACCGCTTCTTGATCATGCAATCATTTCTGTTAAGGTGAAGTAGTTATTGTTGCAACCAATGCTCAATCCTCTCCTTATTATATCACAGTTCAGTATTCTTGTGATTTTATATTTATGTAGAACACGTCCTTTTTGTTAGCAGCCCACACCAGAAACATCTTGGACCCAT